>CM046445.1:46481094-46898662 GCA_025506515.1 Flaveria trinervia
GGCTGAGTATTTGGGAGTGGCTCTGTGTTTGGGAGACCTTCAGATGAAGGTGCCATCTGTGGGGTTTGAGAGACAGATGGTCTTTGATCCGCAGAAGTTTTGGCAAGCAGCTCTTTGAGTCTGCTCACCTCCTCTTCCAGGATGGTGTTTTGGGCTAATACATCGTAAAAGAAGCCCAGGTCATCATCAGTGGTTGTTGAATCACCTGACCTCCTGATAGAATCAGGATGAACATGCACTGAGTGTAGATCAGTTGTAGCATGTGCCCCTTTGTCTTGGAACTGGGGACTTCCTGCCTCAGGACTATGTCCTTCATCAGCAGTTGCCTCTGGTAAGGTCTTAGTAATGGTACCAACTACATCCTGATCATATGCTGAAGCAGGATAAGTGGCAGCCTCACCAGAAGTTCCAATCTCCTTTTCTACACTAGGAATGGAACATTGTAACCCTATGCTGTGGGTTATCAGATGCACTTTGATCCTCCCCCTCAATGGTAGAGGTATGCCCAGTTGTAATTGGTATCTGGGGAGGGGGTGAGGAGTGCAACTGACTCAGCACTTGTGCAACAATTAATGTAGGACTTTGGGGGCGGTTGCATGGGGTGATTGGGTTGAAGCAGATTGCACCCGGGGTGAATGGTGCGCTTCAATGGTAACCCCTCAAGTGAGATAGGTTCCAGCAGTGTGGGTTCCCCAATATTGGTTGCAACAGGATCCTGTTGAGAGGATACCTGTGCGGCTTTGGCAGGTTGAGTCTTTGACACAACTGGGGGTTAATACCAGTATGTGCTTCCTGTGTTTGTGGTACAGGGGCATCCTCAGGGGACTCATCTCCCTGAGTAGCCTTTTTTGGCTTTTTGGATTTTGATTTAGTGGGGACTATGGATCTGGAGGTGGTGACTGTGGGTTCCAACTGCGTGGTTTTTGCAGTTTGGCAGCCTGTTTCAGTGTTTGGTCAGAGTTGTGCCTGGAGTATACTTCAGGCAATACAGCCGTTGCAGGGACTCCAAGGCCAACAAGTCCCTCAGCTTGCAGCTGATTCTCTATGATGGCCATAATGAATCGAGGATATAATCCATCAATTAGAAAGAGATTTTGAGGCCATATCCTTAAGTTCAAGAAAAATAATTTCAGAAAAGTTTAAGTCTTGTTGCTCAAGGATAGAGAATAGTACCTGTTCCACCTGGTAGACATTTGATCCCAAGAGGATGTCTTAGGAGCTAAGCAAACATTAACCATGTGAAAGATAAGACGTTCTGCATCATGGAAATGCTTCTTCAGGATGGTAGAGGCACTGAGGTTTCCCTGATATCCATGGTGGCAAAGGATAATCAGTTGTGCCCTTTGGATACCCAACGGGGAAAGTGGCATCATCCAAGTTAAGGGTTTGGCGAATGATTTCCAGAGTGATGACCACTTGATGGTTGTGACGAAGACTGGAGAGACTCGGTGTTGTTCTCCCCAGTTATAGGGTTGACGTTGTCCAAATTGGTGTAAGGATTCGGCATGAATGGTGGGATTTAGAAGAAAGGCCGTTTGTAGGGAGATTGACCATTAGATCAATGGCGTTATCGAACTTTGTCCAGAAGGTGATTTTGTGAGGTAGGCAACACAGTTATGGCGTGGTTTGAGCTGCATGGTCGCCATTAATGAGAGAGAAGTTTTGGAGATTTGAACGTTAGGTTTGGAGAAGATGAAGCGCTGAAGGATTAGGTATGGGGTATTTATAGGGTAAGGGTTTAGAAAAGGACTGAAGGGTTTGGTGTTATTCATCAGTAGTTGTAACGACTGATGACATGGTATTACCTTTTCAGAAGTTGAAACAACTGAAGTCTTGGTTTTAGGCATCAGCAGTTATAAAACTACTGAAAACCATGGTTTCACTTCAGATGTTGAAAACAACAGAAGACTTGGTTTTAGTCATCAGTAGTTGTGAAACTACTGAAAACCTTGTTTTGTCTTCAGTGTTGTAAACAACTGATAACTTGGTATTAGTCATCAGTAGTTGTGAAACTACTGAAGACATGGTTTTGTCATCAGTTGTTGTAAACAGCTGATGACTTGGTGTTAGTCATCTTTAGTTGTGAAACTACTGAAGACATGGTTTTGTCATCAGTTGTTTAGGATGAAACAACAGTTGTAGAAACAACTGAAGAGAAAGTTCTAATCAGTAGTTTTCGTCAATTCATAGCCTTTCAACTGTTTCATACTGTCCTCAACACTTACTCATCAGCCTTTTAGCTGTTTTCAGTAGTTTCATAGGACATCAGTACTTATCTGTTTTTACTGACATCAGTAGTTATAACTACATCAGTAGTTGTAACTTTATCAGTTGTTTTAACAGAATCAGTACGATATGTGATATGGCACTAATGATCATCAGTACTTTTATACTGAGATCATCAGTAGTTATCACTTATTCTAGCTGCAGCATACCAAGCCGTAACACTAGGTTTGGAAAGTTGAACTATCCAAAGGCTTAGTAAAAATGTCTGCAAGCTCATCAGCACTAGGCACAACTTAGGATCAATCAGACCTTTTTCAAAACAATCCCTAATAAAATGATGTCTGATCTCTATATTTTGGTCCTAGAGTGCTGGACTGGATTTTTGACAATGCACAGAGCTGAAGCACTCCATTAATAATGGAGTCTTAGTCTCTGTAATGCCATAATCCAAAAGTTGGTTCTGAAGCCAGAGTACCTGAGAAGTACAACTTGCAGCTGCAATGTACTCTGCTTCAGCAGTGGATGTAGCAACAGATGTTTGTTTCTTACTCTGCCAAGAAATCAAACAGTTGCCTAGGAATTGACAACCACCAGAAGTTGACTTTCGAGTTAACTTGCACCCTGCATAGTCACTATCTGAAAAAGCAACTAATTTGCAAGAGTGTCCAGTGGATACCATAAACCTAGAGATTGTGTACCTTGCAAATATCTAAAGATCCTCTTGACTGCAATCAAATGAGACTCTTTAGGAGCAGCCTGAAATCTAGCACAGACACAAGTAGCAAACATGATATCTGGTCTAGAAGCTGTTAAGTACATCAAGGACCCAATCATACATCTGTAAAGTGTTTCATCAACAGCTTTACCTTTCTGATCCGCATCCAGTTGTGTAGTGTTGCACATGGGAGTAAACAGGGCTTACAATTTTGTAAATCAAACTTATTCAAAAGATCTTTTGTATATTTTGACTGATGAATAAAGGTTCCATCAGGCTTTTGTTTGATTTGCAAGCCTAGAAAGAACTGTAATTCTCCATTGCATTCATTTCAAACCTCTTTTTCATTAAGTTGGTAAAATCATCACACAACTGGGGATCAGAGGATGCAAAATAATATCATCAACGTAAATTTGAACAAGTAGCTTATGCTGATCCACCTCTTAATAAACAAAGTTTTATCTATGAAGCCTCTAGTGAAATTATTCTTGAGAAGAAAAGTGGAAAGTGTCTCATACCAGGCTCTAGGAGCTTGTTTCAACCCATAAAGAGCCTTATCAAGTTTATACACCCATTCAGGATGTTTATTGTCCTCAAAACCTGGTGGTTGACACACATAAAATTCTTCTTTTATTTTACCATATAAAAATGCACTTTTGACATCCATTTGAAAAACTTAAGATGGTGGAATGCAGCATAGGCTAAGAACAATCTAATTGCCTCTAGTCTGGCTACAGGGGCAAAGGTTTCATCATAATCAATACCTTCTTCTTGTGAAAACCCCTGTACAACCAGTCTAGCCTTGTTCTTAACAATAAGTCCATTTTCATCAGTTTTATTCCTAAACACCCATTTAGTGCCTATTGCACACTTACCTGGGGGTAGAGGAACCAGTTCCCACACTTGCTGTTTCTTAAACTGAAGTAGCTCAAGCTGCATGGCTTCAACCCATCCATTGTCTCTAAAGCAACATGATAGTTCTTTGGCTCTAGCTGACTGATGAAGAGCATAGAAGCAGAAGTTAGACAATTGACTTCTTGTTGAAACTCCAGCATTGATATCACCAATGATTTGAGACATTGGGTGATTCTTCAGCTCTTGATAAACACGATATCTGTGCAAGTGTTTGTAGAACCTTCAGCAGCAGCAGATGTTGATGCACTCTTGAAACCAAGAATTTGATGGTAACTCAAAGATGTAGAGGAATCAGAGATCTCATCAGCATTTGTTGTGGATGGAATGGCTGAAGCTACAGGAACATCAAGTTTAGCAGACTCAGGCAGTTGGTCACTAAACTTGAATAGGTGAGTATTGATTTATTATCATCATCATCAATACCACCAGGTGGAAGACATGCTGTAGAAGATGATTTATCCACATGATCTGCAACAGCTGGAGGTTGATAAGGAACATATTGCAGTATGTCCAAATCAAACAACTCCACAGGGTTTTGTGGAATCTTGTCCATTGGAGATTCATTAAACTTACATGCAAGTCTCTTCAACTATCTTTGTTTTGCAGTTGAAGACTCTGTATGCTTTGCAAGTAGATGAATAACCAACAAAATACCCTGCATCCACCTTAGGATCAAATTTTTGGAGTTGATCCTTTGTGTTGAGAATAAAACAGGGACACCCAAATGCTTTGAAAAATGAAATTAGAGGAGCCAAGTGATGTAGAACTTCATATGGAGTCTTCATCAACCTCTGATTTACTAGGTTCTATTCTGCACATAGCAAGCTGTGTTAACAGCTTCAGCCCAAAAGGTCAGTGGCAAACCAGAGTCCCAACATAGACCTTGCAGCTTCAATTAGGGTCCTGTTCTTTCTCTCCACTACTCCATTTTGTTCGGAGTCCTTGGGATGCTCAACTGCCTTTTGATTCCCTTTGAAAGATAAAATTCATCAAGTGTATGGTTCCTGAATTCAGTTCCATTGTCACTCCTTATACACTTGACTGAAAGGGATACTGCTTCTCAACATACAACACAAAGTTGATAATCTTCTGAGCAACCTCATCCTTTGAATATAGAAAGAAAGTCCATACAAATCTGGAGTAATCATCCACAATTACCAGACAGTATTTCTTCTTTGCCATGCTCATCACTCTCACAGGACCAAATAGATCCATATGCAGTAATTGCAAGCAGGCAGTGGACTTAGGCTCTTCAATAGGAGGAATGAGACTTTGCTTTTTCCTTTTAAACAAGCAGTGCAGGTTTCATCACAGTAGACTCCTTTATTGGAAACCTCTCACTAAACTATTGTAGATCAACTGATTCATGTTTTTGAAATTAAATGACCCAGCCTTCTGTGCCGCAGTTTAGATTCCTGAGGAGAGGCTTTGGAAAATAGGCAAGGATGGCCTCTGATATTTTTTCTTGGAAGATCTAAGGCATACACTCTTCCTGTCTTGTGGCCCTCAGGAGAGTGTGATCATCCAACACCTTATCAATCAACTTCAGAACTTTGGATGACAGAATCCTGCAGTTCTGACTGGTGAAAAAAGCAACATGGCCTTTATCACACATTTGACTGACACTCAAGAGATTGTACTTGAGATTTTCCACATGATTAACATCATCAAACTTTATTTCTCCATTAGAGACAAAGCCTTTTCCAATGATGTAACCCTTAGCATCATTGCCAAAAGAAACAAACCCCTTCTTTCCTTAAGAGTAGTCATGAGAAGAGAGTTTTCCCTGTCATATGCATAGATCCCCCACTGTCTACATACCAGATGCTACTTTGGCATGTGAAGAACCCTGCAATCATAAACAATTAGTTAGTTTTTGAGACCCAAACCTTTTTGGTTTTGGGTCTATTCACATCAACAGATGGTAACTAACAGACTTGCTATGAATAACAGCCTGAGGGATGGAGATGGTGAAGAAGAAGAATCCTTTGGCATGGATTTTCTTCTCTGTGGTTTCAACACAAAGCACCTAATGGTTGACTCTCCCCAATAGATGTTGAACCATCATAACAAGTTGTGTCTGATTTTGTGATAAAGCCTTCAGCTCATCAGACACATTAGTGTGTGAGTTTGATGGGTTCCTGTGTTGTACCATCTCTCTTTGAGCAACCTCAGCTGTTACCTGTTTAACCCCTTTCTTTTTGGATTTCTTTTGGATTTTGGGGTCATAGTTTTGATGTTGCTGGTACAAATTTGATTTCAAACTCAGTTTTCATTTTATCCATTTGCTCTTTAATGTTTTCATTATGTTTGAGTTTGGAGCCCTTTTTATACCAGCAATCATCAGTAAATGATTGAATAAGCCACATATTTCACATGGCTTTTTCTTCATCTTAAGTTGATCATCTGCTGAAGAAGATGAAACTACTAAAGACTTTTCTTCAGCAGTTTTCTATCAGTACTAGCAGTTTTCTTCCCTTTAGTACCATCTCCTTGATATCTCTTCAGTAGTTTTCCCACCTTTGTACTTGCAGTTTTCTTTCCTTTAGTACATGTAGTAGTTTGGGCTTGTTCTCCAGGTGTTATAACATTCTTTTTAGTACTTTCAGTACTTTGTGAAATATCACCTGGAGTGATCAACTTTGTGATCATATGAGTGTCAGCATTTGAACCATCAACATCAGTTGACAGGTTCTGAGAGGAATTAATGTGGCTTCTACTTCTGATGGTGTTGTATCAGATAGTAGATCACATGATGAAAAGGATTGGTTATTGCTTTCACCATCAGATTCTACCTCTTCTGGGAGTAAAATCTGTAGGAGGAGCAGTGTGATTATAGCCAATGCCAAACTTCACATTGGAAGCAGATTGCTTACTAAGAAGCATTTCAAAACCCTTGCAAGAATTTACCCATCGATCACACTCTACCTGGGTAGTTGCAAGTGTTTCTTTGAGGTCTCTGTACTTCTCTAGAAGTATCTCTTCCCTAGCCTTATCATCAGTGATTTGGCATTTAAGTTTAAATCTCATCATTCTTATCATTAATCACAGACTCAAATTCAGCTTTGCTTTTGGAAATTGTTTGTTCTAGCTCAATGTTCTTGTTAATTAAAGCTACATTTGCTTCTCTAATAGATGCAAATGCGGCTATGCATGTTTCAGAACATATTTTGGCTTTTGCCTTAGAGGATACCTGTGATACCTGTGGTGTAGAGGCATTAGAGGATGAAGTATCAGCAGACCCCAAAGCCATAAGAGCTAAATTCCAAAAGACTGTCACCACCATGTTGACCATCAAGAGAATAGTTGTTCATGACCAGACAAATCATCTGGTAAACTGCTCCAGTCAACAACTCCTGGGGTGAAAAAGCTGTGTTGTTGAGGTTGAGTTTGTTGATGATATTGGGAAGTTGAGGTTCAGGTAATGCATGTGGTTGTTGTGCAATTGGAGCTTGAACCGGATTTGGCTGAGACATGTAATAGCAGGGAAAAGGGTATGACATTTGACCCTGGGGACAAAGTATGCAGGAGATACAGGATGTGAATGATTACCAGAACCAGCAGTATGTTGCCCTCTGTTTTGTGGACTAGTGCTTGAAAAGTCACAAAGGGTGCAGAAGAGTTAGATCCAGTCGATCTACACTCTCTTGCAAAGTGTCCAAGCCTTTGGCATTATGACACCTCAACTTACTCTTGTCAAAACCAACTTTGGTTTTGCCAGAGAGTCCAGGAAATTTCCTGCCAGTTCTCTTGTAGAACTTCTGAGATCTGATATTAATAAGGCCATTTGACTTAGAATATCCATCTCTTCTAAATCATCATCAGCAATTCCCTTCAGATCATCCATAATGAAGCATAGATTGTCACTATTACTGCCAGAATGACTATCAATACCAACAAATGCATGATTAGAACTGTTTGAAGAGAAATCATATGCTCATCATAATTGCTTTCAGATGCAGCATATTCTGACTCATGACCAACCAAGGCAGTGTTCCCTGGTACAAAGTCATCAGTGAGCTTTCCTGATGATGACAGTTTCCTTTTCTGCTCTATCTCTCTTTCGAATGTAAGCAGTTTCCCATGAAGTTGGGTGAGAGATAGGCTATCCAGATTTGCACTGGAGTGTAGAACAATAGTGTATGTGTCTCATCTCTCAGACAGTGATCTGAGGAATCTGTTATTCATCTGGCTGTTGGTGTATTCCTGTTTCACCATTTTCAGCTCAGAGATCAAACAGGAAAAACGCTCAAACTGTTGAGTCAGTGTCTCACCCTTTTTATGAGAGAATGTCTCATATTGTAGGGTGAGGATTTCTCTGTTGTTTGCTAAGACCTCATCAGTTCCACCGATTGTTCCTTCAGTGCATTCCAGAGGTCAGAGCAGTTTCATGATGCATAAGCCCTGAATAGATTTCATTCGGCAGTGCCATGGCCAGATTCCATGGGCTTTAGCATCAATTTCAAACAGTTTCCAATCTTCATCTGAGTATTGTTCCCCTTCTTCGGAACCATTTGATTGGTTTCCGGATTGTTCACCATAGGCTTATGTGGTCCATGTACCAGAGATCCAACAACCTGAACTGTTAACAGACAGGTGATGAAGCATCCTTCGTTCCCATATGTTATACTTAGTCCTAACCAGCATCGGAGGCTTGGTTGAGGAACCGGTATTGTGAGGGTCATTAGAAGGAGTAGACATCTCAAATTCAACCAAATTCAATTAAGCTATTGCGATTTAGAACAAAACACAACAAACCAAATTGAACCAAGAGAGATCTCAAAGAATAAACGAAAGCGACAGAAAATCAATAATCTATAACCAGTTCTTGCAAATGAGCTAATTCAATCAAACATAGATATCAATAGCAGTTTCAATGATCAACTGTTAGATTGATCAATGATTAACCAGCTCTGATACCACTTGTTAGGATCAGTGATCTACGTTTGATTGATTAGAGAGTATAGCAGCGGAAATCAAACATTGAATTAGCCAATTCACAAGAACACAAAAGATATTCAAGGTAAGAACAAACGGTTATAGACAGAGAATTTTGCAAAATATTTCATTCAATATTCGCTTTCGTGGTAACAGAATGTCACACATACAATTAGGTCAACACCTCTTATATAGGAGATGTGACGTCTGCTGATGTCACTTGATAGTGACATGTAACAGAATTTATTCAAACTACTGATAGTTAACACAACTACTGAAGATGTCAAACAGCTGATATCTTCTTACAAAAATGTTGTGTTAACTATTACTACAACTACTGAAAAGAAACTACTAAAACTACAACGACTGAAGAACATGCTCTTCAGTCGTTTTACAAATACTAAAACAAAAGAAAACTACTGAAAGGTAACCATCACAACAACTGAAGAGTGCTTCTTCAGCTGTTGTAACAAACTCTGAAGGCTTCAGTACTTGTACTTGAACTTCAGCTGTTGTCATCAGCTGATGTCTTCAGTCTTTGTACTTCAGCTGTTGATCTTCAGTACTTCTTTCTTCATTTGTTGATCTTCAGACTTTGGTCTTCAGCTGTTGATCTTCAGTACTTTGTTCTTCAGCTGTTGAAGTCTTCAGTACTTTAGTCTTCAGCTGTTGAAGTCTTCAGACTTTGTTACAACATTTGATCAAGTCTTCAGCATTGTTGTGATGTTAGTAGACTTAGATGTTTTTCTGATCAGGCTCATTGGTTCTTTTGGTCCAACAAAAATATATTCATCAAAGATTATATAAATCAATGATAGGATCTCTTATGTATTTAACTACCACAGACCTAACATAGTGTTTGTTGTATGTATTTGTGCTAGGTACCAATCAGATCTAAAAGAGTCCCATATGAATGTTGAAAAGAAGATCTTCAGATATCTTAAGGGAAACTAGCCCTTGGTCTATGGTATCCAAAAGATGGAGACTTCTCTCTCTACTCATATTCAGACAATGACTATGGAGGATGCAACAATAACAAAAAATCCATAACTAGTGGATGTCATTTATAGACCAAGACTTGTTTCATGGAAGTGCAAAAGCAATAAATATATTTGTATCCATGTTTAGGCTAAGTATATAGTTGCTTTAGCTGGTTGCTCTCAAGTTCTTTGGTTTCAAAACCAAATGCTTGATTATGGCTACGATTTCCTTAAAAATCCAATTTATTTGATAATTCGGCAACTATGCTTGTCACTTCTAATCCAGTTCAACAAAGGAAAACAAAGCATACTGAAATTAGATACCATTTTCTGAGAGATTGCTTAGAAAAAGGTTTAATCAAGTTAGTCAAAGTGGATACAACAAATTAGCTTGCTGACTTATTCACTATATCCTTTGAATTCAATTATATTTATTTTCGAATTGAATCTTTGGGCATGATTAACTTAAATTAATCATCATCAACAAAGAAAAACATGCAACTGTCCTTATAAATAGTAATAACGAAAACCCAAAACATTCAGAAAAATATACAAAATAAAAAAATATTGTCTTTCTTTATTGTGCTTTTTGATTTAGCATGACATATGGATGGGAAATGATAATATACTATGCCTTGCTTACTTCTTGAGTTCTTAACTTACATAATTCTGATCAAAAGTACTTTGATATGTTAGTAGATTCATCTTGAGTGGAAACTACACTAAGAGCATGCCTAACATAATGAAATGGTGGCTGTCTATGTGATACTCCATTTTGATGATCAAGCAAGTAAGTCATATCCTTATGTGATCAACTCGTTCACCCAAAACACTATGTAAAGCACTTTATAACGTCTATCTTTGCAAATTGTATACCTCTGTTTTGTGTAAACAAAGACCTTGGTTTATGAAAACCTTGGTTTACTTATGTAACCAACTGGTGATTAGAGTATGATCATCATCATTCCTCTGTTTTTGTAAACAAAGACCTGGGTTAAAGGCACCTTTGTTTTACAAAAGTAAAGACCTAGTGACCTAATGATGATCATATCTAAGCTCCAAAAGAATTCAATGTGATCAACTGTGTATTATCTAAACAGCATTTGCATCAAAGCATGAATGAGACACCAAATTTGTCTCAAGATAGAATTTATAACTTAATGTACATAGTTTCTAAGTGTGAAAAAGTGATGAATTAACACAGAAATGGAGGACAAACTCTAATGTGATCAGAATGTGGAGCCCATAACAGTTAATCTCTAATACACATGAAAACATGATAAACAGCATGCCTAGTTGATACAATATTGTTGTTTGGATTTAAGTAAACAAACATATTTGCAATCAGGACTAGAATCAGGTCATATTTCAACAATCAATTCGACCAGGAAGAAGTTTAGTGTCATAGTATGATTCCATTATATATGTCTATATGCATGTACGTAAATTTTTTATTTTATTTCTTTTAGCTTATTTTGTTTCATAACTTTTGGACTGTCATGTGCCTTTCATGCTATTCTTCTAAATAAATTTATGATGAATGCAACATCTTATCATTAATCAAAAATTTTAGGGGAGTAGTTAATGCATGAAAACATAAAATCTGAATTTTCAAAACAAAATCAAATGAAGGAATTGGAGCTTGAGCACTAACTTGGCTGCAGGATATATGAAGTTTTTCAACCTATAAATCTTCTTCTTGTGCACAAATTGTCATAAAAACATAGTCAACAAGGTCCAATAGCAATAAATGGTTCTATTAGTTGATAAGTACCATATAATCAAAGAAGTTTCAAACAGTGCATTCTTAGCATCAGTAGAAGCTACAGTGCATTTTCAGCATCAGCAGAAGCTACATTGCAAGTTCGGCATCAGCAAAAGCTACAGTGCGAAACTTAACCAAGTAAATATGACCATTCATAGAATTGATAAACTATGGATGTAATCAATTTTCATAGATTGGTAAGATATGGAAAATTAAGTTATACTTTAATGAGAATTCAATTCTTTTAAGTTAGGCATCTGCAGATGTCCTAGGAAGAACTGAAATCTGCAGAACAAATAAGTTCCACAGAAGGGTAATAAGGAATGTGGGACCCACTTCATTTAATAAATGAAATTAATTAGTCTGAGGGAATATAAATGATGTTTTTGAATTAAACATTCATTATTCACTTTTTCATAAACTTTTTTAGACCTGAAAAAACATTCATCAAAACCTCTCCCTCATTTGCTCAAACATTAAAATTACCACATCAAAACATCAAACAAACTCATAAACTTGATTTCAGATTCTTGTTTTGATGGTAAAACATGTCATGATCATCAATAATGAACTGTTTGATTCATTGTCATCTTTAAAACTGTTCATATTCTGATGGTTGTAATCTTGATTCTAACGTACTCTTCACCATTTTTATGTACATATGGAAAATAGATTTGTAAAAGAGCATAATGTATGTGCATTTCTAAATCCTGATGTCCCTATATCGAAAGGATGTCGGGATATCATCAGATACTTACGATGATCCAGGCTTTTCTTTGCTTTAATAGCAAAGCCTATGATTCATCAAACTCATATTGTCGATTTCTAGAATTCATCAAATAGAAGAAAATGGAGAGTCTGAAGGGATGGTGGCTGATGTTAAGAATGGAAGACTAAGGGTGGATGAGCAGACCATCAGAAGGGTACTAGAGTTGGGAGACTGGTCACCCTAATGTATTCAAGAATGAATACATAGAGAAAGTTTTCTATCTGATGGGTACGATGGTGATTTCAAAAAAGGAGAGATAAAGAAAGGAGGATTATGCAAGCCTTATAGATTTATGTGTCACACTTATCTCAAGTGTATCTCCAACAGGAAGTCCAGATTGGATAGATTTTCTACACACATTTCCTAAATCATTGGCATATTTGAAAGGAGGACATACAACTACTCAAAGTACATCTTTGGGTGTTTATGTGATCAAATACAGTCCAGAAGGCTGATAAGATGTTCATGTTTCCATGGTTCATCCAACTAATCATTAACTCTGAGTTGTCTGTGATAGAAGAGATGGTGAGGTATTTGTGCAAGCACATTTTGGCAGATCAGTTCTAAACAAAATTAGTGGGCATACCAAGGTGAAGATATGCCAATGTTTGCCCACGTGGTGGATGCCAATGCCAACATCCCACAAGAACTGATGTGGGAAGACCAGCAAGAGAGTTCATTTGCTAATGCTGAAGAAGCCACCCCTCCTCAATCTCCTATACACCACCATCACCAATCTCCACAAATTCATTCTTCAATATTTACCATCCCCACAACTTCAATCACCAGTCAGTGAAAACACATTGCCCATCTCTCCAATTCACCTCAATCACCCATTCATCAACAACCTCTAACTCCACAAAATCTATCTCCTGAGAGTACTCATATAGAACCTATCTCAGCTACTTAATCTCAAAACTCAATACCACTAGTGAGACTGAGTTAGTATCTTAAGCAAGTACCATTCCACTCACAATAACCAACTCATAAAACCCAGCCATGTCTAGTTAAACTGAACCAAAAGTCCAATCATTGATCCTCAACAACAATAACAGCCATACTAAGAGCAGGCAGATCAAGCTGTTGAGTCCTATTCCTCAGCTAGTGTATCCCCTGATTAAATGACTGATAATGATATTGCTATTAAACATCAATAAGCGAAGATAAGCCAACTATGTTGATGTGATTTCTTATCATGAAGATAATCTAAGTGAAGAGACATCCCTGTGAGTAAAAGTTATTTGGTGGCTGAGTATAACAAACTTTTAATCAAGTCAAACAAAAGGAATGAAAGAATACAAGAGTTAAGGGGTATGATAAAGGAAAAGGATGAGTAGCGGAAGAATCAAGAAACATCACTGAAAAGGTTGAGAGAAGATGTTCAATGCAACAATAAAGTAATTGATGCATTACTGAACATGTGGAGAGCTCAAGGAGTCCTTGAAACAACAAACTATTGCCAGAGAGAAGCTTGTATTGGAGAACAATAAGGCTAAGAGACTCTGAATTATCAATCATCTGTGCTGGAAAAGAAAAATGCCGAGATTAATGAGCTAAAAAGGAAGATAAGTATCCTTGAATCAAGTGCTCCTGCATTAAAATATTCAAAGAATCTAGTGACACATCAAATCAAATTATTCAATATTCCTAGAAAAATAAAGTATTTAGGGTCTTTTAAAAAAGAAGTAATTGAGGTTGAAGACTCACCCAAAAGAAAAAAATCTACTTCTCCTGAACACACTCCTTTAGTGAACTTATCAACCTTAAAGCCAGTTTCTCATGATGACACTGAGAGTGACGAAAAATGGAAAGAACTTACCAAAGATGAGTCTCTCAAAGATCAAACACAATCAAGGCTGATGACCCCTAACAACAAAAGGCATACTTGAAGAAACGCTAGAATCTTCAATGTTTATGACCCTGATCAACCATGGGTTTCCGTATGACATGGTTGAGAGAATGAACATGATAGAATGAAGGAAGCACGTAATGAATTTGAGCTAGCAAGCTTGTGATCCCAAATTGTAATTATTAAACATTCATAACCGTCTAACCTATTTAGAATATCAAGAAAGATTTGGGTAATTGCGATACAGCCAAGCTGAGCAAATCCAATATGACTTATTGGTTGCAAGGTCATAACTATAAAATGCATGAGCTTAAAGGAAGAACAGTTGAGAGCTAAGAAGGATGATGGAACATGTTATGAATGTTGAGCTTGGAACTAGTGTGAAATTCTGGATTGAAGCTCAAAATTCAGCTGTTGCGCAACCCACAAAGTCCCTATTGAGCCTATCACTGTTGGAAGTAAAGACCATCACAAAGGAAAAAATAAACTGATTAGAGAACCAAGAGAAGTGATACGTGAAAAAGTATGGCCACTTGAAACAATATTCAGAAAATAACATAACAAAACTCTACCTTGATAGAGAGCTGTTTGATCACCTCACAACTCCAACTTTGTGGAAGACAACATGACTATGGCCTAGAAATATTATCAAGAGTGGGATTGTGTAGTCATAAAGATCATCTGGAAGGGTTCAGTAATTCCATGATATAGAACCAGTCCTGTACATGCCTGAATGTGACATTAGAGATCTAAAAAGTCTAATCATCACTAACTACCCAATTCAACCAAGAGGAAGAGACTTTTCTGATTAGTGGGAAAGTTAAAGACAAAATTCAGAGATGATGTGCTAAAAGAAGCTAAAAGAGAGGATGATAAGCACAAAAGAAGAAAAGAGAGGATGAGAAGATCAAAGTCCAACTCCTCTACATTGGTAGATGAAGATTTCTTAAAGAGGGTTGGATACTAAAACGAAGGGAGCAGCCATTAAAAGTTTTGATGGAAATCAATACACTTATTCCATAACGAGTAGGGTGTTTTAAGAAAACAAAAGTTGGTGCTAATGAGGAATGAAGAGAATAAGAGAGTTGACCGAATCAAGATCTTTGATCTAGTGGAAATCAAGCTACTCCATCCAACTACACTTCATACTTACATGACAAATTCTTCCCAATGCTGACTGATGAAAGAGCTCAAAATGATATATGCCTTTATATTCATATGATTCAAGTGGTTGATAAACTGTATGCAAAGGCTTACAAGAAGAAGATATGAGGCATGGCTTTTGAGAGGATCAAACATCAAATAAGTATCTGAATTGAGGATCTCTGAGCAAGATGAGTTGGAGATAGTCCCACCAATAATGTCTTGGAAACTCTTACAACTGAAGAAGATGTTCTGGGTCTCAGTTTTTGAAACAATATAGAAGATTAGCAAGATGAAGATCAACTTTAAGTATGGTTATTAAAAGATTATTGTCTCATACTTCTATAACAAAATAATAGCAAGAGTGAAGGAGCTTTCAGCTTTGAAGAACTTATTACAAGTGTTTAAGCCTAAAGGGGAGTATCGTTAGATCTAGAAACACTAGATCTAGATCATTTTGTATAGGCTTAGAACTTTAATCGATACTTGAAATGAATATTTATAATTCATATTTTTGATGTGGTGATTTATGTGTATAATTGCAGGTACAAACATTATACTTGGTCAATTTCTAAAATGACTAAGTGTAAGGAACATCTACAGATGCATATTTTTGTTCTTTCGTAGATATCTTTCTTACAAGAAATCCAGCCGAAGAACATCTACGCATGAACATCAATGCCCATAAGAGTACAATATCAAAGATTCACAAATGAACAACCAGCTTTAAAATTCAAGTGAACACTCCTACGAAAGAGCAAACTCCTGCCGAAGACAACATAGTTGCACAGACAAAACATTTGTAGTTAAATGACTCAAGTGATTCAAGTCAACAAGTCAATCACAAATCCTAAGAGATTTGGTGTTTCCTTAACAAAAACATAATGTCTATAAATACAAGTCCTAGCTTACACATCAAGGTGGATGGACGACTAGGGCAACTAGATGGCAAATACCAACATCACATCGATTCACACATTCAATCAAACACAAAACCTAGCAGTCATCAGAAACATCAACACATTTAAAGCAATCATTGTTCATTGTTCATAGCATTCATTATTTATTCATCTGTAATCGGTAACAACTTTTAATGAAATACTTTTGAATAAAATTGTGTTCATTTATTTATTGTGTTGATATCATTTTGTTCTTCATAATTAATATTTATTCTGTTTGATATTTATAAATTAAATGATTAAACAACAGTTAATGATCATTCCGCAATCATTAGCTCGATTACAATCTAACATTGATAACTCCTTATTGCGATCCTTGAATCTCAGTTCACCAATGTTGTAGTTTCTGGTCCCTAAGTAGATCAATCTGGTTGCCCTTAACTAATCATCTTAGTTGTTTGGCCTAGGGGTAGCCCTGATTGTAGCTTCCATGAAGCTTGGGGACCTACTTCAACTCCCTCCCCTTAGCTCCTCTTCTGCTCCTTTCCTCCTTCTCAATCTACTTAGGAGTCACCTTCCTTTTCTCTTTGTCACTTCCAAGATTTGGTGACTCAGGATGGAGAGAGATTTGGCTTTATTGCTTGGTTCAACAATTGAGCTCTAGCCAAAGAGAGGTTGTGAAGCACCTTCATGAGCTGGTTACTCACTGAGGTAAAGGATGTTGAAGTAGTTTCTGTTTCAAGGTTCATAGGTTCTATTACTCAGCTTTCAATCAAGGTTTCTCCTTTGAAGCTAGTATTAGCGTCCATCTCAACATCCAGTTGACCAATGATATTGCCTATTTGCCTTTGTCTTCTTCTTAATCTAAACTCTTCAACAATCCTATCTTGGATCCTCTTAGCTAGTTACTACTCATGAGGTAAAGGATGTTGAAGTAGTTTCTGTTTCAAGGTTCATAGGTTTTATTACTCAGCTTTCAATCAAGGTTTCTCCTTTGAAGCTAGTATTAGCGTCCATCTCAACATCCAGTTGACCAATGATATTGCCTATTTGCCTTTGTCTTCTTCTTAATCTAAACTCTTCAACATCCTATCTTGGATCCTCTTAGCTAGTTTGTCAGCTTGCCTATTTTGACTTTGGTTGGCAAGTGACATGTGAACTAGAGGAAGACTCTCAATGTACTTTAGGGTCTTAAAACTAAACACTTCTTGTTGTCCTTGAAGTCTAGGGAGTATCAGGTCTCTCCTGTCAACATCATACCACACCCTAGTGTTTCATTTTCCACATCATGGGGTGGGGTAGGCATAGCCCTTGAGATACCCTACTCAAACAAAATTTGTACGAGAGAGTCTACATCAATGTGGTCTTGAGAAGGTTGCTAAGTATGGACATATGCAAGTGAGGTGGTGAGTCCTCTATGTACATACTTTGAGAAGAAAAGCCAGGTTCTATGATTGCAGGTAGAACTTTCTCTCCCTTTTTGGTACATAACCCTCATCCATAGTTAAGCTACAAGTTAGGTCCATCACATCCATAGGTTCTTGTGGACTTGGTTGAGTCAACTTGAGTGGTGGTTCTTTTGTAAGGTAGTCACCTGAGATTCCACATGACTAACCTTTGAGACTAAGTAGGTGCAAGTTTTAGTCAGTTTGTGCACCTTTAGTTTTAAACTCCCCTCATCTTCATCAGATGAATCACAAGGGGATGAGAGAATGGGTCCAAAGGTTTCTTTGTCATCACCAACATTAAGTTCTTGACTACTAGATTTCCCCTACACCATGACAGCTTCAATTGAGGTTTCAATGGGCTGGGTTGACATGGTTGTGGTCTTAAAGATGTAATCCCTTATAGAACTGAGAGCCTCTTACATTTGGACATCCTAAACAAGTTTAGGAAGATCCACCTTAGTTTTGGGTGGATATTGTAGGTAGACATAGGTGAGTCAGGAGCATTCATCTCTCCTTGAGTAGGGTGGAGAAGAGAGACTCATGATAATCATTGAATCCCATGTATTGATCATCGTAGAATTCAAGGTTAGGTATGGGTTGATTGAGATCTAGGGGATAGGGATGGTAGCTTTTCGCTAAAGGTTATTCACTAGATGTTTTAGACTCTAAGTGAAGGCTTAGGGATTGTGTTGGTGTTGTGAGCTCATCAGGTTGAGCATGAGGAACCATAATACTAATCAATGAAGTGATGTGAGTGGTTTGCTCCTCAGAGAAGTGGGAGCTCTAGTGTCCACTTCATCTTTCATGGGTGAGGATATAGAGTCATGCATAACCTAAGTTGCTTGTGCAGGGGTTCATTTGGATATTCTTGAGTAGGTGAGGGTAATTTGTGGCTGTGTGAGTGGTTCAGATGTAGAAGGTGTGGGTTCAACACAAGCTAGTGCTGCTCGGTTGTCACCTTGAGTAATGAGCTCTAACCTTTTTGGGACTAGGTTTTTTCTACCACTAAGAAGCCCACAATAGGTTTTCTTATTTTCTTGAAGCTAATGGATTTCATCTGCCCCATTTTATGAACATTACATTTTCCCTTTAACTATGAGCCTAGTCCATAATTAAGAATTTATTGAACAAATGTAGGGAACATGTAATATTCTAAGGAGTCTAAGTTTGCAAGCGAATTTGTATATGTAAGTTGATAGTACCCAAACTTGACACCTTAAACCATACTATGGGATATATAGGAAATGTCCTTTGGAATTTGATCGCAGCCTCAATGCTTATTTGATAGACAGTGGATAACAACATGTAGGAGTTACTTCCACTAGGAGGAGACCTTCCCTTTTCTGAAGGTTCTTACTTAGTAATCACCCTCATTATCTGCCTAAACAATTGGTTCATAGCAGATTTTGGGAATGACAAGTTGCATTCTTAATCATTCAGCTTGAGATAGGTATTAATGGTGGCTAGAGTGATTAAAATTTTTCACCCTTGAACGGTGGTAGATAGTGCCTTCTCCAAATCCATAATGAGCTCTTGGTAGGTCCTCCAAAACTATAAAACTCTATCTTCATATAGTAAAGGATCTATGGTGAGGTAGGTGAACTAATTTGATAGAGTCAAGAACCAACAAACATCTGAGAAACCAAGATCTTTCTTAGATTATAGCAGAGCAACTTAATTGTGTTGCCTGTGTAAATGCATGGATAAATCTGGATGGTTTCGTGCATCAGGGTTGGCCATTTATGAGTAGCTTCGTGATGAAGAAAAGTAAGAACAATGGTGGTATGTGGGTGAATTTAAGTTAGAAAGATTTGTAGATGAGGAGGAAAGTGAAAGTGGGGGAACCATTAAAGGTGTATATATATGAAATGGATTTGAGACAAATTTAATGCAAAAGGATAAAGTTTGAAATCTGGATGTCGGTCCTACCAATGAACAAGTGCCCAAAAAGTTAGTTTTTTTGGAAGCCGAAAATCTTTCGAATGTAATTTGTGTTCGGAAGTTTTATAAAAACTTCCGCAGCCAATATGTCTTTGGAATGTATTCCTAAGATTTATGTAAATTTTGCTTCATAAGAAAAACACTTAAAGTACTTTTACTTCAAAGATACATTTGGTTTCGGAAGAGAGAGTATTATTACTTTATAAATATATTTGGTTTTAGAAGAGATTAAAACTAACAAGTTTAATTTACAAGAAAATAAATCTTTTGAAGCTTAATTGTTTTTGGAATAAAATTGTCCTTCAAAAACATCTAAGTACTTAGAAGCAAATTTAAACATCCAAAGGTAAATGCCTTATAAGTACTTATTGTTGGAGCATATATAGTCATATATAGTGTGTCTGTCGCTTGTCAAATAGTCTAGGCTTAATGTTATACACCTGATATGTTGTAAACACATGAAACTGGGTCATTCGCAGGAGCATATGCGAATGAGACTCAGTCGTATGACTGAGCCATGCTAATGGACCAGTCGTGCGACTAAGAGATGCGATTGGGGCATTCGTAAGACTGAACATAAGAATGGTCTAGTCATACGATTGAACCATACGCATGGTTCATGTTAGGATCAGTGATCTACGTTTTATTGATTAGAGAGTATAGCAGCGGAATTCTAACAATGAATTAGCCAATTCACAAGAACAAAAAGATATTCAATGTAAGAACAGAGACGGTTATAGATAGAGAGAATTCTGCAGATAAGTTTCATTCAATATTCGCTTTCGTGGTAACGGAATGTCACACTTACAATTAGGTCGACACCTCTTATATAAGAGATGTGACGTCTGCTGATGTCACTTGATAGTGACATCTAACAGAATTTATCGCAAACTACTGATAGTTAACACAACTATTGAAGATGTCAAACAGCTGACATCTTCTTACAAAAATGCTAAGTGTTAACTATTATTACAACAACTGAAAAGAAACTACTGAAACAATAACACTGAAGAACATACTCTTCAGTTGTTTTACAAATACTGAAACAAGAAACTACTGAAAGGTAAAACATCACAACTACTGAAGAAGACCTCTTCAGCTGTTGTGACAACGTCTGATACTTTGGTCTTCAGCACTTGTGTCTTCAGACTTTGTCTTCAGCACTTGTGTCTTCAGACTTTGTCTTCAGCACTTGTGTCTTCAGACTTTGTCTTGAGCACTTGTGTCTTCAGACTTTGTCTTTAGCACTTGTGTTCTTCAGACTTTGTCTTCAGCACTTGTGTCTTCAGACTTTGTGTTTTCAGACTTTGTAATCAGCTGTTGTCTTCAGCTGTTGTGGTCTTCAGTAGTTGTTGTGATGTCTGTGGGACTTAAAGGTTTTTCAGATCCGGCTCATTGGTTCTTTTGGTCCAACAAACTCCCCCTGAACCAATGCAGCCAAAACCTTTAACTTTATTGAGGTCCCACTTATTGTTGGCAGAATGGTTGGTCTTTTTCCTTCTTGATCAGTTGAGAAGATGACCCATATAAGCACTGGCCTGGGAAGAAATCTCAGAGATCTGTTTGGCAAGGTATGAATGGGAACTCTGTTTTGGGGAACTGGACACAGAGTTGTTACCCCATTCATGAGATCTACTTCCCCATGATGAGTCTGTACGACTCTCGAACATAGGCCTCAAGGAGAACAACCTGTTCCTCCTTGGAGAGTTCTTCTACTCCTCTTTCAAAGAAGAACTCTGGACCATAGTACTCAGATAAGTACTTTACAGTCCTGCCACTCTTCAACTCCACAGTAGTTATCTCCCTATAGACAAATTCATCAGGATGAGTGCCCTCAAGAAGTAACTGGAGTTCATTCTTCTTAATGTCTTCAAGCTTCTTATATAATAACCCCTTTTTGATCATCTTGTTTTCCAGTAAGGCTTGAGGGGTCATTTTTGATTGATGAGCCTTCTTGAATTCATCGATTATTTCCCATGGTGAGACTACAATGACAAACATGATTGTAGAGTCTATTGTTTTTCTAACCTGGCCATTGTATCTATGTGGAATGGATCTTTTGTGGATTCTAGAACTCACCTTGGATCTGGCCATACTCTCACTCTCTCCTTTTGATACTGAAATGTGTGTCTGAGAGTGTACAGCCTCTAAGCATGCCCTTTCATGGCTTGTATAGATGATGACTGAGGAAATTCCTTGTCAACCATCTTCAGTAGTTGCTCATCGTGCTGCTTCTACTGTTCTTCATCTTCTATTTTGACTCTAACTGTTTCCCTTTGTGAGTCAGGTGTGATCATGAGTTGACTCCTGGGTACTGGTAGCCTTAGAATAGTAGAGAGTGGCAGACTATCATCTTCATCCTCTTCTTCTTCATCTTCTTCTATCCTCAGCACCCTTCTCCTCCTTCTAGGTGCATCACTGGATGATGGTTGGGTTGGTTTTTGTGGTAAAGGAATGGTTTTGAAGGTTGAGGATGTTTGGATTTGGGTTTTGAGATTGGTTTGGAGATTTGAGGGGTAGGCTGTTTTTTAGTGGGTGATTGGGAAGGTTGTTCAAGCATTTTGGTTGTGAGTTTGGCTTTTGTGAGTCTTGCCATTTCAAACCTTTTTCCAGCCCTAGCCTCATCAAGTGCTTCAATGATTATCCCCTTAGAAATTGCTCAGACAAACAGATTCTAGTGGCTATAGCCAGAATGCTGTCTCTGGTCCATGACCGAATCTCCATCAGTGATCTTCCTAAGTATTTGGCTATGAATCAAATCATGATCTCCGATCTCTCTTTCTCCAGCACATTGTACCCAGCCCATCTGTTTTGAATTTCCTCTACTTCCAACCTCCTGATCTCACTGTCTAGTGTGGCTGTATCAAAGCCTTGCTTGAAGAGTTGCTCAATGATTTTGTCCATGAATCGGCTGTGTGTTTCATCTACATCTTTTACCAGCTCTTCCAAGGATTTTTCTTCAGCATTCGTTTGATCACCAGCACTTTTCTTTCTTTTGTATGTGATCAGTTGTTGTTCCTTTTCTTTTTCCAACTCCTTGGTTTTCTCTTGTGCCTTCTCATCCTCAGTTCTTTTTCTTTTCTTTTCTTTTCTTTCACTGCAGTACTCTCCCCCTTTTTGGATGCATTGGTGGTAGGGGTTTGTACCGCAGAAAGTTTCTTGTGCACAGCATCATCAATGAGTGGTTGTAGACTTGAGGAGAGCCTCTCATCAATGGCTTTATAAACAATGTCATTGATGATGGGAGTGATGAGAGGTAGGGATTGTTGGAATACAGCAACCATCTGCTCAGGGGGGTTCTGTCCCGAAGAGATAGTGCCAAAAGCAGAGGCTGGAGGCTCAGTGAAGTGAGAGGGTAAAGTGTTTAGGGGACCTTCAAATGAAGGTGCATCTGTGGGTTGGTGGGGGCAGATGGACTTACATCCTCAGACTTCTTGGCAAGCAGTTCTTGTAGTCTGCTTACCTCAGCCTCCATGATGGTGTTGTGGGCTAGAACATCATAGAAAAAGCCCAGGTCATCATCAGCAGATGCTGAATCACCTGACCTCCTGCTTGTAGCAGGATGTACATGCACTAGGTGTAGACCAATTTTAGCATGTGCCCCTTTGTCTTGGAACCGGGGACTTCCAGCCTCAGGACTGTGTCCTTCATCAGTTGTTGCCTCTAGTGAGGTCTTAGCTATGTTACCAGCCTCATTCTGATCATGTGCTGATTCAGAAGAGGTGGCAGCCTCACTAGATATTCTAATCTCCCTATCCACACTAGGAGATAGAACTTGTAAACCCCGGTGCTGTGGGTTGTCCAAAGCATGGTGATCCTCTTCCTCAATATCTGTGGTTCTCCCCTTTGTTGGTGGTTGTTGGGGAGGAGGAGAGGCATGCAGCTGAGTCAGCACGTTTGCAATAATTATGGTTGGACTTTGGGGGGTGGTTGCCTGGGGAGATGGGGTAAAAGCAGTGTGCACCTGGGGAGGATGGTGCTCTTCAATGGCAATCTCCTCAAGTGAGGAAGATCCCAGATGTGTGGGTACCCTTTTTGTGGTGGTTGCAGGCTCCTGTTGAGAGGAATCCTGAGCGGTTGTGGCTGGTAGAGTCTCTGATACTGCTGGGGGGTTTAAACCAGCAAGTATATCCTGCCTGGGTGATACAGGAGCATCTTCAGGGGACTCATCTCCCTGAATAGCTGTTTTGGGGTGTTTTGGTTTTGGTTTAGTGGGGACTTTGGTTCTGGTGGTGGAAGCTGTGGGTTCCTTGTGCTTGGGCTTTAGCATTCGGGCAGCTTCTTTGAGAGTAAGGTCTGAGTTGTGCCTGGAGTATACCTCAGCCAAAACAGCTGGTGCAGGGACTCCAAGGCCAACAAGGCCATCAGATTTTAATCATCTAAAATAATGGTCATCAGAAACTGGGATATAATGGCCATCGGTTTGTCGCAGGTTTCTGAGCCAAGTTCTTTATTTCTAGAAACACGATTTCAGAAAAATTGAGCGGTTGGTGTTCTAGAATAGAATACAATACCTTTTGCCATTGGGATGACATTTGATCCCACGAGATGTCTTGGAGGCTAAGCAGACATTTACCATGTGAAAAATAATTTCTCAGCATCATGGAAATGTTTTTTCAGAATGGTTGTAGCCCGAAGATCACCTTCATACCCTTGATTGATAAAGGACATATCTGTTGTGCCCTTTGGGTATTCAGTCATAGCGGTGGAGTCGTGTAAGTGTAATTCCTGACGAATGATGTCGGCTGTAACGGCCACTGGTTTCTGTTGACAAGGGACCGAACAGAGATTTGGCGGTAGACTCGTCAGTATGAACAAAAGCATTTGACCAGAATTGACTGAGGGATTCAGGGTAGATGGTCGGATTCAAGAGAAAGGTTGTGCGATATGGGGAATCCACCATTAAGTCAATGGCATTATCATATTTGTTCCAGAAAGCCGACTTTGTAAGGTAAGCAACGCAGTTATGTCGTGGTTTCAGACTCATGGTCGCCATGTTTGAGAGAGAGAAGCTCAGAAAATAACGGCTAATGAAACATTCGAGAAGAGGACAAGTATTTATAGGGTAGGGGTAAGAAAATGACTAAAGGGTTTAGTGTTAGTCATCAGTAGTTTTAAACCGACTGTTGACATGGTATTACCCTTTCAGACATTGAAACAGCTGAAGTCGTGGTTTTAGGCATGAGCAGTTAGAAAACTACTGAAGACCATGGTTTTGACTTCAGATGATGAAACAACTGAGGACTTGGTGTTTGTCATCAGTAGTTGTGAAACTACTGAAGACAGTGGTTTTGTCATCAGTTGTTGTAAACAGCTGAAGACTTGGTGTTAGTCATCAGTAGTTATAAAACTACTGAAGACATGGTTTTGCTTCAGTTGTTTAGAATGAAACAGCAGTTGTAGAAACAACTGAAGAGAAAGTTCTCTTCAGTAGTTTTTGTCAATTCATAGCCTTTCAGCTATTTCATACTGTCCTTAACACTTACTCATCAGACTTTGCATATGCTTTTCAGGTGTTTCATAGGACGTCAGTACTTATCTGTTTGTACTGATTTCAGTAGTTGTAACTACATCAGTAGTTGTAACTACATCAGTTGTTTAGAACAGATAAAGTACTTCAGTACTTATGAGGCATTTAGCCGTCAGTAGTTATAAAAACTACTAAAGGTGAAAGAACTCATCAGTACTTATATGTGACATGGTTACCAATGATCACCAGTAATTATTACTGAAATCATCAGTAGTTGTCACTTATTCTAGCTGCAGCATACCAAGCCTTAACACAAGGTTTTGGAAAGTAGAACTATCCAAAGGCTTAGTAAAAATATCTGCAAGCTCATCAGCACTAGGCACAAACTTAGGATCAATCAGACCTTTTTCAAAACAATCCCGAATAAAGTGATGTCTGATCTCTATATGTTTGGTCCTAGAGTGCTGGACTGGATTTTTGACAATACACAGAGCTGAAGCACTATCCATTAATAATGGGTCTTAGTCTCTGTAATGCCATAATCCAGAAGTTGGTTCTGAAGCCAGAGTACCTGAGAAGTGCAACTTGCAGCAGCAATGTACTCGGCTTCAGCAGTTGATGTAGCAATAGATGTTTGTTTCTTACTCTGCCAAGAAATCAAACAGTTGCCTAGGAATAGACAACCACCAGAAGTTGACTTTCTAGTTAACTTGCACCCTGCATAGTCACTATCTGAAAAAGCAACCAATTTGCAAGAGTGTCCAGTGGAATACCATAAACCCAGAGATTGTGTACCTGCAAATATCTAAAGATTCTCTTGACTGCAATCAAATGAGACTCTTTAGGAGCATCCTGAAATCTAGCACAAACACATGTAGCAAACATAATATCTGGTCTAGAAGCTGTTAAATACATCAAGGACCCAATCATACATCTGTAAAGTGTTTCATCAACAGCTTTACCTTTCTGATCAGCATCCAGTTGTGTGGTGTTGCACATGGGAGTAGAACAGGGCTTACAGTTTTGTAAATCAAACTTATTCAAAAGATCTTTTGTATATTTTGACTGATGAATAAAGGTTCCATCAGCCTTTTGTTTAATTTGCAAGCCTAGAAAGAACTGTAATTCTCCCATTGCACTCATTTCAAACCTCTTTTTCATTAATGTTGTAAAATCATCACACAACTGGGGATCAGAGGATACAAAAATGATATCATCAACATAAATCTGAACAAGTAGCTTATGCTGATCCACCTTCTTAATAAACAAAGTTTTATCAATGGAGCCTCTAGTGAAATTATTCTAAGAAGAAAAGTGGAAAATGTCTCATACCAGGCTCTAGGAGCTTGTTTCAACCCATAAAGAGCCTTATCAAGTTTATACACCCATTCAGGATGTTTATTATCCTCAAAACCTGGTGGTTGACACACATAAACTTCTTCTTTTATTTTACCATATAGAAATGCACTTTTGACATCCATTTGAAAAACTTTAAGATTGTGGAATGCAGCATAGGCTAAAAACAATCTGATTGCCTCTAGTCTGGCTACAGGGGCAAAGGTTTCATCATAGTCAATACCTTCTTCTTGTGAAAACCCCTGTACAACCAATCTAGCCTTGTTCTTAACAATAAGCCCATTTTCATCATTTAATCCTAAACCCCATTTAGTGCCTATTGCACACTTACCTGGGGGAAGAGGAACCAGTTCCCACACTTGCTGTTTCTTGAACTGAAGTAGCTCAAGCTGCATGGCTTCAACCCATCCATTGTCTCTCAAAGCAACATGGTAGTTCTTTGGCTCTAGCTGACTGATGAAGAGAGCATAGAAGCAGAAGTTAGACAATTGACTTCTTGTTGAAACACCAGCATTGATATCACCAATAATCTGAGACATTGGGTGATTCTTCAGTTCTTGATAAACAATGAGATCTGTGCAAGTGTTTGTAGGACCTTCAGCAGCAGCAGATGTTGATGCAGACTCTTGAAACCAAGAATTAGATGGTAACTCAAAAGATGTAGAGGAATCAGAGATCTCATCAGCATTTGTTGTGCATGGAACTACTGAAGCTACAGGAACATCAAATTTAGCAGACACAGGCAGTTGGTCACTAAACTTGAATAGGTGAGTATTGATATCATCATCATCATCAATACCACCAGGTGGAAGACATGCTGCAGAAGATGATTTATCCACAGGATCTACAACATTGGAGGTTGATAAGAACATATTGCAGTATGTCCAAATCAAACAACTCCACAGGGTTTTGTGGAATCTTGTCCATAGGAGATTCATTAAACTTCACATGCAAAGTCTCTTCATCTATCTTTGTTATGCAGTTGAAGACTCTGTATGCCTTGCAAGTAGATGAATAACCAACAAAATACCCTGCATCCACCTTAGATCAAATTTGTGGAGTTGATCCTTTGTGTTGAGAATAAAACAGGGACACCCAAATGCTTTGAAAAATGAAATTAGAGGAGCCAAGTGATGGAGAACTTCATATGGAGTCTTCATCAACCTCTGATTCACTAAGACTCTATTCTGCACATAGCAAGCTGTGTTAACAGCTTCAGCCCAAATGGTCAGTGGCAAACCAGAGTCAGCCAGCATGGACCTTGCAGCTTCAATTAGGGTCCTGTTCTTTCTCTCCACTACTCCATTTTGTTCTGGAGTCCTTGGTATGCTAAACTGCCTTTTGATTCCCTTTGAAAGATAGAAGTCATCAAGTGTATGGTTTCTGAATTCAGTTCCATTGTCACTCCTAATACACTTGACTGGAAGGGAATACTGCTTCTCAACATACAACACAAAGTGAATAATATTCTAAGCAACCTCATCCTTTGAAAGTAGAAAAAAGTCCATACAAATCTGGAGTAATCATCCACAATTACCAGACAGTATTTCTTCTTTGCCATGCTCATCCCTCTCACAGGACCAAATAGATCCATATGCAGTAATTGCAAGCAGGCAGTGGACTTAGGCTCTTCAATAGGAAGGAATGAGACTTTGTGTTGTTTTCCTTTTAAACAAGCAGTGCAGGTTTCATCACAGTGAAACTCCTTTATTGGTAAGCCTCTGACTAAACTATTGTGGATTAACTCATTCATGTTTTTGAAATTAACATGACCCAGCCTTCTTGCCACAGTTTAGATTCTTGAGAAGAGGCTTTGGAAAATAGGCAAGGATTGCCTCTGAGATCTATTTTCTTGGAAAGATCTAAGGCATACACTCTTCCTGTCCTGTTGGCTCTCAGAGAGTGTGATCATCCAACACCTTATCAATCAAATGCAGAACTTTGGATGACAGAATCCTACAGTTCTGACTGGTGAAAAGAGCAACATGGCCTTTATCACACATTTGACTGACACTCAAGAGATTGTACTTGAGATTTTCCACATGATTAACATCATCAAACTTTATTTCTCCATTGGAGACAAAGCCGTTTCCAATGATGTAACCCCTAGCATCATTGCCAAAAGAAACAAACCCCTTCTTTCCTTGAGAGTAGTCATGAAGAAAAGAGCTGTTCCCAGTCATGTGCATAGATCCCCCACTGTCTACATACCAGATGCTACTTTGGCATGTTGAAGAACCCTGCAATTATAAATAATCAGTTAGTTTTGGAGACCCAAACCTTTTTGGTTTTGGCCTGTTCTCATCAACAGATGGTAAACTAACAGGTTTGTTGAAACAACAGCCTGAGAGGAAGAAGATGGTGAAGAAGAGGAATCCTTTGGCTTGGACCTCCTTTTCTGTGGTTTCAACATAGGAACATCTAATTGGTTAACTCTTCCCAATAGATGTTGAACCATCATAACCAGCTGTGTCTGATTTTGTGATAAAGCTTTCAGCTCATCAGACACATTGCCATGGAGTTTGATAAGTTCCTATGTTGCACCTTCTTCTTTTGAGCAATCTCAGCTGTTACCTGTTTAACCCCTTCCTTTTTGGATTTCTTTATGGACTTAAGGGTTACAGGATTTGATGTTGCTAATACAAATGTGGTCTCAAACTCAGTTTTCATTTTAACCATTTTGTCTTTAATTTCCTCTTTATGTTTGAGTTTGGATCCTCTTTTGTACTAGCAATCATCTGTAAGATGATTGAACAAACCACATACTTCACATGGTTTCTTCTTCATCTTATGTTGATCATCAACTAAAGAGGATGAAACAACTGAAGACTTGCTCTTTAGTGCTTTGGAAGCATTGTTTGCTTTCTTAACTTCCTCTTTTAGTCTTCAAACTCTTTCTACTGACAGTTTTCTCTTTTCAGTACTGGCATAGTTGGAGTTTGAACTTCAGGTGTTAAATCTTGCTCTTTAGTCCTTTCAGGACTTTTAGAATTAACTACTGAGTTGATCAACACATTGATCATGTGAGTGTCAGCAGTGGAACCATCAACATCAGCTGATAGGTTCTGAGAGGGCTTAGTGCTGACTTCTACTTCTGATGGTGCTGAATCAGAAAGTAGATCACATGATGAAATGGATTGGTTATTACTCTCACCATCAGACTCTACCTCTGCTCTGGGTGTAAAATCTGTAGGTGGAGCAGTGTGATTATAACCAATGCCAAACTTCACATTGGAAGCAGATTGCTTACTAAGAAGCATTTCAAAACCTTTGCATGATTGTACCCATCGATCACACTCTACTTGGTGACTGCAAGGGTTTCTTTGAGATCTTTGTACTTCTCTAAAGTACCTCTTCCCTAGCCTTATAATCTGTGATTTGGCATTTAAGTTGTAAATCTCATCATTCATTCATTAAGCACAGACTCAAATTCATCTTTTCTTGTGGAAATTGTTTGTTCTAGCTCAATGTTCTTGTTAATCAAAGCTACATTTGCTTCTCTAATAGATGCAAATGCTGCTATGCATGTTTCAGAACATAATTTGGCTTTTGCCTCAGAGGATACCTGTGATACCTTTGGTGTAGAGGCATTAGAGGATGAAGTATCAGCAGAATCCAAAGCCATAAGAGCTAGATTTCCAAAGGGACTTTCACCACCATGTTGACCAGCACCTGAGAACAGTTGTTCATGACCAGACAAGTCATCTGGTAAACTGCTCCAGTCAACAACTCCTGGGGTGAGGAAGCTGTGTTGTTGAGGTTGAGTTTGTTGATGAGATTGGGAAGGCTTGTGGTTCAGGCAATGCTTATGGTTGTTGTGAATTGGAGCTTGAACAGGATTTGGTTGAGGCACATAATAGCAGGGATAAGGATATGACATTTGACCCTGGGGAACAAAGTATGCAGGAGATCTAGGATGTGAATGATGACCAGAACCAGCAGGATGTTGCCTTTGTTTTGTGGACTAGTACTAGGAAAAGTCACAAAGGGTGCAGAAGAGTTAGATCCATTGATCTACACTCTCTTGCAAAGTGTCCTAGCCTTTGGCATTTGTGACACCTCACTTACTCTTGTCAAAACCAACTTTGGTTTTGCCAGAAGTCCAGGAAATTTCCTGCCAGTTCTCTTATAGAACTTCTGAGATCTGATATTAATCAATGCCATTTGGCTCAGAATATCCATCTCTTCTAGATCATCATCAGCTATTCCTTTCAGATCATCCATATGAAGCATAAATTGTCACTATTACTGCCAGAATGACTCTCAATACCAACAAATGCATGATCAGGACTATTTGAGAGAAATCTTATGCTCATCATAATTGCTTTCAGATGCAGCATATTCTGACTCATGACCAACCAAGGCAGTATTCCCTGGTACAAAGTCATCAGTGAGCATTCCTGATGAGGACAGTTTCCTCTTCTGCTCTATCTCTCTTTCAAATGTAAGCAGTTTCCCATGAAGTTGGGTGAGAGATAGGCCATCCATTTGCAATGGAGCGTAGGACAATAGTGTATGTGTCCCATCTCTCAGCCAGTGATCTAAGGAATCTGTTGTTCATCTGGCTATTGGTGTATTCTGTTTCACCATTTTCAGCTCAGATATCAAGCAAGAAAAGCGCTCAAACTGTTGAGTCAGTGTCTCACCCTTTCTATGAGAGAATGTCTCATATTGTTGGGCAAGGATTTCTCTGTTGTTTGCTAAGACCTCATCTGTGCCACCGAATTGTTCCTTCAGGGCATTCCAGAGATCATGAGCAGTTTCATGATGCATAGCCCAGAATAGATTTCATTAGGCAGTGCCATGGCCAGAATTCCATGGGCTTTAGCATCAATCTCAAACAGTTTCCGATCTTCATCAGAGTATTGTTCCTTCTTCTTCGGAACCATTTGATTGGTTTCCGGATTGTTCACCATAGGCTTATGTGGTCCATGTACCACAGATGTCCAACAACCTGAACTGTTAACAGACAGGTGATGAAGCATTCTTCGTTGCCATATATTATACTCGGTCCTAACCAGCATCAGAGGCTTGGTTGAGGAACCGGTATTGTGAGGATCATTAGAAGGAGTCGTCATCTTAGATTCAATCAAATTCGGTTAAGCTAAAGCAGATTTAGCACAAAACGCAGCAACCAATTGAACCAGAAGATCTCAAAATAAATGAACGAAAGCGGCAGGAATTCAATAATCTATAACCAGTTCTTGCGAATACGCTAATTCAATCAAACACAGATATCAATTAGCAGTTTCAATGATCAATTGTTAGATCGATCAATGATTAACCATGCTCTGATACCACTTGTTAGGATCAGTGATCTATGTTTGATTGATTAAAGAGTATAGCAGCGGAATTCAAACAACGAATTAGTCGATTCACAAGAACGAAATGATATTCAATGAAGAACAAAGACGGTTATAGAGAGAGAATTCTGCAAATATATTTCATTCAATATTCGCTTTCGTGGTAATAGAATGTCACACTTACAATTAGGTCGACACCTCTTATATAAGAGATGTGACGTCTGCTGATGTCACTTGATAATGACATCTAACAGATTTATTACAACTGAAACACAACTACTGAAGATGTCAAAACAGCTGACATCTCCTTACAAAAATGCTAAGTGTTATCAGTTGTTATAACTACTGAAAAACATAAAACTACTGAAACTACAACGACTGAAGAACAAGCTCTTCAGTCGTTTTACAAAACTACTGAAAGTAAAAATATAAAACTACTGATATCACAACTACTAAAGAAGTACTCTTCAGCTGTTGTGACAAACTACTGAAACTTCAGTACTTGATCTTCAGACTTGAACTTTAGACGTTTCATCAGCTGATGACTTCAGTAGATATCATCAGCTGATGTCTTCAGTCTTTATCTTCAGACTTTGTACATCAGTTGTTGATCTTCAGCACTTGTAAACTCTTCAGCTGTTGTACTTCAGTACTTTGAACTTCAGCTTCAGCACTTGTGCTCTTCAGCTGTTCAGCTTCAGTACTTGTGTTCTTCAGCTGTTCAGCTTCAGTACTTGTGTTCTTCAGCTGTTCAGCTTCAGCACTTTAGTTCTTCAGCTGTTGAAGTCTTCAGCACTTGTCAAACTGCTGATGAAGCTTTCAGCAGTTGTTGTGATACCATGTGGGACTTAGAGGTTTTCTGATCTTGGCTCATTGGTTCTTTTGGTCCAACAAGTCTGAAATGATATAAATTGAAGATAAATTTTAGGACTCAGATCAAGGATCTCATAACTAAGCTGACTGAATGCCAGGCTGAGCTTGTGATCAGCAAAGCTAGGGCAGAAAAGTGTGTTCTTGAAGAACTGACCTTCAAGAACATGATACCCTCATCCCTACACAACTAGGTGAGTTATCAAAACTGTTGGTATTCTACCTTTGAAGAAATTGAAGATTTCCAATATTATTAAAGTTGAAGTTTTGAAGAACAAAAGCCACAAAAATATTAGTCTAGAGTTTATTTTGTAATTATTTTAATTGCTAGACTAGTATAAATATTAACATATATTATCATTGTAAAGTGGGAATAATTCACAACTTGTTAGGGTGAATTAGCTCCATCACCAACAACATCATATCATCATCCTTCATGGATGATGATTTCAACAACATATTAATAAACATCAAACATTAAACATGTTTGTGTTCTTCATCATGTTCATCAATATTATATTTTAGCATCTAATCATTCAAGTTTTGTTACTATCAATATGAATCTTAAGATCCATGCTCATTGTTCTCGTTCATATCAGGAACACACAATTGGTATCTGAGCTGAATTTGATAGATTCATATTGATTTTGATGAGATTTCATGGTTAGATTGCTAAAATTATTGAAGATCTGAAGAGAGCAATTCAACAATAAATTCAAAAATACAAGATCCGATGTGGAACTTGTCCACAACCACGATTGCCGAGGGATGAACACGGTTTTGTCCCCGTCTTCGTTGTCCACACTCATGGAAGGAACGGATGTGCCAGTCGGCTTTGCAACATGAAGAAAAGCAGCCGAATAGGGTTGCGGCCGAATGAGGATGCCCTATTTAGGGTTTGCCGAATAAGGGGCTGCCGAACCAAAGTGGCATTTGCAGCCACATTAGGGAGGCTAAATTAGGGTGCCACCTAGGGTTGCAAATGGGCTCATGAACACCATTGGGTTTGTTTCTTGGGCTCCGTCATTAAAACAAAAAGAAAAGGTGGACTCAAATTTGTTTGTTTGGGCCGCCAGCATCAAAAAGAAAAGGTGGACTCGGATTTAATTATTTGGGCCGCCAACATCAAAAAGAAAATGTGGATTAGGGTTTTAGCTTAATGCTATGAAAGCAAGCTCTAACAAAAAAATGGTTGTTCTAAAGTTTTGAAGATTTCGCTTCCGCATCAACAACAACATACTTAGCTTTGAAAAACTATTCAACAGAATCAACATCAAGCTTCAATTCATATCAGAAATCTACAATTTAGGGGGAGGATTGTTGGGTATTCTACCTTTGAAGAAATTGAACATTTCCAATATTATTAAAGTTGAAGACTTGAAGAACAAAAGCAATAAAAATATTAGTCTAGGATTTATTTTGTAATTATTGTAATTGCTAGGTTAGTATATATAGCAACATATATCAATCATGTGAATGTGAATAATTCTCAACCAAGGGTGGGAATTAACTCCATCAACAATATCATTATATCAACATGTTACATGTATGATGATTTCAACATCATAGCAATAAACATCAAACATTAAACACGTTTGTGTTCTTCATCATGTTCATCATTATTATATTTTAGCATCTAATCATTCAAGTTTTGTTACTATCAATATGAATCCTAAGATCCATGCTCATTGTTCCCGTTTATATTAGGAACACACAAAAACAAGCAGGACCTGGGATCTAATGAGATAGCTCTTCCAGATACAATCTTGTCTGTAAGATCACCTAGGTGTTGAACTTGTGAAAATGAGATTCCTCTCATAGACCCTTTAATTGAAGAGGATGAAGAAGTGATAATGAAGAATTCCTCTGAGAAGGGTGAAGAGGAGGATTCTAAAAAGGGCCACTATCTTTCTGAGGAAGAAGATGAATGTGATGACCAAGTCTATGAGGAAGAACTTGATCAGAAAGAGCAAAAGAAAAGCTAGGATGCTCAAGAGATGAAGGCTACTTTTGACTCTAAGCGGAAACAAGTCTTTATCTCTACAGGGTTTGAAGTAGTGAAGACTGAAGACATGAACCTAAACTCTTTTGCTAAGAGTTCTGTTTCATGTTCAAATCATCTCAGCACCAACAAGAAGGCTGATTTGTTGTGTATCACTGCTACACAAACTGGACCATCAAACTCCAAGAATAGTCCTCAGCCTAAAAGGGCTGTCTCAGCATCTGCAAAGATGAAGGTGGAGAAGGGATGTGATCAAAGTCAGTCTTGTTCTCAGGAGAAGGCTTTTGGGAAGAAGAAAATAGAGTGTGTCAGGTGTGAAAGTACTACTCATCTTGCTAAGGATTGTCCATATAATCCTAAAGGTACTCTTCACTTGACCAAGACAAGGACTTCCAAGAGATCCAAGGAGATTCAAGTTTTGGAGGGAAATTTGTTTTCCTTCGGAAGCTCCAAAACTAAGAAGGCAAGTGGAAAATTGCCTCCCGAAGGAAGGAATACTTTCGAAGCACTAAAGTCTGCAGTAGTGCTTGCAGAATCTTCCGAAGGTCCAATCATCAAAACTTCCGAAGTATCAAAAGCTTCCGAATTGTTGAAGGTCAAGTCCAAACTTCCAAAGGTGTTGTGGAAGTCAAAAAGACCAAGTGACTGGATGCTCTACATCAACAACTACTCAAGATTCTCATAGCACAACTATAGGATCTATACCTGTCGCATTACCTTCTGTTTCTCTTATTGAGCCCAAGACATGTAAGGCTTGGCTTTCCAAATGTAACTAATCATTTTCCTTATGTAGGGATAGCTCAAGACAAACATGAATGTCTGGATCATTGACAATGGCTGTTCCAGGCACATGACACGCAATAGGTCACTACTCTAGAACTTTGAAAGGATTTACGGAGGGCCAATTGCTTTTGGAGGAGACGAAGGTGGTTATATTTCTGTATGGGGCAAGGTCATAAATGGTAAGCTCAACATTGAAAAGGTAAGCTTTGTTAAGGAGCTTAGGTATAATCTTCTAAGTGTATTCCAATTTTGTGGTTAGGGTCGTAACATGCACTTTACTAGAGAATGAGTGCATTGTTCTCAAGCCCGGGGTGGTCATTCCTCATAAGCATATCCGGCTTAGAGCCCTCATGAAAGGGAACATCTACAAGATGGACTTGCAAGAAACATCTCCCTCTGGAGAAGTTTCATGCTTTCTGTCCAAAGCCAATAGTGATGAGTCTTTTGTATGGCATAAAAGAATGTGCCATGTAAACTTAAAAAACATGAATAAACTGATTAAGAATGATTCTGTAACAGGAATGCCAAAGAAAGAGTTTACAAGTGATGATCATTGTGTTGCATGCCTCAAAGGGAAGCAACACAAGGTATCTCATAAGCCTAAGGAAAGAAACTCCATCACTACACCCCTACACTTATTACATATGGATTTCTTTGGCCCCACCAGTGTAATGAGTCTAGGAAGGACCTCTTACTGTTTAGTGATCACAGATGACTTTACTAGATTCACTTGGGTCACCTTCCTTAGAACTAAGGATGGGACTCCTAAGATTCTAAACAATTTCACGCTAAAGATTTAGAATCAATCTGATCACAAGATCAAAACCATAAGATGTGATCAAGGAACTGAATTTGAGAACCAAATCCTTGATGCATTTTGTGATGAAAAAGGTATTACAAAACAATACAGTGCTCTCAGGACTCCTTAGCAAAATGGTGTTATTGAAAGGAGATACATGACAGTAATTGAAGCTACAAGAACCATGTTGTTTGATCTAAGCTGCCCACCACCTTCTGGGCAGAGGTAGTCAACACTGCCTGCTATGTGCAAAATAGAGTTTTAGCGGTTACGGTGAGACTCCTTATGAACTTTGGCACAAGAGGAAACCTTTCGTTGGTTTTCTTAGGTCATTTGGATATACTGAAAAACCATCTTGAATACCAAAGATCAAATTGACAAATGTACTGAGATATCAGATGATGACACTTTATTGGATACTCTTTCCAAGCTAAGGCTTATAGAGTATACAATCTCTGAACTAGAATTGTTAAGGAGTCTGCCAGTGTGACATTCAATGAACACACATCCTGTGTAGCTGGTTCTTGTCCTGATTGGCTATTTCATCTTGATTTAGTTACCAACTGTTTTAACAAATCTGGTGAGACTGTTTTAGGATCTATAGGCATCTTATCAACAGGTGATCCTGACCTAAGATTTGAGTTAAAAACAAATTCAAGTAACATATATTCAGCTCCAGTTATAACTACTTCTGCAAATGAAGTGTCCATGAGCACCATAATGACAAACTCAGCCGACACATCTGGGATGCCTTTAAATTCCAGCTAAGAGGCTTCACAACTAGATAAAGATACTTCCAATGGGGAAGAAAATAAGAAAGGTGGTGACAATGATCAGGAATTTCTTGATGTGATAACCACTCCATAGATGACAACATCAATGATGTCACACCCTCATTGGATCAAGTCTTTGTTGATAAGTGTGTTGATGTGGTGGGAGAAAAATCTATGCCAGATCTAAATTTCTCTGATTTAGATCTCTCTCAGCAACTTGCTGTGATCCCTCAGCTAAGGATCCACAAGTCTCACCCCACCACAAACATCATTAGAGATGTTGACCAAGGGTAAAAACAAGAGGACAAACCCATGAAGCCAATGTTTGTCTTCACTCTTGTTTCTTATCCTAGATAGATCCAAAGAAATTTGATGATGCTCTAAAGGATGAAAGTTAGGTTGAAGCTATGCAACAGGATTTGCTTCAATTCAAAAGATAGAAAGTCTGGAACCTTTGTCCTCTTCCTCAAGGGAAGACTACTATTGGAACCAAATGGGTGTTTAGGAAAAAGAAGGATGATAGAGGCATTATCATCAAGAATAAAGCTAGACTAGTTGTTCAAGGATACACACAAGTAGAAGGATTCTAAGATACCTCAAAGGTGCTTCAACACTTGGTTTGTGGTATCCTAAGAATTCTGTCTGTATGCCTATACAGATTGTGATTATGGTGGTTGTGACATGACTTCAAAGTCTACATCTGGGGGATGTCAGTTTCTTGGTGGAAGGGTTGTCTCATGGCAATGCAACAACCAATCCTATGTCTATGTTTCAACTGCTAAAGCTGAATACATTGCTGTTGCAAGATGCTATGCTCAAGTGCTTTGGATTCAAAATCAAATGTTGGACTATGGATTAAACTTCAAGGAGACTCCCATTCGCATAGACAACAACAGTGCTATCCCTATCATAGAGAATCCTATGCATCACTCAAGGACCAAACACATCAATATCAAGTATCACTTAATTAGAGAAAATTTTGAAAAGTGTCAGCAGTGGAACCATCAACATCAGCTGATAGGTTCTGAGAGGGCTTAGTGCTGACTTCTACTTCTGATGGTGCTGAATCAGAAAGTAGATCACATGATGAAATGGATTGGTTATTACTCTCACCATCAGACTCTACCTCTGCTCTGGGTGTAAAATCTGTAGGTGGAGCAGTGTGATTATAACCAATGCCAAACTTCACATTGGAAGCAGATTGCTTACTAAGAAGCATTTCAAAACCTTTGCATGATTGTACCCATCGATCACACTCTACTTGGTTGACTGCAAGGGTTTCTTTGAGATCTTTGTACTTCTCTAGAAGTACCTCTTCCCTAGCCTTATAATCTGTGATTTGGCATTTAAGTTTGTAAATCTCATCATTCATTTCATTAAGCACAGACTCAAATTCATCTTTTCTTGTGGAAATTGTTTGTTCTAGCTTAATGTTCTTGTTAATCAAAGCTACATTTGCTTCTCTAATAGATGCAAATGCTGCTATGCATGTTTCAGAACATAATTTAGCTTTTGCCTCAGAGGATACCTGTGATACCTTTGTTGTAGAGGCATTAGTAGATGAAGTATCAGCAAATCCAAAGCCATAAGAGCTAATTTCCAAAGGGACTGTCACCACCATGTTGACCACCACCAGTGAACAGTTGTTCATGACCAGACAGATCATCTGGTAAACTGCTCCAGTCAACAACTCCTAGGGTGAAGAAGTTGTGTTGTTGAGGTTGAGTTTGTTGATGAGATTGGGAAGGTTATGGTTCAGGCAATGCTTGTGGTTGTTGTGCAATTGGAGCTTGAACAGGATTGGTTGAGGCATATAATAGCAGGGATAAGGATATGACATTTGACCCTGGGGGACAAAATATGCAGGAGATCTAGGATGTGAATGATGACCAGAACCAGCAGGATGTTGCCCTCTGTTTTGTGGACTAGTACTAGGAAAAGTCACAAAGGGTGCAGAAGAGTTAGATCCAGTTGATCTACACTCTCTTGCAAAGTGTCCCAGCCTTTGGCATTTGTGACACCTCAACTTACTCTTGTCAAAACCAACTTTGGTTTTGCCAGAGAGTCTAGGAAATTTCCTGCCAGTTCTCTTATAGAACTTCTGAGATCTTATATTAATCAATGCCATTTGGCTCAGAATATCCATCTCTTCTAGATCATCATCAGCTATTCCTTTCAAATCATCCATGATGAAGCATAGATTGTCACTATTACTGCCAGAATGACTCTCAATACCAACAAATGCATGATCAGAACTATTTGATGAGAAATCAATATGCTCATCATAATTGCTTTCAGATGCAGCATATTCTGACTCATGACCAACCAAGACAGTATTCCCTGGTACAAAGTCATCAGTGAGCATTCCTGATGAGGACAGTTTCCTCTTCTGCTCTATCTCTCTTTCAAATGTAAGCAGTTTCCCATGAAGTTGGGTGAGAGATAGGCCATCCAGATTTGCAATGGAGCGTAGGACAATAGTGTATGTGTCCCATCTCTCAGCCAGTGATCTAAGGAATCTGTTGTTCATCTGGCTATTGGTGTATTCCTGTTTCACCATTTTCAGCTCAGATATCAAGCAAGAAAAGCGCTCAAACTGTTGAGTCAGTGTCTCACCCTTTCTATGAGAGAATGTCTCATATTGTTGGGCAAGGATTTCTCTGTTGTTTGCTAAGACCTCATCTGTGCCACCGAATTGTTCCTTCAGGGCATTCCAGAGATCATGAGCAATTTCATGATGCATAAGCCCTGAATAGATTTCATTAGGCAGTGCCATGGCCAGAATTCCATGGGCTTTAGCATCAATCTCAAACAGTTTTCGATCTTTATCAGAGTATTGTTCCTTCTTCTTCGGAACCATTGGATTGGTTTGCGGATTGTTCACCATAGGCTTATGTGGTCCATGTACCACAAATGTCCAACAACCTGAACTGTTAACAGACAGGTGATGAAGCATTCTTCGCTGTCATATGTTATACTCGGTCCTAACCAGCATCGGGGGCTTGGTTGAGGAACCAGTATTGTGAGGATCATTAGAAGGAGTAGTCATCTCAGATTCAATCAAATTCAATTAAGCTATAACAGATTTAGAACAAAAACACAACAACCAATTGAACCAAGAGAGATCTCAGAATAAATGACCGAAAGCGTCAGAAATTCAATAATCTATAACCAGTTCTTGCAAAATGCTAATTCAATCAAACATAGATATCAATTAGCAGTTTCAATGATCAATTGTTAGATCAATCAATGATTAACCTGCTCTGATACCACTTGTTAGGATCAGTGATCTACGTTTGATTGATTAGAGAGTATAGGAGCGGAATTATAACAATGAATTAGCCAATTCACAAGAACGAAAGGATATTCAATGTAAGAACAGAGACGGTTATAGATAGAGAGAATTCTGCAGATAAGTTTCATTCAATATTCGCTTTCATGGTAACGGAATGTCACACTTACAATTAGGTCGACACCTCTTATATAAGAGATGTGACGTCTGCTGATGTCACTTGATAGTGACATCTAACAGAATGTATCGCAAACTACTGATAGTTAACACAACTACTGAAGATGTCAAACAACTGACATCTTCTTACAAAAATGCTAAGTGTGAACTATTATTACAACAACTGAAAAGAAACTACTGAAACAATAACAACTGAAGAACATACTCTTCAGTTGTTTTACAAATTCTGAAACAAGAAACTACTGAAAGGTAAAACATCACAACTACTGAAGAGACCTCTTCAGCTCTTGTGACAACGTCTGATACTTTGGTCTTCAGCACTTGTGTCTTCAGACTTTGTCTTCAGCACTTGTGTCTTCAGACTTTATCTTCAACACTTGTGTCTTCAGACTTTGTCTTCAGCACTTGTGTCTTCAGACTTTGTCTTCAGCACTTGTGTCTTCAGACTTTGTCTTCAGCACTTGTGTCTTCAGACTTTGTCTTCAGCACTTGTGTCTTCAGACTTTGTCTTCAGCACTTGTGTTCTTCAGACTTTGTCTTCAGCACTTGTGTCTTCAGACTGTCTTCAGACTTTGTGTCTTCAGACATTGTAATCAGCTGTTGTCTTCAGCTGTTGTGGTCTTCAGTAGTTGTTGTGATGTCTGTGGGACTTAAAGGTTTTTCTGATTCGGCTCATTGGTTCTTTTGGTCCAACAGTTCAGTCATACGAATGCCCCATACGCATGGTCCAATCGCACGAATGGGCCCAGTTGCATCTAATATGGGCCGAGGCCTATATATACTAGTTTCAATGTGTAGAGAGATAAATGATTTTGAGAGGAAGTCTACCCGGAGCCTAGGGCTGCCGAATGAGAGGGGAGATCATGCTCGATCTTCCCCTTGCCAAGAGTCTTGATTCTTATGTTGTAACAAGCTAGTAATCGTTAGGTTTTATCAATGAAACCATTCAATTATAGTTCATATTATTGTTTGACTTTTGGTTTGTGCTGTTGTTTATCCTTCTATCAAGAACATGCTCGGATGTTTATCGATCCAGCCGACTACACAATTGGTATCAGAGTCGGTTACTGCTGGAATGATCTAACAATCTTTCTAGAAACCCGAGCTCTTGATTTCTGGATCAAATTTAAGATCTTGACGTTAAACCCACTTCGTGTTCTTCGTGTTTTGTTCAGATCTTCTTACGTGTGTTGTATCTATGTTAAAATCGAAATTGAAACCACGTTCCCATCACCCTTTCGAATCTGATGATGTATATTTTGTTTTGGTTCATGTGAAATTCGTCAGATTAGGGTTTTGGGCAGCCCTGGCGGCTGCAGATCTGAAAATCTACGTGCAGACCCGTTAATGTGACTGGGCCATGCGAATGGACCATTCGTACGACTGGACCATGCTAATGGACCATTCGTGTGACTGGACCAGTCGTATGTCCAATCGTGCGACTGGACCAGTTGTATGTTCAATCGCAAGAATGAGCCATCCGCATTGACTCATCCGCATTCGTTCTAGACTAAAAACAAGAGTCTGGAACTGCTTCTTGCATAGATTTGAGGATGAGCAAAGCATATTCACCCTGAGGTTCTTTTTTCAAATAAGTTCGACGTATAGCCCATTATTCGTCGGACTTCCAAAATAGGTGAATGTATTTGGAACACGAAAGAGAGAAAAGAAGATGTCAGCAGTCGGTGTTGATTTTGTGGGGTAGTTAGGAGCATCTGACTAGTTATGCACCAATCAAGTTATATTTATCCGCACAGAGAGGATTCTCATTCTTAGGGGAATCCATGTATAAAGAAATTGAAGACACAATCAGAAAGTGATGATGTGAGCAGGTTTCTGATGATGAATCTACATGCATGTTGATTTGTTTGATATTGTTAGTTGCGGATTGGAACATTCAACCTTTGCCCAATACACTGTATGAAGACGCGAAGAGATCACAACATTTATATATTGGGATATGCTGAATGTGAGGGGGAATTTCTGCAGGTGTTAGTGTTAATCAAGTTCGCCTGTATAAAGATTGAAGCAATGGAAAACTGTTCATGTCATTATCTGGAAAAAATCAGTCATATGGGGACTCTTGCTGATGTGATGGTGTTCTGCAAAGTAAATGAAAGCTATTGTGCCTAAATTCATTTTCAGGAATATTATAGTAACCTGACAGATCAGCAACATTGGTTAATATGGTTTTTCGTTTGATTCTATTGGAAACAGAGCAAAGATTGACTGAAGATTGCAAGAGGTGTTATCTACTATTCGCAAGCAACGTCCAAGGGGGAATTTGTTGGAGCGTATATAGTCAAATATAGTGTGTCCGTCGCTTGTCGAATAGTCTAGGCTTAATGTTATACACCTGATATGTTGTAAACACATGAAACTGGGTCATTCGCAGGAGCATATGCGAATGAGACTCAGTCGTACAACTGAGCCATGCTAACGGACTAGTCGTGCGACTGAGAGGTGCGATTGGGGCATTCATAAGACTGAAATATATAAATGGTCCAGTCGTACGATTGAACCATACGCATGGTTCAGTCGTACGAATGCCCCATACGCATGGTCCAATCGCACGAATGGGCCCAGTCGCATCTAATATGGGTCGAGGCCTATATATACCAGTTTCAATGTGTAGAGAGATAAAGGATTTTGAGAGGAAGTCTGCCCGGAGCCTAGTGCTACCGGATGAGAGGGGAGATCATGCTCGATCTTCCCCTTGCCAAGAGTCTTGATTCTTATGTTGTAACAAGCTTGTAATCGTTAGGTTTTATCAATTAAACCATTCAATTATAGTTCGTATTATTGTTTGACTTTTGGTTTGTGCTGTTGTTTATCCTTCCGTCAAGAACATGCTCGGATGTTTATCGATCCAGCCAACTACACACTTATTAGATTTGAAGACATAATATTTTTCAAAAACAACTTAATGCCTTTCGAGAGAAAATATATCTAGAATTATCAAAATTCTAAGTAACATCATTTAACAAGTTTTCTTCCAAAGTAAACGGAGCTTATGTAAGTGATTATATAGACAACTTAGGACACGCATATTAAAAATAATTTTGTGTTTAGTTTAAAAAATCTACTTAAGGTTAATCATCCTAATAGCTAATACAAGATATTGAAATCTCTGTTCATCAAAATCTTTTATTAAGAGGTCATCATATTATTCATTTGTGTTAACTTTGACCAGTTTTATCAATTCTTTTCAAAATTATCTCTAGTCAGCTGATATTAATGTGTTTTGTCCTTGAGTACGGCATAGGGTTCTCTATGATAGAGATAACATTGTTGTTGTCTATATGGATGGGGTCTCTTTGAAGTTGAATCCATAGTCCAGCATCTATTTTTGGATCCAAAGTACTTGAGCATAGTAGCTAGTAGCACCAATGTATTTAGCTTCAGTAGTTGATGCAGACACACATGATTGTTTCTTGTATTGACATGAGACTATCATTCCACCAAAGAATTGACATCCCCTAGATAGCGGCCACCATAGTCACTATCTGTATAAGCATACAAATTGAAGTTAGAATTCTTATGATACCAAAGGCCTAGTTTTGGAGAACCTGTAAGATACCTAAGAATCCTCTTGACAAAAACTAGGTGTGCTATCTTGGGGTAGGCTTGATATATTACATAAATACATTTGGTAAATATTATATCAGGCCTACTAGCTTTAGATCAAGCGACCTAAAAATAATGTCATCTTCATAAACTTAAACCAACATTAAGTCATTTTCTGTTGTAACACCCCAAAAATTTTGAAAGAAAAGAAGGGTGAAAAGAAAGAAATACAAAATAACCCAAGTCATGGGGTTAAAGTTGTACACGAGGCAAAGATTATTATAATTTTGTTCAAAAAGGTGGTATGGCCACCCATACCACTTGCACTATCTTTTCAACAACTTTTCGAGAGAGAAAGCAGAGTTCTCCCAGTTTTAGAGAGAAGAAGAAGAAGAAGAAGAAGAAGAAGACCAGTTTAAGGTAGGTTTCCTTGTGTTTTGTTCGGTTTTGGCTGGATTTTCAGCCTACGAACCAAGTTTTATGTTTTTGTGTGTGCTCGGTTGTGTGTTTTTGGTGTTTTTAGGTGTATGAACTCAAGAGCTCTCGGGTTTGAAGAACTCTTACTCGAAATTTGCAAGAGGTGAGTTCTAGATCCCCAGTTTTAATGTTTTTAACTTGTTTTAGGGCTAAGAATGCATGTTAAATATGTTTTTATGAGGTGTAGGTGTGTACCCACGTGTATATGTGTGCCCTATTTTTGGGTGGCTGTATGTTTGAGCATGTTTTGGTATATTCATGGTTGTATGTATGCTTTTGATGCTTAGTATGCTAGAAACTAGGCTTGAACATGCTAGGATGATGATTTGGGTCTAAAAAATGATGTAAGATGAAAATTTGTTGTTCATGCACCCAAACAGTTGCCCATGCACTCAGCTGCCCATGCGCCAAAGTCAAGCTCATGAGCCTGCATAGTGCCCATGCGCCTAGAAAGTTTGCTAATACACCTAACTGTTGGTCATGCGCTCGCATAGTGTTCATGCGCCTAAGTTTTTCCCTTTATGCCTAAGTAAGGCCCATGCGCCCTAATAGTGCCCATGTGCCTAGAGCATGTCCATGCGTCTAGAGCCTCTCCATGCGCCTAAGTGGCCATGCGCTTGCATAGTGTCCATGCGCCTGCATAGTTCCCATCTGCCTAATGGCTTAGAATATATATTGAATTTTAGGAAAAAAGATTTTTACCGACCTCAAGAGCTTGAAGTACTTCTCAAAGATAGCTTCTTCATTAACTAAGCTGACCCGTAAGGACGTAAAGTTTTTTTGGGGTAAAGAACAAGAGAAGGCTTTTAACGAGCTAAAGAAGAGGTTGACGTAAGCTCCAGTATTGTCATTACCCGAAGGAAGTGAGGATTTGGTAGTCTATTTAGATGCTTCTTATTTGGGATTGGATTTCATGTTAATGCAAAGAGGTAAGGTTATAGCATATGTATCTTGGCAATTGAAGATCCATTAGGTTAATTACCCTACTCATGATCTGGAGCTAGCCGCTGTGATCTTTGCTTTGAATATTTGGAGGCACTACATATATGAGACGAAGTGCACTATCTTCACCGACCCCAAGAGCTTGAAGTACTTCTTCGAGCTGAAAAGGATTGTGAGATTCATTACCATCCGGGCAAGGTCAACGTAGTGGCGGATTCTCTTAGCGAAAAGGAAAGACCCAAACCAATCCGGGTGAAAGCTTACCAGTTGGTGACGACCTCCAATCTGATAAAATAGGTCAAGGAATTCCAGGACGAGGCACTAGAAGATGATCACCTTAACTCAGAAAGGATGAGAAGTCTACTCATGGAGCAAGGTATAAATACTCTCCGAGTTTTTGGTGATGATGTTTGTTAATGTTATGCATGTTTGGGCTTGTTTCTTTATGTTCCTTATTGCATATTATTACATGGTTTTACGTGGTGTGTTTATGCGCTTAGACATAATGTTTTATTTTTCCAAAGAGGAAGATCAAATTTAATGGAAGTGGAACATAATGAATGAATGAATGAAAAGTCTTACAAGCAAATTTAAGGAGGTTCACAACTCCATGAGAGTTTTTAGCTCAAGCGTGTGTCTTATAGCGCGTGATCTTGGCTAACATGAGGGTTCACACACGGGCGAAGTCAGTCTTGGTGACTGCTCCATACGTGCAAAATGGGATCCTTTTTACTTAACCCTAGATGAGTTGGCTTCGTGCCTAAGAGGGTGGTTTAGAATATGACAAGATCTAGATAGAAGTGAAAGATAATGAGAAGTGTGAAACGAATGAATATGTGTGATAATGAAAGATATAATGGTATTACGTTGATGTATGTATGATGTATGATCATATGCGAAAGTAAAAAAAATGTTTTAAACGGATGAAAGGTAATATATATTTTTATAAAACTAAACTCACTAAGCAATACTGGCTTTTATGCATTTTCAGTTGGCAGGTAATTGTTACTGAGGGAGGCACAAGGGTGAAGCTAATTGGCGTGCATAAGACTGGCATCCATTTTATGTAGAAATGATATTTTTGTGATGTAATGCAAATAAACGATATTTTGTAATCTTGAACAATGAAGTATCATTTGGCAAAAGTAATTATTAATGCAAGAAATGGTTTTTGTTAAAAAATATTCCGCTGTAAGGTTTTATTATTTTAGTGGATTGTATTATGTTATGAATATTATGTGTGATGGATGTTTGACTGTAAGTGTTCCGGGTGTTGGGTTTTGTAACACGTTAATCAAAGCTAGTTTAACTATTTAAACTATAAAAACGCAGCAGATATTAGGGTTTAATGTGTGGTTAACAATATGAAATTTGGACCATATTAAGCAAAAAACAAAACCCACGAACTAGAATCATATATATATGTGAAATGAAATGCTATCAAAAATGAAAAAGCAACCATAGGGTGTTCTTGAAACTACCTTTCAAGAACAAGAGGATGAAGTATGGATAAGATGAAGATGATGATGCTCTTGAATGTCCAGCCTCCAAGAGAGAAAGCCTCAAGTTTGTATACCCACAAGACTTAGCAAACACCTAACTTGTTACGTAGTAGAACACCAAGTCTCTTGTCCTTCTTGTTCAAAATTAAACCTCTTTTAATTTCATAACATTAACGCACTATTATTTGTTATTATTTAACTAATTTAAATAATGATACAAATAATTTCTCATGAACAAATTGTCCATATAATTTGTTCTATTTCAAATGCAACATTTTAGAAAACCCATTTTCTAAATTGGTGTCAATATTTATTTTGTTGGAGCATATATTGTCATATATAGTGTGTCCGTCGCTTGTGGAATAGTCTAGGGTTAATGTAATACACTTGATATGTTGTAAACACATGAAACTGGGTCATTCGGAAGAGCATATGCGAATGAAACTTAGTCATATGACTGAGCCATGCTAATAGACCAGTCGTGCGACTGAGATATGTGATTGGACCATTCGTAAGACTGAACCATTAGTATGGTCCAGTCGTACGATTGAACCATACGCATGGTCCAGTCGTACGATTAAACCATACGCATGGCCCAAATCGCACGAATGGGCCCAATCACATCGGATATGGGCTAAGGCCTATATATACCAGTTCCATTGTGTAGAGAGATTAAGGGGTTTTGAGAAGAGTCTGCCCGAGGCCTAGGGCTGTCAGATGAGAGGGGAGATCATGCTCGATCTCCCCTTGCCAAGAGTCTTGATTCTTATGTTGAAACGAGCTTGTAATTGTTAGGTTTATCAATGAAACCATTTGATTATAGTTCGTGTTATTGATTTTCTCTTGGTTTTTGATATTGTTTATCCTTCCATCAAGAACACGCTCGGATGTTTACCGATCCAGCGCCTTCACAATTGGTATCAGAGCTTTGCCTCTAGATTTACGTTTGATTCAATCGTTTTTGGCCTAAAAATCATGTTTTTCACTCAAAAATTCAATCTTTTTGTATCAAAAAGTATTTTCGACGCCTTCTGGTCATAAAGTTAACGTTTTTTGTCATACGACAATTAGGGTTTGTAAAAAATTCGTGTTTTTGCGTCAGAGTGTTCAAAACATTCGTTTTTTGCAAAAATAGTAGCCTTCAGTCACACGATTGACTCAATCACATGACTGAACTCATTCGCACCCTCCATACGCACGATTGATCCTTAGTCATCTCGTTCATTCGCACGACTGAACAGCTTCATTCCCATAGACTCCAACCGCGCTCTCCTTCCACACGACTGAATTCAATCGCACGATTGAATTCATCCGCACACTCCATTCGCACGATTGACCCAATCACATAAGTTCAATCGCACAAGTCGTCTATTCGCATAAGCAAAGTATTTGACATAAAAATTTTATAGTTAACTAAATGGAAGAGCAATACTCAGCTTGTTGGACCAAAAGAACCAATGAGCCAAGATCAGAAAACCTCTAAGTCCCACACGGTATCACAACAACTGCTGAAAGCCTCATCAGTAGTTTGACAAGTGCTGAAGACTTCAACAACTGAAGATCAAGTGCTGAAGACCTTAACAGCTGAAGAACCAAAGTGCTGAAGTACATCAGCTGAAGAACACAAGTGCTGAAGCTGAAAGACCAAAGTACTGAAGTACAACAGCTGAAGAGTTCACAAGTGCTGAAGATCAACAACTGATGTACAAAGTCTGAAGACAAAGACTGAAGACATCAGCTGATGATATCTACTGAAGTCATCAGCTGATGAAACACCTGAAGGTCAAAGTCTGAAGATCAAGTACTGAAGCCTCAGTAGTTTGTCACAACTGCTGAAGAGTACTTCTTCAGTAGTTGTGATATCAGTAGTTTTATATTTCTAGTTTCAGTAGTTTTATGTCAGTAGTTTTGTAAAACAACTGAAGAGCTTGTTCTTCAGTCGTTGTAGTTTCAGTAGTTTTATATTTTTGTACTTAACTTGCTGATATGTTCTCAGTAGTTGTGAACATTTCAGTAGTTTGTAAGAATTAGTTATTTCTGTATTGGATCTGCCAGTTGTCACTTTCCGTGACAACAGCAGTGATTGTTGCACTCTATATAAGGAGTGACACCTATTGTAATCGTGGAATGAAATGAGTAATTGAAAGGAATGAATGATTGATTCGACTAGAAATATTCTACGTTATAAACATTCCTAGAAATCAGAAATACATATTCTCTCCCTATAACCGTATGCGATCTTAGTGCTTACAAATATCGTTTGCTTGCTACAATTTGTCTAATTCGTGTGTGTATTCCGCTGCTTTATATTCTGATACATCAAACTTGTGATCACTGATCCTGTCAAATGGTATCAGAGCAGGTTAATCATTGATCGATCTAATAATTGATCATTGAAACTGCTATTCAAGATCCAAGTTTGATTGAATTAGCTTTTATTTTTGCAAGAAACGGTTATAGAGATTGAATTTTCTGTATTTCTGCTCATTCATCCTGAGATCTTTTTCTTGGTTCTCATTGAGTTTGTTGTGGTTTGTCTAAAACTTTTTCAAACTTGAACTAAACTGTTTTTGAACTGAAAAATGACCACTCCCTCCAATGATCCTCACAATACTGGTTCCTCAACCAAGCCTCCTATGCTGGTTAGGAATGAGTATAACATATGGCAAAGACGTATGCTCCATCACCTGTCTGTTAACAGCGCAGGGTGTTGGACATCAGTGGTACATGGTCCACACAAGCCTATGGTGAAACCCGGAAACCAATCAAATGGTTCCGAAGAGGAGGGAGCAATACTCAGATGAGGATAAGAAGTTGCTTGAGATTGATGCAAAAGCCCATGGAATTCTGGCCATGGCTTTGCCCAATGAAATTTATTCTGGGCTAATGCATCATGAAACTGCCCATGACCTCTGGATTGCTTTGAAAGAACAATTTGGAGGAACAGATGAGGTCTTGGCAAATAATAGGGAAATTCTTGCCCAACAATATGAGACATTCTCTCATAGAAAGGGTGAGACACTGACTCAACAATATGAGCGGTTTTCTTGTTTGATCTCTGAACTAAAAATGGTCAAACTTGAATACACCAATATTCAGATGAATAACAGATTTCTCAGATCACTGCCTGAGAGATGGGACACATATACTATTGTCCTACGCTCCAGTGCAAGTTTGGAAAAACTATCTCTCACCCAACTCCATGGGAAATTGCTCACTTTTGAGAGAGAGATAGAACAGAAGAGAAAGCTGTCTTCATATGGAAAGCTCACTGAAGACTTTATACAAGGCAACACTGCCTTGGTGGGTCATGAGTCAGAATATGCTTCATCTGAATGTCAGTATGATGAGCATATTAATTTCTTCCGACCACTTCTAATTCTGCATTTGTAAGTGTTGATGGTCAGTTCACTGGGGTAATAATGACAATCTATGTTTCATTATGGATGATCTCAAGGGGATTGCTGATGATGACTTAGAAGAGATGGATATTTTGAGCCAAATGGCCTTGATAAATATCAGATCTCAGAAGTTCTACAAAAGAACTGGAAGAAAATTCCCAGGACTCTCTGGCAAAACCAAAGTTGGTTTTGACAAGAGAAAGTTGAGGTGTCACAAATGCCAACGGCTTGGACACTTTGCAAGAGAGTGTAGATCAACTGGATCAAACTCTACTGCACCCTTTGTGACTTTTCCTGGCAATAGTCAACAAAACAGAGGGCAACATCCTGTCACATCTAGTCATCATCCTCAACAACAATCTCCGGCATATTTGTTCCTCAGGGTCAAATGCCATATCAGTACCCTTGTTATTACATGCCACAGTCAAATCAAGTTCAAGTTCCTATGACACCACAACCTCATGCATTACCAGAACCTCAGCCTTCCCTATCTCATCAACAACCTTCATCTCAACAACACAGCTTCTTCACCCCAGGAGTTGTTGACTGGAGCAGTTTACCAGATGACTTGTCTGGTCATGATCAACTGTTCTCAGGTGCTGGTCAACATGGTGGTGACAGTCCATTGGGAATCTAGCTCTTATGGCTTTGGAGTCTGCTGATACTTCATCTTCCATGCCTCTACACCTCAGGTATCACAGGTATCCTCTGAGGCAAAAGCCAATTATGTTCTGAACAATGCATAGCAGCATTTGCTTCCATTAGAGAAGCAAATGTAGCTTTAATAATAAGAACATTGAGCTAGAACAAATAATTTCCAAAAACAAAGCTGAGTTTGAGTTTGTGCTCAAAGATAAAAATGATGAGGTTTATAAACTGAATTGCAAAATAATTGATGATAAGGCTAGAGAAGATGTACTTCTAGAGAAGTACAAAGATCTCAAAGAAACCCTTGCAGTTACCCAGGTCGAGTGTGATAGATGGGTACAATCATGCAAAGGTTTTGAAATGCTTCTTAGTAAGCAATCTGCTTCAAATGTGAAGTTTGGCATTGGCTATAATCACACTGCTCCACCTACAGATTTTACCCCAAGAGCAGAGGTAGAATCTGATGGTGAGAGTGATAACCAATCCATCAAATCATGTGATCTACCTTCTGATACAGCACAATCAGAAGTAGCAGTCAGCATCAAGTCCTCCTTGAACCTATCAGCTGATGTTGATGGTCCAAATGCTGACATTCACATGATCAATAAGTGGATCAACTCAGGAGTCAATCCTGAAGGTCCTGAAAGGACTGGAGAGCAGGATTCAACTCTGAAGTTCAAACTTCAACTGCTGTCAGCACTGAAGAGAAGAAAATGGCAGTAGAAAGAGTTTGAAGACTACTAAAGATGCTGTCAAGAAAGCAACCAATGCTTCCAAAGCATTGAAGAACAAGTCTTCTGTTGCTTCACCATCTTTAGTTGATGATCAACCTAAGATGAAGAAGAAACCATGTGAAGTATGTGGTTTGTTCAATCATCTTACAGATGATTGTTGGTACAAAAGAGGTTCCAAACTCAAACAAAAAGAAGAAATTAATGAGAAAATGGTAAAAATGAAAACTGAGTTTGAGACCACATTTGTATCAGCAACATCAAATCCTGTAACCCTTAAGTCCTTAAAGCAATCCAAAAGGAAGAGTTAAACAGGTGACAGCTGAGGGTGCTCAAAAGAAGAAGGTGCAACATAGGACCTTATCTAACTCCACTAGCAATGTGTCTGATGAGCTGAAAGCTTTATCACAAAATCAGACACAGCTGGTGATGATGGTACAACATCTGTTGGGTAGAGTTAACCAACTAGATTCTCCTATGTTGAAACCACAGAAAAGGAGGTCTAAGCCAAAGGACTCCTCTTCTACCATCTTCTTCTTCTCAGGCTGTTGTTACAAATAAACATGTTAGTTTACCATCTATTGATGAGACCAGGCCAAAACCAAAAAGGTTTGGGTCTCTAAAACTAACTGATTGTTTATTATTGCAGGGTTCTTCAACATGCCAAAGTAGCATCTGGTATGTAGACAGTGGGGGATCTATGCACATGACTGGGAACATCTCTCTTCTTCATGACTACTCTCAAGGAAAGAAGGGATTTGTTTCTTTTGGCAATGATGCTAGGGGTTACATCATCGGTAAGGGCTTTGTCTCCAATGGAGAAATCAAATTTGATGATGTTAATCATGTGGAAAATCTCAAGTACAACCTCTTGAGTGTCAGTCAAATGTGTGATAAAGGCCATGTTGCCCTTTTCACAAGTCAAAACTGTAGGATTCTGTCATCCAAAGTTTTGCACTTGATTGGCAGATGTTGGATGATCACACTCTCCTGAAAGCCAACAGGACAGGAAGAGTGTATGCCTTAGATCTCTCTAAGAAGATAGATCTCAAAGGCAATCCTTGCCTATTTTCCAAAGCCTCTTCTCAAGAATCTAAACTGTGGCACAGGAGGCTTGGTCATGTTAATCTTAAAAACATGAATCAGCTTAGCCACAAGAGTTTAGTCAGAGGCTTACCAATAAAGGAGTTCCACTGTGATGAAACTTGCACTGCTTGTTTAAAAGGAAAACAGCACAAGGTCTCATTTCCTCCTATTGAAGTGTCCAAGTCCACTGCCTGCTTGCAATTACTGCATATGGATCTATTTGGTCCTGTGAGAGTAATGAGCATGGCAAAGAAGAAATACTGTCTGGTAATTGTGGATGATTACTCCAGATTTGTATGGACTTTCTTTCTACATTCAAAGGATGAGGCTGCTCAGAAGATTATCCACTTTGTGCTGTACATTGAGAAGCAGTATTCCCTTCCAGTCAAGTGTATTAGGAGTGATAATGGAACAGAGTTCAGAAATCATACACTTGATGACTTCTATCTTTCAAAGGGAATCAAAAGGCAGTTCAGCATTCCAAGGACTCCAGAACAAAATGGAGTAGTGGAGAGAAAGAACAGGACCCTCATTGAAGCTGCAAGGTCCATGCTGGCTGACTCAGGTTTGCCATTGACCTTTTGGGCCGAAGCTGTCAACACAGCTTGTTATGTGCAAAATAGAGTTTTAGTAAATCAGAGGTTGATGAAGACTCCATATGAAGTTCTCCATCATTTGGCTCCTCTGATTTCATTTTTCAAAGCATTTGGGTGTCCCTGTTTTATTCTCAACACAAAGGATCAACTCCACAAATTTGATCCTAAGGTGGATGCAGGATACTTTGTTGGTTATTCATTTACTTGCAAGGCATACAGAGTCTTCAACTGCAGAACAAAGATGGTTGAAGAAACTCTACATGTTAAGTTTAATGAATCTCCAAAGGACAAGATTCCACAAAGTCCTGTGGAGTTATTTGATTTGGACATACTGCAATATGTTCCTTATCAAACTCCTGCTGTTGCTCCTGTCAACAGTTCACCACCTGGTGGTACTGCTGATGATGATGATGATTGCAGTACTCACCTCTTCAGGTTTAGTGATCAGCTGCCTGACTCAACTAGACCTGATGTTCCCGTAGCGCCAGTAGCACCATCCACAACAAATGCTGATGAGATTTCTTCGAATTCAACTTCCTTTGAATTACCATCCACTGATTGGTTTCAAGGAAATGATTCACCATCACCATCTGTTGCTGCTGAACGGCTACAAACACTTGCACAGATCTCATTGTGTATCAAGATCTGAAGAATCACCCTATGTCTCAAATCATTGGTGATATCACTGCTGGAGTATCAACAAGAAGTCAATTGTCAAATTTCTGCTTCTATGCTCTCTTCATCAGTCAGCAAGAGCCAAAGAATTATCACATTGCTTTAAAGGACAATGGATGGGTTGATGCCATGCAGCTTGAGCTTCTTCAGTTCAAAAAACAGCAAGTGTGGGAACTGGTTCCTCTACCTCCAGGTAAGTGTGCAATAGGCACTAAATGGGTGTTTAGGAACAAAACTGATGAAAATGGGCTTATTGTTAAGAACAAGGCCAGACTGGTTGTTCAGGGGTTTGCACAAGAAGAAGGTATTGATTATGATGAAACCTTTGCCCCTGTAGCCAGACTGGAAGCAATTCGATTGTTTTTAGCTTATGCTGCTTATCAAAAACTTAAAGTCTTTCAAATGGATGTCAAAAGTGCATTTTTGTATGGAAAAATTAAAGAAGAGGTTTATGTATGTCAACCTCCAGGCTTTGAGGATATAAACATCCTAATTGGGTGTATAAGCTTGATAAAGCTCTTTATGGGTTAAAACAAGCTCCCAGAGCCTGGTATGAGACATTATCAAACTTTCTTCTGGAAAACAATTTCTTAGAGGCTCCATAGACAAGACTTTATTTATTAAGAAAGCTGGGCAGCATAATCTACTTGTTCAAATTTATGTAGATGATATCATTTTTGCATCCTCTGATCCAAAGTTGTGTGATGCCTTTACAAAGTTGATGCAACAGAAGTTTGAAATGAGTGCCATGGGAGAATTACAGTTCTTTCTGGGGTTGCAAATCAAACAAAAGGCTGATGGAATTTTTATTCATCAATCCAAATATACAAAAGATCTTTTGCAAAAGTTTGATTTACAAAAAGTAAACCCTGTTCTACTCCCATGAGCAGCACCACACAACTGGACTCAGATCAGAAAGGTAAAGTGGTTGATGAAACACTTTACAGATGTATGATTGGGTCCTTGATGTATTTAACAGCTTCTAGACCAGATATTATGTTTGCTACATGTGTTTGTGCTAGATTTCAGGCTGCACCTAAAGAGTCTCATCTGATTGCAGTCAAGAGGATCTTTAGATATCTGCAAGGCACTCCATCTCTAGGTTTATGGTATTCTACCGGACATTCTGGTAAGTTAGTTGCTTTTTCTGACAGTGACTATGCAGGGTGTAAGTTGACCAGGAAATCAACTTCTGGTGGATGTCAATTCCTAGGCAACTGCTTGATTTCTTGGCAGAGCAAGAAACAGACCTCAGTTGCTACATCCACTGCGGAAGCAGAGTACATTGCTGCTGCAAGCTGTACATCTCAGGTACTCTGGCTTCAAAACCAACTTTTGGATTATGGCATTACAGAGACTAAGACTCCATTGTTAATGGATAGTGCTTCAGCTCTTTGCATTGTCAAAAATCCAGTCCAGCACTCTAGGACCAAACATATAGAGATCAGACATCATTTTATAAGGGATTGTTTTGAAAAAGGTCTGATTGATCCTAAGTTTGTGCCTAGTGCTGATGAGCTTGCAGACATTTTTACTAAGCCTTTGGATAGTTCAACTTTCCAAAACCTGGTGTTAAGGCTTGGTATGCTGCAGCTAGAATAGGTGACAACTACTGATGATCTCAGTAATTCATACTGATGATCATGAGTACCTGTCACATATAAGTACTGATGAGCTCTTTTAACCTCAGCAGTTTTTATAACTACTGAAGGCTAAATGTCTCAAGTACTGAAGTACTTCATCTGTTCGAAACTACTGATGTAGTCACAACTACTGATGCAGTCATAACTACTGCAATCAGTAAAAACAGATAAGTACCGATGTCCTATGAAACAACTGAAATCAGCCATAAAGACTGATGAATGTGTTGAGGACAGTTTGAAACAGCTGAAAGGCTAAGAATTGACGAAAACAGCTGAAGAGAACTTTCTCTTCAGTCGTTTGTACAACTGCTGTTTCATTTTAAACAACTGAAGCAAAACCACGTCTTCAGTAGTTTTATAACTACTGATGACTAATACCAAGTCTTCAGTGTTTACAACAGCTGATGACAAAACCACTGTCTTCAGTAGTTTCATAACTACTGATGACAAACACTTGTCCTCAGTTGTTTCAATCATCTGAAGTCAAAACCACGGTCTTCAGTAGTTTTCTAAACTACTGATGCTAACACCATGACTTCAGCTGTTTCAACGTCTGAAAGGATAACACCATGTCAACGGTCGTTTAAAACTACTGATGACTAACACCACATCCTTCAGTCGTTTACTCACCCGTACCCTATAAATACCCCTAACCTGTGCTCTTCATGCTTCATCTTCTTCAAACCTAACGTTCCTCTCCAAAACTTCTTCTCCATGGCGTCTATGCAAATTAAACCGCGACACAACTGTGTTGCCTACCTCACAAAATCGCCGATCTGGACTAAGTTCGATACTGCTATCGATCTTATGGTTCAGTCCCAATACAACAAGGCATTCCTTCTGAACCCCGTCTTACATGCCGAATCCTTGAACCAATTTTGGATGAACGTTACTGTTACAACTGAGGAGAGCAACACACGATCCCTCCGGTCAGTCGTCAACAACAAAGAAGTAGTGATTACTCCTGCAACAATCCGTAAAATTCTTCAACTGAGTGATGCTACCTCTCCTGCTGGATATCCGAAGGGCACCATAGATCTATCATTTGCTCAGCATGGATATCAAGGTGATCTCAGTGCCACCACCATCATGAAACACTTTAATGACGCTGAGCGCCTGATTTTTCACATGGTCAATGTATGTTTGGCCCCTAAGACATCGTCTGGGATCAAATGTCCACCAATGGCAGCAGGTAATGTATTCTATCCTTGAGCAACAACCACTGAACTTTTCAGAATTAATATTTTCAGAGCTCAAAGATATGGCTCAAAAACTAACTGCCAACCGTTGGATACTCTATCCACGGTTCATAATGACCATTATTATAGACCAGCTTAATGCTGAGGGACTTGTTGGCTTGGGAGTCCCTGCTACGGCTGTTCTGCCAGAAGTATACTCCCGGCACAACTCTGACCGGACACTCAAACTGGCTGCCAAGCTGCGCAACCCACGCAGCCGGAACCCACAGCCACCACCTCCAAATCCAATGTCCCCACCAAACCCACCAAAAAGAAACCCAAAAGGCTACTCAGGGAATTGAGTCCCCTGAGGATGCTCCTGCACCACAAACGCAGGATATATCCACTAGTCCAAACCCCCTAGTGGATACAATGACTCTTCCAGCCACAGCCGCTCAGGCTTCCTCTCAACAGGAGCCTGCAGCAACCCAAGGGGCACCTACTTATCTGGGATCTTACTCACTTGAGGAGATTGCCATTGAAGAGCACCATCCACCCCAGGTGCACACTGCTTCTTCTAACCCCTTACCACAGCCCCTCACAGCCCGACTTTAATAGTTGCACAAGTGCTGACTCAATTGCACTCCTCACCCCCTCCCCAGAAACCACTTACTACTGGGAATACCTCTACAATTGAGGGGGAGGAACACAGTGCACCTGAGAACCACAGCACAGGGTTTCCCAATTCTATCTCCTGGTGTAGACAAGGAGCTTAGAATATCTAGTGAGGCTGCCACCTCCTCTGTCTCAGCACATGACCAGAGTGAGGCTGGTAACATTGCTAAGACCTCCCTAGAGGCAACAGCTGATGATGGACATTGTCCTGAGGCTGGAAGTCCCCAGTACCAAGCACAAGGGGCACATGCACCAACTGGTCTACACCCAGTGCATGTAAATCCTGCTCTAAGCAGGAGGTCAGGTGATTCAGTATTAACTGATGATGACCTGAGCTTCTTCTATGACGTAGTTGCTCAAAACACCATTCTAGAGGATGAGTTAGCAGACTCAAAGAGCTGCTAGCCAAGATGTCTCAGGATGCAAGTCCATCTGCCACCCTCATACACCCACAGATGGCACCTTCCCTTGAAGGTTCCCAAACACAGAGCCACCCCAAAATCAACCACCTGCCTCTGCTTCAGGCCCTACTTCTCAGGAACAGAACCCTCCTGAGCAAATAGGTGCTGTACTCCAAAATTCCCTCTCTCTCATCACCCCAATAGTCACTGATATAGTGATCAAAGCCCTTGATGAGAGGCTTTCCTCAACATTACAGCCCTTGGTTGATGCTGCTGTCCAAAAGACTCTTTCTGTGGTACCAACCCCTTCCTCCAATGCAACCAAAAGGGGGAGAGTACTGCAGTGAAAGAAAGGAAGGAAAAGATCTGAGGAAAGAAGAGGAGGAGAAAGAACAGCAACCAATGCTCACCTATAAGAGAAAGAAAGTGCTGATGAGCATATTGCTGAGATAAAGCTTGGAGCTACTGATAAAAGAGGCTGATGCCGAACACAGATCAATGGACAACATCATTGATCAGGTACTGCAGTGAAAGTACTGCAGTGAAAAAAAAAAAAAAAAAGAAAAAAAAGTACTGCAGTGAAAGAAAGGAAGAGGAAAAGATCTGAGGAAAAGGAAGAGGAGGAGAAAGAACAGCAACCAATGCTCACCTATAAGAGAAAGAAAGGTGCTGATGAGCTATTGCTGAAGATAAAGCCTTGGAGCTAGATAAAAGAGGCTGATGCCGAACACAGTAGATCAATGGACAACATCATTGATCAGCTGTTTAGGCAAGGCCATGACACCAATAAACTTGACTCTGAGATTCGACGACTAGAGATTGAAGAAATCCAGAACAGATGGGCAAGTTATGAAGTGTTAGAAAGAGAAAGGCTTGAAATCATGATCAGATTATTGCAAAATATCTTGGAAGGTCAATGATCGAAATCAAAGCTTGGTCCAGGGACAGTATCTTGCAATCACCACCAAGATCTGTTCATCTGAAGTATACTAAGGGGCTTGTCATTGAAGCTTTGAATGAAGCGGGTGCTGGGAGCAGGACTGAGCTAGCCAAGCAATCAAAAGCCACACTCACCTCAAGGATGCTAGAACAGCCTGTCAACATTCCCACACCAAAACCACCCAAAACACAACCCACCAAACCAACTCCTTTACCCTCAAAACCCATAGCCGATGATATACCCTTGAAGAAGAAGAGAAGGATATTGAGGCTAGAAGATGATGACGAAGATGATGAAGACAGGCTGCCGCTCTCAGCTGTGATTCAGTTGCCTAAGGCCACAAGTCACTCCTCAGCAATAACTCCTGAAGTCCAGAGACAAATGGTTAAAGTGAAGCTAGAAGAAGAAGAGCTTCATAAACTGCATGATGAGGAATTGCTGAAGAGAGTTGACAAAGCTTATGCAGCCACATCTTCTATCATCAATATGAAGGAGCAAGCCCTCAGACTTTACACTCTCAGGCATACCTTTCAATATCAAAAGGAAAGAGTGAGGATTTGGCCTGATCCCAGGGTCTCTCACAGAATTCATAAGAACAAATACCTCAGAGATACATTGGCCAGGTGAAAAAGATCGTAGATGAAGTGATCTCTCTGGTCTTTGTAGTTTCACCCTGGGGAATCCTGGAAGACTTCAAGAAGGCCTACAAAGCTAATCTAACCCCTCAGAAGATGCTAGAAAACAAAATAGTGAAAAAGGGGTTAGTTTACAAGAGGTGAGGAAGTCAGGAAAAATGAGCTTCAGTTGTTCCTAGAGGGTAATCACCGGATGAGTTTGCTTACAGAATAATAACAACTGTGGAGCTAAAGAATGGGAAACAGGCCAAATACCTGTCTGAGTATTATGGGCCTGAATCATTGTTTGAAGGAGGTACTGAAGTGCTAACTATGGAGGAACAAATCACCTTCCTTGAGGCCTACACAAGAGAGTCGTACAGACTCATTATGGGGAAGTAAATCTCATGAATGGGATAACAACTCTGTGTCCAGTTCCCCAAAACAGAGTTCCCATTCATACTCTGCCAAACAAATATTTGAGATTTCTTCCCAGGCCGGAGCGTACATGGGTCATCTTCTTCTACTGATCAAGAAGGAAAAAGACCAACATTTTTGCCATAATAAGTGGGAGTATAAATAAGTTAGAGGTTTTGGCTGCATTGGTTCAGGGGGAGTTTGTTGGACCAAAAGAACCAATGAGCCAAGATCAGAAAACCTCTAAGTCCCACACGGTATCACAACAACTGCTGAAAGCCTCATCAGTAGTTTGACAAGTGCTGAAGACTTCAACAACTGAAGATCAAGTGCTGAAGACCTTAACAGCTGAGAACCAAAGTGCTGAAGTACAACAGCTGAAGAACACAAGTGCTGAAGCTGAAAGACCAAAGTACTGAAGTACAACAGCTGAAGAGTTCACAAGTGCTGAAGATCAACAACTGATGTACAAAGTCTGAAGACAAAGACTGAAGACATCAGCTGATGATATCTACTGAAGTCATCAGCTGATGAAACACCTGAAGGTCAAAGTCTGAAGATCAAGTACTGAAGCCTCAGTAGTTTGTCACAACTGCTGAAGAGTACTTCTTCAGTAGTTGTGATATCAGTAGTTTTATATTTCTAGTTTCAGTAGTTTTATGTTCAGTATTTGGTAAAACAACTGAAGAGCTTGTTCTTCAGTCGTTGTAGTTTCAGTAGTTTTATATTTTTGTACTTAACTTGCTGATATGTTCTCAGTAGTTGTGAACATTTCAGTAGTTTGTTAAGAATTAGTTATTCTGTATTGGATCTGCCAGTTGTCACTTTCCGTGACAACAGCAGTGATTGTTGCACTCTATATAAGGAGTGACAACCTATTGTAATCGTGGAATGAAATGAGTAATTGAAAGGAATGAATGATTGATTCGACTAGAAATATTCTACGTTTATAAACATTCCTAGAAATCAGAAATACATATTCTCTCCCTATAACCGTATGCGATCTTAATGCTTACAAATATCGTTTGCGCTTACACATTTGTCTAATTCGTGTGTGTATTCTGCTGCTTTATATTCTGATACATCAAACTTGTGATCACTGATCCTGTCACAGCTTGTATGCCGGAGAGAGAGACACGAATCCAGAACCTCTACTTCTGGAAAATGAGATAGGGAATCACAATAAAACCCCTAAGCTGATAACGTTAGACGATTACCCTCAATGGAAGCAACGTTTTCAGATATACTTAATAGAGTTGATCCCAACCTTTGGAGTCAATCGAGACAGGGTATGACATGTCAGTAGGGCTGATGGAGTGAAACTGACTTTGGGAGGATGAATGACATACAGAAGGCAAATATAACGAAGAGAAAAAGTGTACGCCTGTTAACTCAGTCTATGCCGAAGGATATATTCCATCAATCTCTGAGAATAAATAGGCTAAGAAACTTTGGATAGCCTTGGAAAAACGCTTCAGGGAATGCTTCGTTAAAAGCTCTAAAGGCAGAAGCATTGAAGAAGGATTTGACAATTTCTTCAAGGGGAAGGAAAGTCTAGATGATGTAATCAACAGGTTCTATCATCTCATGAGTGAGCTACATATTCATGGAGTTTAAACATCGATGGAATATAAGGTTTCCAGTTTGGCTAAAGGGTTACCAGAGAAGTGGGATTCATTTGTATCTAACCTAAGACAGAACATTATTTTGGAAAAGTTAGATATAAATGATTTCATCCTGAAATTAAGAGAGGAGGAACTTAGGATGAAATACAGGTCGCAGAAAGGAATGTATGATCAAAATCCTTCGCTTTACAATGCCTCTTCTACAACAACCAGTTCAGGAGCACCCCTTCAGACGACTTTTGTTTCCAGTTCAACTGCTCCTTCACAAACCATAACTTCTGGGTCTGACACGTCTGGGTCATCAAGTACCCATTTTATTGCACCAGAGGCTAATGTTACGAAGTTGAAGACTGAGAACCTCGGGAACATCACTATGGAGGTGGCTAAAGAACACATGGATTTATTGGCGGTTGTGGTACACTCATATAATGGGTTGGTTGCAGGAAAGATTGGTGACTGCCATCTAGCAGACGAAAACTACGAACAGGTAGACGAGAACGAGCTTGAACATCTAGCAAGTGTTGTCCAGAGTGCTAAGAAGTTTGTTAAAAAGACGGGATAGAAATTGATAGCTACCAAAGACACTATGTTTGGGTTTGACAAGTCCAAAGTGACCTGTTTCAATTGTGGAGAGAAGGGGCACTTTAAACGTGAATAGTGTAAAGCCCAAGAAGACTGACAACGGGAACCCGTTCTTGACATTCAACCATCAGGATACACCAACTGGGGGAGCTACATCGTCTAGCACCGAGACAAAGGCCTTGACTGCTCAAGGTGATGAAGGGCAAGACTGGACCTTCAAATTCGTGCCTCCAGGAGAATCCAACATTGCAAATGTCGAGGTGTTGGATGACAATACCGAAAATGAAGACGATATCGCTGTCGAAATAGCCATGTCAGAAACTGAAGAAGCTGCGAAAGTGTCCAAACCTGTGATTAAAGAAGATGACAAAACTACATGTTTAGAATCTCCAGCAGCTGAAGAGACAATCTCTGCACTAATGGCAGATTCAACTGAATCTTCTCAGGTAAGCTCTAAAGACCAATTGTTTGATAATCATGCTTGTTTTGAATGTAATAAAATTGGGGAAAGCATTGATTTGAAATTTTCTAGGTTATTAGATCAAAACAATAGCTTAGTAAAGGACTTGCAACTATGCACAGAAGCATATCGCGTTTTAAAACAAAACGAGCATATTTACAAAGAAAAAATAGATCTATTAAATAAACAACTAAGGGAAACCGAAGTTGTGGCTTTTAACCAAGCAAATGATATTAAGTTCTACTTAAATTCCCTTGAAGAAACTAAAAAGGAGAAAGCAGTTTTGGAAGTCGAAGTAAATTCTTTAAAACAAAAACTACACAGTTTGTAACATCTGCCATTTTTTTTCTTTTTTTTCAAGTTCAAGCCCAAAATTTTAAGTTATATTATAAAAGTATTTTAATAATTGTAATGGACCAAATGCATTAAATTTGTAATTTATATTGTGAATTATTTATTTGTTGATCGTTTAAATAACTTGTGATAATTTATGATTTATAAACAATTCTTTTTGTAAAGTTATAAAGTGTTATTATTATTTTACAAAAAGTGACTAGATGGAAAAGTCTTACTAAAATTTATTAAATTAAAAATGACTTTTAATAAAGTTTACCAGTTTATAAAAGTTTAATAAATAATTAATTTGATCTATTATATAAATTAGTTTTTATAAGCAAGGGTTTAACTTGTAATTTCTAAAACTTAATATAAAAGCTTCTAGCATAAAATAATAAAGCTGGATACTTCAGGGTCCAAAAGTATAAATTGTTATAAAAACACCCAAACCACCATCCGTCGGTTCCCTCTTCCGGCCACCACCTCCAGCCTATGTCCGGCAACTCTCAAATCCTAAAACGCTCGATTTAAACCGCAATTGAACCACTCCTAAACGCATATGCATCGGTTTCGAATCAAACACCTAAATCAATTCGGATTAAACGCTCATAGATCCATGCTAACTTGTAACCGAAACATTGAAGTGAACCTTAAACTCGTTTGAGACGACACTGAACAAATTGAACTCGTTTAAACAAGTGGAAACCTTTTAATTACTCTCTTATATCTTTATGTAACCTCAATTTCTTGTACGAAACCCACAAACTACTCATTCGATTACCATCATCGTCGTCGACCTACAACTCTATCAAAAGACCAATTTCGAGCACCTCTGGTTACAATTAATAGAGGGCTTTCGATCATTACCACCATTAGAAGTTGTTCACGTGATCAATTTCAACAACACATCACCATTTCCTCGGATTCACCTAACTATTCGGTCACGACTTCTTTAAACTTGTTTACATCAATTCGTTCTTGAAAAAGTAAGTTAAATGCATTTTTACATTCGATTTACATTGGGGGATCAAAGCCCCATGTTTAATTTGACAATCGACATCGATCTCAAGTTCAATTTGGATTATAATCAAGTTAGGGTTTATATGGAATTAGGGGATATTTGCTATTAATGTTTTTTAACATTTCAAAGAAGCTTTTAGACAGATCCGGGCTTTAGCCTAACCGGTTAACACATTGCACTTGCAAAGCAGAGGTCTGGGTTTCGACCCCAACCTCCAACAATTATTTTTCTTTTAGTCAATTCTATGTATTTTAAATTTCAAAACTTTATTTATGTCATTAAATGAAAATTAAAATTATTTTGATAACTAAAACATTTCAGAAATTATTAAATTAATTTTAAAGATTTTAAAACATATAATTTTTTCTATAATTTAATTACCTTTAAAAGAATAACAAAGATTATAACAACGTTATTAATTATTTAAATTTTATAAACCTATTACGGTTCAAAAATGTTTATTTATTCTAAAACATTATAAATCTATATGTTACATAAATAATTATTCAAAGATTTTTTTAAATAATTATTTAAATAATTAATTAATCATTTAACCATGTTATATATAATTAGTTATAAAATTATTCCTTAAAATTTCACTTAACATTCTTGAAACTTATAAAACAATATAATTTCTTTATTCTTCATTTTGGGTTTTGATTATAGGATCTTTATAAAGATTATTTAAAACGCTTAAAAACTTTACAAAATGACATTAAATAATTTATATTATTTTGCAAGTCTTATAATTAAGTATTAAATAAATCATTTATATCAATTTTAAATAATTAATTTCTAAATTAATTATTTCTTTCAACACATTATATCCTTATTTATTTAAATAAATTAAATTATTAAATCATCTTTATCGTTCTCGATCGTAATTAATTTATTCCATCTTTATTGAATCAAAACATAATCGTGTGTTTTATTTTACTTGATTTAATTATTAAAACCCCTCAAATTCCAAGAAAACCCTAATTCACATCTACTCTTGAATCATATCTTTATTCTAACCTTTGCAAAAAGATTCGGAAAAAACCCAAACTAAATTTTACATATATAGTTTAATAGTAAAATATATCTAAAAAGGTATTTAGAGGAAAATGTTAATACCCTTTGGTGTTTTAGAAGCCGACCCAGTTATCTAAGCGACTCTTCTTCTTCTTCTTTTTCTAAATTAATTTAGTGTGGGGCGCATGAAGAACTTTTATTAAAATCCATAGATGGGATAAACATTACTTATTGAAATTATTGAATTAAAATGGTTATTTTTAAACTTTCAAAATGAAAATAGTTATTTTAAGCAAACTACAACGATGAAAATAATTATTTACTCTAAATATTAATTGTCGCTAGATTTAACACACGTGAGCTTGAAGGATTTGGTTTACACCCGTTTGGTCACTTGAGAGCACCAAATCACATTTTTATTTTAGCATTTAACATAGTCTTCTTTACTCGTAGCAATATGCGAATCATAATTTCGTAAAAAACGAATCCAAAAAAAGACCCGCGCGTTGCAAAAAACGAAACCAAAAAGAGACCCGCGGCAACACGCGGGTCTCAATTTCTAGTTAATTTATTAATTACCAAACTTAGGGCTACTAACTGTTGTTATTACAAGTTCCAAAAGATCAAGTTTGGTGTTGTTCAAGAGCTAGGATATGTACAAGGAAAGTAACTTGAATGAAATGCTCACTAAATTGGCAAAACAAATTAGCTATACTGGAACTTAATATAAATACATAGGTGCCAAACTAGATGTAACTAATATAAGTAGTACTATTTGTGTGAACTTTAACTCAAACACAATTGATTAAACAGATCAAACAACATTAGTTATATTCAATGTGCAAAATATCCTTTGAGGCAAGATTCTGATGTATGATTTTGTGGGAGTGTTTTCCACCACTCCATAAACGTAGATCTTTCCAAAAACACATCATTCTCCAGCTCTTCCTTCCTAAGCCATTCCACCACTTGTTTCTCGAAACCAACTATTTTTTCCTTCACTTGTTCAAATGGTTTCCTCCTCATCTCCTCCACCTGTGCCCAAAAAATGGTCTCACAGCTAGACCCTTCTCCCAGCCTGTGAGCATGCTCGTGCCATCGCTGGGTGTACTTGTAACGCTTTGGTCTACCACCGTCTCTCAAGTAGGTCCCTGTGTCCTCATCTTTTGATTGCCTGTAATAGTTAGCAATGTCTAGAGGCTCCACCAGCCTCCGGAACTTGGTTCCAAGCTCAATCCACTCTTTCCTGCTCTCAAACCCGTCTGGGAGTTCATACCGTTTAAGCATCTCTACAATCTCATCCCATATGCCTGCAAGTTCTAGCCTTTTCACATTTGCATGGAAGTCATCCCTACCCTTTTGAATCTTGAAGGCGTCATAATAACCAATCTTGCGATCTTTACACGCCTTTTGGTAGTCCGCTATAATCTCTAGCATTTTTGTGATGTTTGGTTTCCTTGAATCAATCATCACTTGGTATTCTAGCTTTTTCTTTTCGAATGCTTGTGCTGCTTGGAGACATAGCCTAGCCCTCGTGCTCTGCAGATTATAGCCCGTAAGGTTGCATATGAAAACTAGAGGTGAAAAAATGGCGGATCACATGGCTTGGGTGGCGGGTCAAAATGACTTTGCGGTTGAAAAAGGCTGAATGAGTCAGTTTTTATAAAAACAAAAAAAAACAAAAAGAAACTTATGTGTTAGTTATTAGCTAGACTCATAATATTATTAAAACAAAACGGCAGGTCAAAATAGACTTTGTGTGTCCTCAACCGATTTGGCCCATTTTCCATTCAAGCTAATATTTTAACACGACCTATTTGAGATGAAACGCAATTCAATTAGGCCATATATAAGTAAAAGGGTCAAAATCAACACCTCTATTATGTATGTTTATAGTAAGTATCATATATTATACCAGTTACAAATAAATACTCACCAGACCGAGATCCATTAGAGCTGTGTTTAATGATGCCATGTCACCGGCATTTGGAGACAACGGGATCTCCATGTCATCTTCCAGGCACACAACATCTTGCATGCCTAATAAACTTTCTTCTAGTTCTTTATTGTAGTCCATACAAAAGCTTCTAGTTTCTGCATCTTTAATTTCTGATTCATCACCAGGCTGACAACAATAAAACAGAATCTGAAGAACTGCATTCGGGTTCTTAACCGAAACCAGTTTCCCATTTCCAGTACAAAAGATGAAAGTGCCAGAAGGTCTGTAGGGACTAACTTCAACAAAATTTGATATTATTTCAAGCAACGAGTTAGTGCTTCCCATGAGATTACAGGCTGCATGACTAGCAACAGAACACGCATTCTTCAAAACTGTTTTGAAAAATGTCAAAGCTTCTTGGGAGCACAGGATTGATGATTTTTGGTAGTTTCTTGATTTGGGATTGAAGTAATCAAGAATCAGACCAAATTCGTTTCTAAGAGACGAGAATGGGGCTAGTGTTATTCGAGGAACAATGTCGTATCTCCCTACAAAATGGAGAAAGAAACGAGCCCAGTTCTCTCGGTTTAGAGCATGTGTGAATATACGGTCACCTACAAGTGGTGACCCGAAAGTTAAGCATTTACAGGGCAACCCGCCACCAGACCTTGTGTATTTCTCCAGGTACCAGACGGCTGCAAGGATCGCCACTGGACCACCTGAAGAATGGCCTGTAAATATTATGGGTTTTACTTTCTTGTTTGCTTTCTCCACCTGCAGTTCATGAGGTAGTACTAGGTTACAGGTGACAATTTCGACCCATTTGGTTGGGGTTTATGTTTTATCTCATTCCATCCTAATTATTAAAGTAGCTAAATGGGATGAACTGTTGGATCATGATTCATTTCTATTTATGGTCGATACAATATTCTAATCGTTTTTTTAAGGATTTATAAAGCTATTGATTGATTATGGTAACAATATTGTTTCTGTTACAAGTTCTATCAAGTCATCCGTTTATTCATCATTGTGTGAAGGAAATTGCTTAAAAACAAACTTGAAGTCATCGACTTTCTTGATTGTATAAACAAATTAATGAGAGTGATGATCTTGTACTGAAGGAGTGAAATGAAATAGTTACCTCCGCCTGGAAAGATGAAGCCTGCAGAAGAGCTTGAAATCTACGAAAGAATCCCTGATTGATGACAGCAAGCTCGCTATTACCCACACTTGTTAGTGAGGGAAACAGAGTAACATCGATGGTTGTTTCTCCAAAAGGCTCGTGGCTGTAGAAATCTTGAGCACCCCATGATCCACCGAAGGCGAAAACAGTTTCTTCAGCACCGGATTCTTTTAGATACCCATTACTGGACTTGTGTGCTTTCACCGCTAAAGAACAAGATCTTATGATCTCTGCATCACTAACCCCGAATCGCTCTCCCATCATCCTCTGTTTGTGTGTGTTTGATCGGAAAGAGCTTAAGAGAAGACTCTCTGTGGTGGAAGACTTTTAAAACTCATGTAGCAAATTTTCTCTTCTCCGGGTATATTCGTCATTTCGCAACTCTTCTTAGGTTGACTTGAGGTCTTCCCTGCCATGAACTTGCAAGGAAAGGAACATGATTTACCTTTTCTTTTTTCTTTTTAGAAATTTAATATTAAAGTTCTCTACTTTCTTAACAACCTTTTCTTTCCTTTTTTTTCCAATACAACTTCATGAATAAATATAACTAGTTTGACGCCCTCACGCACGTTGCAACATGAACATCATTCTAGTATGTTTTATGTAATATCCAATGAGCTATATAGAACTATAATACGGAAAAAACCAAACAGCAGGTCTTATTTAGTTTCAAAACTAACAGAATTGAAGGATGAGTTTAAAAGTTGAAATTATTAAACACGAGAATCGAAGTCTGTATATTATTTGTAATACATTGAATATTAAACATTAAGCTTTATGACAAAGTGACTAAAATCAGGAGAAAGTGCAACACAATGGTCAACCCCGAATGAGAAACTCATATTCGATACGTAGGAAGTGGCACATGTTATGGAGATGGACTAAAAGAAGCATAAACAAACTTCACAAAATTGTATATGATACTTAAATAAACATGAATGTTAAACAATAAACATTTGACAGAATGCTAGTTAATTGAAAGGTTTATGCGGCCGAATGCTCAAAAAACCTTACTTCATAACCGAATCCGCATGTACAAAATTTTCACGAGAAATCTGGTATTCTAAGGCTCAGGGATTGCAAAACGTGAAGACCACCATCGCGGTCCTGTACTCTCTAAGCGAGTTCCGCCGAATTTAAATTATATATATATATATATATTATATATATATATATATATATATATATATATATATATTATATATATATATTATGAATCCAGTGATCGCAATCAGGAATTATCAGTGTTAATATGAAATCAAGTTAATGTTTGTAGAATCAACATTAACCGTATTTAATTGTTTTTAATAATTAAATATCACCAATAATGATTAATAATTAAGACAAACATAATGAGAAGAACACAATTAATAATCGAACAAAAAGATTTAATTCAAATGTATATCATTAACACATATTAATGATTACAGATGAATAAACAATTAATGAATAATAGTGGCTTTGAATGTATCGATCTTGATGTGATGGCTACTAGGGTTTATGTTTGTGTGATTTGATGTGATGTTTGGTTTGTCATATTGATGTGTGGTTGTTTGTGATCGTGTGTCGTCTCTCCGTCGTAGCCGTCTACTTGATGTGAAACCTAAGATCCATATTTATAGGCACGTGTGTTTCAGTTAAGGAAACACCGGATCTCTTGGAATTCGCATAACTGTCTTGTTGACTTGTAACACTTGTATTATTAAATACAAGTGTTTGGACTCCGCGGGAATATAGTCTTCCATAGATGTTTGTTCTTCCGTAGAAATCTTGTTCTTACGAAGGTACTTTGTTATTCCGCAACTTTCTTGTTCTTCCAAAGATACTTTGTTCGTCCGAAGCTATCTTGTTCTTTCGAAGATACTTTGTTTAACTTCAGTGCTGTTTGTTCATCCGTAGAAGATATTAGATGATTGGTTTAGTAAGAAACATATCTACGAAAGAACAAAAATGTTCATCCGTAGATGTTTCTTACACTTAGTCAATTTCACAAATTGACCAAGTATTATGTTTGTACCTGCAATCATACACAGATTAATACACAGATGGGTTAACCTATCTATAATGCATACATCATAATAATGAATTACAATTGTTCATTACAAATATTGATTAAAGTTCTAAGCCTATACAAAATGATCTAGACCTATAGTTCCTAGATCTAACAATACTCCCCATTAGGCTTAGATACTTGTAATCAGCTCTTCAAAACTGAAAGCTCCTTCATTCTAGACACCATCTTCTTGTTGAAGTATGACACTGCATCCTTTTGCTCATCGTACTTGTACTTGATCTCCATTCTGCATATTCTTTGTAGTGTCTCAAAGTTTAGCCCCAAAATGTCTTCTTATGTTGTGAGAGTTTCCATAACATTTTGATTATTGACAATTTCAAGCTCATCTTGTTCTGACATCCTCAGTTTGGATACTTCCTTGATGTTAGCTCCTTTCAATAATCCAACTTCATATCTTCTTCTCTTATATGCATTTGCATTCAGTTTATCAATTACTTGAATCATGTGCACATATAGGCATAGATCATGTTGAGCTCTTTCATCAGTCAGCTTTGGAAAGAATTTGTCATGCAAACATGAAGTGTAGCTGGGGTGGAGTAGCTTGATTTCTACTGGATCAAGAGTCTGCTACTTTTAGCTTTCTTAGTTTCTTCATTCCTTAACAACACTAGCTCTTTATTTCTCTCAACATATCCCTATTCAGTTATGGGAAATGTATATTGAGTACCTTTTATATGCTTGATTGTTGCTGTTGTTTTATTTGAATACCTAACTCTCCTCAGAAATTCATCATCAATCAATGCAGAAGAGTTGGATTTTGTTCTTCTTTTGCTTCTTTTCTTGTGCTGATCATCTTAACACCCGGTTATTTTTAAGACAAAGGAAGAATGAATAAAGTGAAGAAAAAGACGGAAAAGGAATTAAAACCCAAGTCGAGGGGTTAAAAGTGTCAAAAGGGCAAAAAGTTTTAAAGTTGGTGATAAAGGTAGTATGGCAGCCCATATGTCACACACATCACTAATCTTCGGATTTTAGAGAGAGAGAGAGTAGCTGGAAGCAGAGAACTCTCGGTTTTGAAGAGAAACAAGAAGAAAAGTGTTAATTCAAGGTAAGAATTCATGTTTTAATGGTGTTCTTAACCGGTTATGTCCTCGGGTTTGTGCTTATGTGTGTTTGTATGTGTTCGAGTATGTTTTTAGTGGGTTTCTAGGCGGTTGAACTCAATTTCTAACGAGTTTGGAAGAAGCCATACTCAAGAGCTGCAAATGTGAGTTCTAGGACCCCTCTTTTACCTGTTTTAACTAATTTTGGGGCTAGAAATGCATGAATGTATGTTTTCATTAAACTGGGTTTCGGACCTGTATGTTTGATTGTGTGTATGTTGAATTTATGATGTGACGTGTGGTTATGTTCATGCTTGATGGTGATCGGGAACTAAAATATGATATTCAAGGCATATATGTTAAGTTTTAGAATCTGCCTAAGTGTTTGAAAGTCAATGCGGATGTGTATGGAAAGTCAATGTGGATGAGTATGAAAAGTCAATACGGATGAGTATGGAAAGTCAATGCGGATGAGTATGGAAAGTCAATGCAGATGAGTATGGAAAGTCAATGCGGATGAGTATGGAAAGTCAATGCGGATGAGTATGGAAAGTCAAAACGGATGAGTATGGAAAGTCAATGCGGATGAGTATGGAAAGTCAATGCCGATGAGTATAGAAAGTCAATGCAGATGAGTATGGAAAGTCAATGCGAATGACAGTTAATGCGGATGAGCATTAACCACTAAGTAAGTCAATGCGGATGAGTAATGGGAAATGCGAATGGATATTGACTAAGTATGGGAAATGCGGATGAGTAAGGTCAATGCAGATGAACAAATGCGGATGAACAGGAACAAATTCAGATGAAGTAAGACAAATACGGATGAACTATAGTAAATGCGGATGAACTATAGTAAATGCGGATGAACTATAGCAAATGTGGAAGAACACTTAGACTGTTAACTGACTTTTTGGGAAAAAGATGAATGTAGGCTTTGACTTGGGAGGTTCCCGATGGCTATGTAAGTTAACTTTTGAGGTTATAGATGTTATGATGGGCATGTTATGATGTATGTTTGATGCTTTGGTATGATGATGTGTATGATGTATGTGATGTATGTATGTTGCCCTGCATGATGATGTTGAATGTTTATGTTCCTTATTATGTATGATTATTTTCCTTTGGCTTTACGTTGAATGCTAATGAATGAAATGAAAGTATCACGTAATGTAATGTGGAAGATAATGAAAAGAGGAACGAAATGATGAATGCATGCATTAATGAACAAATGAAAGTATGAAAGGCTTGCAAGCAAACGTAAGGAAGTTCACACCCAATGAAGGGTGTTAGCTCAACCGTGTGCGGGTTAGCTACCCTAGAAGGATGCACACTTGGGCTTGATCCGTGTGATTAAGCAGATGCATGGAGGTTCAACCCAATGAAGGGTGTTAGCTCAACTGTGTGCGGGTTATTTACCCCAGAAGGATGCACACTAGGGTCCAATCCTTGTGATTGACCATATGTATGTGACCCTTGCCGCTCACCTTTGGTAACTGGAGTCAGCTTCGTGCACAATGTTCGGGGCCTATGAAAGACCTCAGGCGTAGTACCGGCTTTATGCATACGGTGGGGTGGAGCATATGGCATTGGTCCGAATGAAAGTAAAGATGTAATGATGAATGTACGGAATGAACGAACGAATGATGAAGATAATAATGATATTATCTATGTGTACGTATGATGTGTGATCACATGCAAAAGTAATGAATGATATTAATAAAAGTAAAGGTATGTTTTATTGTAAAACTAGAACTCACTCAGCAACACTGACTTTTTATGCATTTTTCAGTTAGCAGGTGAGCATTGCTGAGGATGGCACGGGGCAGCTACTCAGCTCTTTTGAACGACATTCTATTGTTTATTGTTTTTTGCATTGTAATATGAACGAACAATTTTTTGGAATGAATGCTTGTACTAACTTTCAAAAGTATTTGTAATGATATGAAAAGTTATTTTTATGTTTCCGCTGCAATGTTTTATGAACGTTAAATGTAAAGTATATGTTTTATGTGCAATGATTTACTAGCTGTAAGCGTCCCTAGAACGGGGCCTTACAAGTTTGTATTAGAGCCAAAGTTTAAGAGAAACAAGTAAATTTTCAAAATAAACCTTAACTTAAATTGAAAATGGAACGGAAAGGGAATGGATGCCAGTCGAGTTACATGCCATTAGGTATTTTCTTAAATTAAACCAGGATGATGTGCACATGTTATATGGTTTATGTGCTGTTAGTAGATTTAGATACTGATGTAGTCAGGATAGGAAATGCTTGGGGTATGAAGAGTAAAGTAAGTGGCTAATCACAACTGGCCACTATAATTAGTGACTTACTATACTTGACATAAACTGAGTTGTTCCCTTGAATGACCGTGTTGGTGTTTGAATCTTTTAGCGTGTGTGTGAGGATGGCCGGTGGTAGATCATCTAAAGCTTCATGTGTGGGGTTCGTGGTGCTGAATCACGAGTTACAAGAGGAAGGCCTAGATCCGAAAAGTTGGATCATGAAGAACCAGAGACCCCTCATCCGAAGGGTGGTGATGAGAGTGCTAATTTGAGAGCCTCAGTGAAGGAGGCGGTTGCGGAGGAAGTGCATCAGGTCATGCAGAAAATCCTACCGTTTGTGGTGACTGAAGTGATAAAGGCTGTTAGAGATGGGGAAAGAAGGGAAAGAAGTAGACCTACAGGCGAAAGGAGACAGCCCGAGACTGAGACGGTTTTGTCAGATGACGAAGAAGAGGAGGAAAAAGAAGAGCCATGCCGGAGGTGGCACGAGGCTGTAACTACGAGGCATTTCAAAGGTGAAAGCCCCCTACTTTTGATGGTAACGGCACTGCTGTTGCTGCTCACTGATGGGTGAGAGAAATGAAAGCTGTTATAAATATCAGCGAGTGCCGGGAGGATCCGAAAGTGAAGTTTGCTGCCCACTCTACGTGGACTCAGCTTTATGCTGGTGAGACAATATCGTCCAAGCTGAGGGTAGTCGGGTTATTGGGAGAGTGAGGTGGTCTGAACTGAAAAGTTGGTGATCGAGGAGTTCTATCCTCACAGGGAAATGGATAAGGTGGAAAGAGAGTTCCTGCAGCTGGAGGTGGGAACCATGACACATCAGCAGTACACTACCAAGTTCAACGAGATGGCACGTCTGGTGCCAGACCAAGTGACACCTTTGTCACGAAAGATTAAGAGGTACCTTCAGGGTCTGCCAGCGGATATCCGTAGGCACATGATTGCTGCCCGACCAAGCACGTTTAGGTCGGCGGTGGATTTGGTAGGGAGGTTGTATGATAAGAGAACTGTGGTGGTGATCGAAGGTAGTAAGAAAGGTGGTAGTGATCGGAATTGGAATGGGAAAAGGGCCGATCGGGTGATGCCGCAACAAGTAACAAGAAGGCACAGGTGGATGACCGACGTATGGTCACATTGGGTGCAGGGTGGAGGAGGTGTGGCAAGTGTGGGAAGGAGCACACCGGCGAATGTAGATTGGGATTTAACGTGTGCTTCAAATGTGGGAAACCTGGCCACATGGCTAGGGAGTGTAAGACTGGGAAGTGTTTTAATTATGCCAGGGAGGGCCACATGAGCTGAGACTGCAAGAAGACGAAGGCTGAAAGTTCTGGTGTAGGGAAGAAGACGACTGGGGGAGAAGGACCAAGGGCAAGCACCAAGGCATTCACGATGACACCGGAGGAGGCTAGGACGGACCTTGATGTCGTGTCAGGTACGTTTCTAGTAACCAAACTTTAGCCTTTGTATTATTCGATTCTGGTGCTAGTACAAGTTTCATTTCTGTTGCTTTCTGTCCTAAACTACCTGTTAGTAGTAAGAATATAGATGCGCCCTTTGATGTGGAAACTGCCATAGGTAAGTCTACTAGGATTTCTGAGGTGATAGAAGGTTGTGATGTGGAAATAGAAGGTCATAAGTTTCCGGTTAGACTGTTCGTGATGACCTTAGGTGGTTTTGATATGGTTCTTGGGATGGATTGGTTGGCGGACTACGAGGCGAACATTGTGTGTCGCAAGAAGATGATTCGATTGACAGCGCCTTACGGGAGTTCGGTAACGATTTATGGGGATCGGGTCATGACGATTCCGAGAGTAATCTCAATGGCGGTGGTGGGAAAGTGCATGAGGCGTGGATGTAGCGCCTATCTGGCTTATGTGAAGGATGCTGAAACACTAACACCACAGCTGTCTGATGTCCCGGTTGTGTGTGACTTTCTAGATGTGTTTCCTCAAGACTTACCAGGAGTGCCACCTGACCGAGAGATCGAGTTCCAGATTGATCTGATACCGAGTGCCTAACCTGTTGCCAAGGCACCGTATTGTTTGACTCCGACTGAGATGAAAGAGCTAATGGAGCAGTTGCAAGAGCTGCTTGATAAGGGCTTTATTAGACCAAGTATCTCTCCTTGGGGTGCTCCGGTCTTATTCGTGAAGAAGAGAAATGGTAGTATGAGGATGTGCATTGACTACCCTGTGCTGAATAAGTTGACGATAAAGAATTGGTAACCGTTACCGAGGATTGATGATTTTTTGATCAGCTTCAAGGTGCTAATTGGTTTTCAACGATAGATCTTCGATCTGGCTACCATTAGTTGAAAGTGAAGGAGCAGGATATCCCTAAAATAGCTTTTTGCACGCGTTATGGTCATTACAAGTTTCTTGTCATGTCTTTTGGTTTGACCAATGCTCCAGCTACTTTTATGGATCTGATGAATCGAGTGTGTCGGCCTATGTTGGATAAATCAGTGATTGTCTTTATTGATGATATCCTGATTTATTCGAAGAGCGAGATTGAGCATGCCGGTCACATTCGGGAGGTTTTGGAGACGTTGAGAAAGGAGAAGTTGTAAGCCAAGTTCTCCAAGTGCGCATTCTGGTTACGTGAGATTCAATTCTTGGGTCATGTGGTGAATCCTGAAGGGATTATGGTGGACCCAACAAAGGTGGAGGCGGTGATGCAATGGAAGTCTCCAAAGACACCATCCGAGATTTGTAGTTTCTTGGGTTTGGCGGGCTACTATAGAAGATTCATTCAAGACTTCTCTAAGATCGCTTCTCCACTAACAAAGACGTAAAGTTTGTATGGGATCAAGCTCAAGAGATGGCATTTGAAGAATTGAAAGTGAGGTTGACTCAAGCTCCTGTTCTGTCATTACCCGATGGAGGTGAAGATCTGGTGGTTTATTCTAATGCTTCCTACGCGGGGTTGGGGTGTGTGTTAATGCAGAGAGGGAAGGTTATAGCCTATGCATCCCGAAAGTTGAAGGTTCATGAGGTCAATTATCCTACTCATGACTTGGAGCTAGCAGTCATGGTCTTTGCGTTAAAGATTTGGAGGCACTATCTGTATGAGACGAAGTGCACCATATTCACTGACCACAAGAGCTTGAAGTACTTCTTTGAGCAGAAGGACCTGGACATGAGACAGAGACGATGGTTGGAGTTTATAAAGGATTATGACTATGAGATCCATTACCATCCGGGCAAAGCCAACATGGTGGCGGACGCCCTTAGCAGAAAAGAGAGACCCGAGCTGATTCGGGTGAAAGCATATCAGTTGATCATGACCTCGGATGTGATTAAGCAAGTCAAGGAGTTCTAGGATGAGGCCTTGAAAGAATACCATCTCAACTTTAAAATAATGAGAGGTCTCGTAGTAGAATTGGGTGAAAACACGCTTGGTGTTAGAACTCGATTCGGGAGGATGTGCATTCCTCGTTTTGGTGGTCTACGGGTGAAGATTTTGGATGAAGCTCACAAGACTCGATACTCCATTCATTCTGGTGCCACTAAGATGTATCAAGACATGAAGAAAGATTATTGGTGGCCGGGTATGAAGCGCGATGTGGTGGAGTATGTGAGTAAATGCCTTACTTGTTTACAAGTGAAGGCCGAGCACCAAAAGCCGTATGGGAAGATCCAACCTTTGGATATACCGGAATGGAAATGGGAGCACATCACCATGGATTTCATTACAAAGCTTCCACATACCCCGAAAGGGTATGATGCTATATAGGTGATTGTTGATCGTTTGACGAAGAGTGCTCACTTCCTACCGATTCGCGAGACATATTCATCCGAGAGGTTGGCGGATCTATTCATCAAGGAAATTGTAACTCGTCATGGTGTGCCGGTGTCTATTGTGTCTAATCATGACACCCAGTTTACATCTAAATTTTGGAAGAAATTCCACCACGCGAAGGGGACGAGGTTACATATCAGCATGACTTATCATCCACAAATGGATGGTCAGTCAGAACGGACGATTCAGACGCTAGAAGATATGCTTCGGGCATGCGTCATTGATTTCGGAGGAAGTTGGGATTATCACTTACCGTTAGCTGAGTTCTCATATAACAACAGCTATCATGCCAACATTGGTATGCCCCCTTATGAGATGCTATACGGTAGGAGATGTCGAACACCCGTGTGTTGGGGTGATGTTAGCCAGAAGGAGTTAGGGAGCGTCGAGGTGATCGAGGCTACGACTGAGAAGCTTGAAAGGATCAAGGCCTTCATGAAGGCAACCAAAGATAGACAGAAGTCATATGCTGATAAACGACACAGACCGATTGAGTTTAAGGTGGGTGTCCGGGTTATGTTGAAGATCTCACCTGGGAAGGGTATTATCCGATTCAGAAAGCGAGGCAAGTTGAGCCCTAGGTATATAGGGCCTTTCCGAATCGTTTCTCGAGTAGGAGAGGTGGCCTATAGGTTGGAGTTACTAGATGAGCTAAGTGGAATTCAGCCGACATTCCATGTGTCTCATCTGAGAAAGTGTTTAGCGGATGAGGATATGATTGTTCCACTGGAGGATATCGAAGTAGATGAACGACTCAATTATGTGGAGCAACCAGTGGCAATCATTGATCGAAAAAAGAAGAGTCTGAGGAATAAAGTGGTTCCCCTTGTGCGTGGACATTGGAAGCACAGGAATGGATCCGAGTCTACGTGGGAGACTGAAGAAGAGATGAGACAACATTACCGACAGTTCTTTGAGGAATAACAGGTTTTGGGGACGAAACCTATTTAAGGGGGTGGACTTGTAACTCCCGGTTATTTTAAAGACAAAGGAAGAATGAATAAAGTGAAGAAAAATACAGAAAAGGAATTAAAACCAAGTCGAGGGATTAAAAGTGTCAAAAGGGCAAAAAGTTTTAAAGTTGGTGATAAGGTAGTATGGCCGCCTATATGTCACGCACATCACTAATCTTCGGATTTTAGAGAGAAAGAGTAGCTAGAAGCAGAGAACTCTCGGTTTTGAAGAGAAACAAGAAGAAAAGTGTGAATTCAAGGTAAGAATCATGTTTTTATGATGTTCTTAACAGGTTATGTCCTCGGGTTTGTGCTTATGTGTGTTTGTATGTGTTCGAGTATGTTTTTAGTGGGTTTCTAGGCGGTTGAACTCAATTTCTAATGAGTTTGGAAGAAGCCATACTCAAGAGTTGCAAAGGTGAGTTCTAGGACCCCTCTATTACCTGTTTTAACTAATTTTGGGGCTGGAAATACATGAATGTATGTTGTCATTAAACTAGGTTTCGCACCCGTATGTTTGATTGTGTGTATGTTGAATTTATGATGTGATGTGTGGTTCTGTTCATGCTTGATGATGTATGATGGTGTTTCTAAGGCTTAGATGGTAGGACTTAAGCTTAGAACATGATGGACGGTGATTGGGAACTAAAATATGTTGTTTAAGGCTCATATGTTAAGTTTTAGAATCTGCCTAAGTGTTCGAAAGTCAATGCGGATGAGTATGGAAAGTCAATGCGGATGACAGTTAATGCGGATGAGCATTAACCACTAAGTAAGGCAATGTGGATGAGTAATGGGAAATGCAGATGAACATTGACTAAGTATGGGAAATGCGGATGAGTAAGGTCAATGAAGATGAACAAATGTGGATGAACAGGAACAAATGCGGATGAAGTAAGACAAATGCGGATGAACTATAGTAAATGCGGATGAACTATAGCAAATGTGGATGAACACTTAGACTATTTTCTGACTTACTGGGAAAAAGATGAATGTAGGCTTTGACTTAGGAGGTTCTTGAGGACTATGTAAGTTGACTTTTGAGGTCATAGATGTTATGATGGGCATGTTATGATGTATGTTTGATGCTTTGGCATGATGATGTGTATGATGTATGTGATGTATGTATGATGCCCTGCATGATGACGTTGACTGTTTATGTTCCTTATTATGTATGATTATTTTCCTTTGGCTTTACGTTGAATGTTAAGGAATGAAATGAAAGTATTACGTAACTTAAAGTGGAAGATAATGAAAAGAGGAATGAAATGATGAATGCATGCATTAATGAACAAATAAAAGTATGAAAGGCTTGCAAGCAAACGTAAGGAGGTTCATACCCAATGAAGGGTGTTAGCTCAACCATGTGCGGGTTAGCTACCCCAGAAGGATGAACACTGGGGCTTGATCTGTGTGATTAAGCAGATGTATGGAGGTTCACACCCAATGAAGGGTGTTATCTCAACTGTGTTCGGGTTAATTACCCTAGAAGGATGCAAACTGGGGTCCAATCCTTGTGATTGACCATATGTATGGGACCCTTTCCGCTCACCCTTGGTAACTGGAGTCAACTTCGTGCACAATGTTTGAGGTCTATGAAAGACCTCAGGCCCAGTACCGGGTTTATGCATACGGTGGGGTGGAGCACATGGCATTGGTCCGAATGAAAGTAAAGATGTAATGACGAATGATGGAATGAACAACTGAATGATGAAGATAATAATGATATTATCTATGTGTACGTATGATGTGTGATCACATGCAAAAGTAATGAATGGTTTAATGAAAGTAAAGGTATGCTTTATTGTAAAACTAAAACTCACTCAACAACGCTGATTTTTTATGCATTTTTCAGTTGCTAGGTGAGCATTGCTGAGGATGGCACGGGGCAACTACTCAGCTCTTTTGAACGACATTCTGTTGTTTATTGTTTTTGCATTGTAATGCGAATGAACGATGTTTTGGAATGAACGCTTGTATTAACTTGCAAAAGCATTTGTAATGATATGAAAAGTTATTTTTATGTTTCCGCTACAATGTTTTATGAATGTTAAATGTAAAGTATATGTTTTATATGCAATGATTTACTAGTTGTAAGCGTCCCGGGAACGGGGCCTTACATCATCTTCTCTTCTTGCTTCTTTCAGTACATCATCCTTGAATTTTGTTTTTATTTTTCCAACAACTATGGAGAAATCTCTTCCTATTGGGCTTATTGGATAGTTTGAGATGATTAAGCTCTAAAGATCACGTATATCTACATCAGGAAGCAGTAATACAGATTCTGGCAAATGATAGTATTCAACTCTTCCAATGTAAGGTCCCGTTCCCGAGACACTTATAGTTGGTCATTCATCACACATAAAACATTTATTTTCATTAACTTAAAGAAAACATTGTAGCGGAATCATTAAAACAGACATTTCATCTCATTATAAAAGCTTTTGCAAAATAATACATTGTTATCACATTACAAAATACTTGTTGCATTACATCACAAAAGCATTACAAAAATGGATTCCATCCAAAACGAGCCAAGTAGCCACCTCGTGCCATCCTTAGGAACCTTACCTGCCAACTGGAAAATGCATAAAAAGTCAGCGTTGCTGAGTGAGTTCTAGTTCTATAAAAACATTATATTACCTTTCATTCGTTAAAACATTTTCTTTACTATCGCACGTGATCAAACATCGTACGTACATCAAGGTAATAATTATTATCTTCATCATCGTTTGTTTCGTACATTTCACACGTTTCGCACGTTTCGCACATTTCATACTTATCGCATTTTTCGTACTTTTATTATCTTTCACTTCTATCTAGGTCCTGTACTTAACCCCCCTCTTGAGCATAAAGCTATATCATCTAGGGTTAAGCAAAAAGGACCCTATATCACACATATCGCACGTATCGCACGTATTGAGTAGTGACATAGACTAACTCCCCCTGTGTGTGAACCCTTAAGGGTTAGCCAAGATCGCACGCTGTAAACACATAGTTGAGCTAACAACTCTTAGTGAGTTGTGATCATCCTTTCATTTCCTTGCAAGACTTTTATTTCATGCATTATGTTCCACTTTCATTATCTTAAAGCTTTCACTTTGTTAAGATAATACTTTACGTTCATCATAATAATCACACCACGTAAAGTCATATCATTATACATAATAAGGAACATAACAAAACATAACATGCAATCATGCATAATAATTATGCATCAATCATACATAACATCATCATCATACATTCTCATCCATGCCTATGACATCATCTCTGTCCTCAAAAAGTCAACTTACATAACCCCTGGGAACATCCTAAGTTAAAGCCTACATTTCACTTTTTCCCTGAAAATTCAGAAATTAATCTAAGTCTTTAGGCACTTGAGGACTATGCTAGCGCATGAGCACTATGCAGGTGCTTGACCTTCCAGACGTATGAGGAACACTTAGGCGCATGGGCATCTTCCAGGCGCATGAGCCCTATTTAGGCGCATGACCCACACTTAACTATTTCAAGGCAATTCTAGGCACATGGGCACTATGCAGGCGCATGAGTGACTAGGCGCATGAGCTTTCCTGGGCGCATGAACACTTAGTCAAAATTTTCCTATTTCTAGGCGTATGACTACTATATGGGCGCATGGGACACTGAGGCACATTTTCATACTAGGCGCATGAACCCTATCTGGGCGCATGAGCAGCCTATTTCACACTTAAACATCATAATTCAATCCCTAATCATTCTTAAACTTATTCTAAGCTTAAATCATGCATTCTAAACCTTAGAAACATATTCATAACATCATCAAACATAAACATAGCCTAATTTCACACCCTACCCGAATCACACACATACACATTTACATACGGGTACAATACCCACTTTTATAAAAATGTTCATACATGCATTTCCAGCCCCAAAATAAGTTAAAAACATGTAAAAGAGGGGTTCTAGAACTCACCTTTGTAGCCGTTTTGGGTAAGACTTCCTTCAAACCCGTTTGCTACAAGTTCACACCTAGAAACCGACCAAAACACACACAACCGAACATACAAACACACATAAGCATATTACCGAGGTAAGGCCAGTTAAGATCATCACAAAACCAAGAATTCTACCTTGAATTCACACTTTTCTTTGTGTCCTTCAAGAATCCGATACTTTCTACTCTGCTTCCTTCTCTCTCAAAATCCCGAATGAAAAGGTGTAGGCAGACAACATGGGCGGCCATCACCTTTTACACCCACTTTCAAACATTTTGTCCTTTTGACACTTTTAACCCTTCAGCTTAGGTTAAATACTTTTTTCTTTTCTTTTTTCTTCACTTTATTCTTTCTTTCCTAACTTTAAAAGAATAACCAGGTGTTACAAGTCCACCCCCCTTATATTGGTTTCATCCTCGAAACCTGTTATTCCTTAAACAATCATGGGTAATGCTGTCTCATCTCCTTCTCTGTCTCCCACGTAGACTCAGGTCCCTTCCTGTGCTTCCATTGTACACGCACAAGAGGAACCACTTTATTTCTTAACCTGCTCTCTTTACGATCAATGATCGCCATTGTTTGCTCCACGTAATTGAGCCGTTCATCTACCTCGATATCCTCCAGTGGTACAATCATATCCTCGTCTGCTAAGAACTTTCTCAGATGAGATACATGGAATGTCGAGTGAATTCCACTTAACTCATCCGGTAACTCCAATCTATAGGCCACCTCTCCTACTATAGCAATGATTCGAAAAGGCCCTATGTATCACGGGCTCAACTTGCCCCGCTTTCTGAACCGAATGACACCCTTCCCAGGTGAGACTTTCAACATAACTCTATCACCCACCTGGAACTCAATCGGTCTACGTCTCTTATCAACATACGACTTTTGCCTATCTTTAGCTGCCTTCATAAAGGATTTGATCCTTTCCAACTTCTCAGTTGTAGCCTTGACCACCTCGACGCTCCCTGACTCTTTGTGGCCTATATCACCCGAACACACGGGTGTTCTGCATCTCCTACCGTATAGATCTCATAAGGAGACATACTAATACTGGCATATATTATATGAGGACTCAGCTAACGGTATGTGATCATCCCAACTTCCTCCAAAATCAATGATGCATGCCTGAAGCATATCTTCCAGCGTTTGGATCGTCCTCTCCGATTGACCATCCGTCTGAGGATGATAAGACGTGCTGATATGTAACCTCGTCCCCATCACATCATGAAATTTCTTCCAATACTTCGATGTAAACCGGGTGTCATGATCATAAACAATAGACATCGTCACACCATGACGAGTTACGATCTCCTTAATGAACAGATCGCTAACCTCTCGGATGAATATGTCTCGTGAATGGGTAGGAAGTGAGCACTCTTCGTTAATCGATCAACTATCACCCATATGGCAGCATACCCTCACGCAATAGTTTCGTTATAAAGTCCATGGTGATATGCTCCCACTTCCACTTTGGTATATCCAAAGGTGGAATCTTCCCATACGACTTTTGATGCTCGGCCTTCACTTGTAAACAAGTAAGGCATTTACTCATATACTCCACGACATCACGCTTCATACCCAGCCACCAATAATCTTTCTTCATGTCTTGGTACATCTTTGTAGCATGAGGATGAATAGGGTATCGAGTCTTATGAGCTTCATCCATAATCTTCACGCGTAGAACCCCAAAACGAGGAATCCTCATCCGTCCGAATCGGGTCCTAACACCGAGTGTGTTTTCACCCAATTCCGCAACCAGACCTCTCGTCCTTTCAGAGTTAAGATGATCTTCTTTCAACGCCTCATCTTGAAACTCCTTGACCTGCTTCTTCATATTAGAGGTCATGATCAACCGGTAAGTTTTCACCTGAATCGACTCGGGTCTTTCTTTTCGGCTAAGGGCATCCGCCACCACGTTGGCTTTGCCCGGATGGTAATGGATCTCGTAATCATAATCCTTATGAGCTCCAACCATCTCCTTTGCCTCATGTTTAAGTCTTTCTGCTCGAAGAAGTACTTCAAGCTCTTATGGTCAGTGAATATGGTGCACTTTGTCCAGCATAGGTAGTGCCTCCAAATCTTTAGCGCGAAGACCATAGCTGCTAGCTCCAAGTCATGATTAGGGTAATTAACCTCATGAACATTCAACTGTCGGGATGCATAGGCTATAACCTTTCCTCTCTGCATTAACACGCATCCCAACCCCGAGTAGGAAGCATCTGAATAAACCACCAAATCTTCATTTCCATCGGGCAATGACAAAATAGGAGCTTGAGTCAATCTCACGTTTAACTCCTCAACACCTTCTATTGGGCCTGACCCCATACAAACTTTACATCTTTTCGGGTCAACTTGGTTAGTGGAGAAGTGATCTTAGAGAAGTCTTGAATGAATCTCCTATAATAGCCCGCGAAACCCAAGAAGCTATGAATCTCGGACAGTTGTGGTGTTGGTGTTTCCACATCCTTCACATAGGCTAAGTTGGAGCTACATCCACGCCTCATGCACTTTCCCGCCACCGCCATTGAGATTACTTTCGGGATTGTCGTGACTCGATCTCCATAAACCATCACCATACTCTCGTCAGGCGCTGTTAAACGAATCATCTTCTTGCGACACATAATGTTCGCCTCATAGTCCGCTAACCAATCCATCCCAAGAACCATGTCGAAACCACCTAAGGTCATCATGAATGGTCTAACCGGAAACTTGTGACCTTCTAGTTCCACGTCACAACCTTCTACCATCTCAGAAATCCTGGTAGACTTACCTATGGCAGATTCTACATCAAAGGGCGCATCAACACTCCTACTACTAATAGTCAGTTTAGCACAGAAAGCAGCAGAAATAAAACTTTTACTAGCACCAAAATCAAATAACACAGAGGCTAAGTTTGGTTTACTAGAAACGTACCTAATACAACATCAGGGTCCGTCCTACCCTCCTCCTACGTCATCGAAAACACTCTGGCACTCGCCCTCTGGCCTTCTCCTCCATTCTTCTTCACCCCAGAACCATCAGCCCTTGGCTTCTTACAGTCCCTACTCATGTGGCCCTCCATGCCACAATTGAAACATCTCCCTACTTTGCATTCCCTTGCCATATGACTAGGTTTCCCAGACATGAAGCACACATTCGATCCCGACCTACACTCACCGATGTGCTCCTTCCCATATATGCTGCATCTCTTCACTCCCGCACCAGATGTGACCACACGGTGGTCATCTACCCATGCCTTCTTGTTATTCGTCGGGGCACCACCCCGAATAAACCTTTTTCTAGTCCAATTTCGGTCAACACCACCTCCCTTGCTGCCTTCAGTCACCACCACAGTTCTTTCATCATACAATCTTCCTACCAAATCAACCGCCGACCTAAATGTGCTCGATCGGGCAACGATCATGTGCCTATGGATATCTGCTGGCAAACCTGAATGTACCTCTTAATCTTTCGTGACAAAGGCGTCACTTGTTCCAGCACTAGACGTGTCATCTCATTGAACTTAGTGGTGTATTGTTGATGTGTCATTGTTCCCGCCTCCAGCTGCAGGAATTCCCCTTCCACCTTATTCATTTCCCTATGAGGACAGAATTCCTCAATCACCAAGTTTTTCAACTCAGACCACCTCATTCTCCCAATTGCCCGACTATCCTCGGCTTGGATTATACTGTCCCACCAACACAGAGCCGAGTCCACAAAGGAGTGGACAACAAATTTCACCTTCTGGTCTTCTCGGCACTCGCTGATATTCAGAACAACTTCCATTTCTCTCACCCATTGGTGAGCAGCAGCAACAGTGCCATTACCAACAAAAGTAGGAGGCTTGCACCTTTGAAATTCCCCGTAGTTACAGCCTCGTGCCGCCTCCAACGCAGGCTCTTTCTTCCTCCTCTTCATCATCGGAGAGAACCGTTTCAGGCTCCGATCGCTCCCGTTCTCCCGAGGACCTGTTTCCCTCCTTTCTCTCTCCTTTTCGTACAACCTTAATCATTTTAGTCACTACAGATGGTAAGATTGTCTGCATGACTTGATGCACTTCTTCAACAACAACCTCCTTTACTGAGGCTCTTAGATTGGTGCTCTCGTCACCGCCCTCCGGATGAGGGGTCTCGGGTTCTTCATGAACCACCTTTTCGGCTCTAGGCCTTCCTCTCGTAGCCCGTGGTTCAGCACCACGACCTCCACCATGTGAAGCTTTAGATGATCTACCACCAGCCATCCTCTAACACACACACTGAAAGATTCAAACACAAACACAATCATTCAAGGGAACATCTTAGTTTATGTCAAGTATAGTAAGTCCCTAATTACAGTGGCCAGTTGTGATTAGCCACTTACTTTACTGTTTATACCTCAAGCATTACCTATCCTGACTACATTAACATCTAAATCTACGAGCAACACATAACCACATAACATGCGCATGTAATACCGGTTAACATTAAGAAAATACCTGATGGCACGCAGCTACTCAGGCTGGCATCCCTTCCCTTTCCATCCCATTCTTACTTTATGTTTAGGTTTATTTTGAAATTTACCCGTTTCACTTAAACTTTGGCTCTGATACCAACTTGTAAGGCCCCGTTTCCGGGACGTTTACAGCTGGCCAATCATCACCCAACAAACATATATAATTACATTAACTTGAAATAAACGTTGCAGGGAAAACATTAAAAAACAACATTTTCATTAAAAATACTTTTGCAAAATAATACAATATTCGTTACATAATTTCATTTGTTCGCATTACAATGAAAAAACATTAAACAAAAGAATACCATCCAAAAGAGCTAAGTAGTCGCCCCGTGCCATCCTCAACAACTTTACCTGCCAACTGGAAAATGCATGAAAAGTCAACATTGCTAAGTGATATCTAGTTTTAAAATAAACATACTTTATTTTACGTTTAAAACCGTCCTTTACAATCGTACGTGATCATGCATTGTACATACACATAGATAATATCATTATTATCTTCATCATTTGTTTGTTCATTCCGTACATTCATCATTAAATCTTTACTTTCAATCAGACCAATGCCATGTGCTTCACCCTACCGGCATGCATAAAGCCGGTACTGGGCCTAAGGTCTTTCATAGACCTCAAACATTATGCACGAAGCTGACTCCAGTACCTAGAGTAAGTGAAAGGGTCCCATACATATGGCCAATTACAAGGATTGGACCCCTGTGTGTATCCTCATAGGGTATTAAACCCGCACACAATTGAGTTGACACCCCTCATTGGGTGTGAACCTTCATTCATTTGCATAATCGCACTGATTAAGCCCTAGTGTGCATCCTTCAGGGGTAGCTAACCCGCACACGGTTGAGCTAACACCCTTCATTGGGTGTGAACCTCCATACATACGCTTGCAAGCCTTTCTTACTTTCATACATTCATTATTGCTTGCATTCATTTATTACGTTCCTCTTGTCATTATCTTCCACTTTACATTACATAATACTTTTCATTTCATTCATTAACATTCAACGTAAAGCCACGGGAAAATAATCATACATAACAAGGAACACAAACATAAACATACAACATCACCATACAGGGCATCATCATGCATACATAACATACATCATACATACCATCATGCATAAGCATCAACCATACATCATATCATCATCAAACAATGCCCATCACAACATCTATAACCTCAAAAAGTCAACTTACTATGCCCCCGGGAACCTCCCAAGTCAAAGCTTGCATTTCACTTTTTCTCCAAAAAGTAAGAAAATATTCTAAGTCTTTATCCGCATTTCTTTTTGTTCATCTGCATTTCTTTTGTTCATCCGCGTTTCTTTTTGTTCATCCTTATTTCCTCTTTACTCATTAACATTGAATTTTACTCATCCGCATTAACCTTTGTTCATCCACATTTGTCAATGCTCATCCGCATATGTCAATGGTCATCCGCATTTGTCAATGTTCTTCCTCATTTGTCAATGCTCATTCGCATTTGTCAAAGCTCATCCGCATTTGTCAATGCTCATCCGCATTGACTTATACTCATCCGCATTGACTTATACTTATCCGCATTGACTTATACTCATCTGCATTTACTTATACTCATCCGCATTGACTTATACTCATCCGTATTTACTTATACTCATCCGCATTGACTATAACTCATCCATATTAACTTTTACTCATTCACGTTGACTTTTACTCATCTGCATTTCCTTTCACCGGCATTAAATTTCATTCGCATGAACTTTTTCATCCGCATTAACAACACATAGGCAAATTCTAAACTTAGGCGCATGAGCCCTATTTGGGAGCATGAGCTGCCCCATTCACACCTAACATCAGATTCGGTCCCCAAACAACATCTATCATGTTCTAAGCTTAAACCTTACATTCTAAGCCTTAGAATCACAATCATAACATCATCAACACGAACATAGTCCAAAATCAAACCATACCCGCAACATACACAGATTCATACACACGGGTATGAAACCCTAGTTTTATAAAAACATACATTCATGCATTTCCAGCCCCAAAACAGTTAAAACAAGTAAAAGAGGGGTTCTAGAACTCATGTTTGCAGCCTCTTAGGTGTTACTTCTTTCAAACCCATTTGCAATTGAGTTCAACCGCCTAGAAACCCACTAAAACACACACCCGAACACATACAAACATACATAAGTATACAACCGAGGATATAACCAGTTAAGAACATCTTAAACACACGAATTCTTACCTTGAATTTGACTTTTCAGCTCTTGTTCTTCAAAAACCCGAGGTTTCAGTTCCTTTTCTTTCTCTCTCTACAAAGATCCGAATTTTGTGGATGTAGAGAGAGTGATGGGCGACCATCACCTTTTACACCCACTTTTTCAAACATTTTGTCCTTTTGACACTTTTTACCCCTTAACTTGGGTAAAATATATTTTCTTTGTTTTTCTTCACTTTATTCTTCTTTCTTTGTCTTTTATAAATAACCGGGTGTTACAACTGTAGCTTCTGTTGATGCTTGAAATGCACTATAGGTTCTGCTAATGCTTGAGCTGCACTGTTTGAAACTTATTTTATTTTATGGTCCTAGTCAACTGCTTAGAACCATTTATTGCTATTAGACCTTGTTGACTTTGTGTTCATGACAATTGTGCACAAGAAGGTTTAAATTTTTAAAAACTTCATGTATCCGAAAGCCAAAGTAGTGCTCCCAATTTCTTCATATTGACAATTCATTTGAAAATTTTGTTGTAAACTTATTTTCATGATTCTACTCCCCCTAAATTTGTGATTAATGATGAATGAATGCATTTATCATAAATTTCTAAGAAGAATATCATGAAAGACACATGTCTGACCAAACAGAAAGAAATTTAACTAAACAAAATTAAAATGAGGACTATGTACAAGCATATATTCATATAGAATGAGATCATACTATAATACAAAACATTTTCCTGAGGAGTTAATTTATTGAACTGATACCTGATCTTAGTTCTGATTGCAAGTATGTTAGTCCACTTAAATCCATACAAGAGTATTGTATTAGCTAGGCATGCTATTTATCATGTTTTCATGTTTATTAGAGAGTAACTATTATGGGCTTCACATTCAATTCACTTAGATTTTGTCCTCCCTTTGTGAGTCAAATTATCATTTTTTCACACTTAGAAACTATGTACTTTAAGTTATAAGTTCTATCTTGAGATGCATTGGACATCTCATTAATGCATTGATGAAAAGCTCTACAATTAATATACAATTGATCATAGAGGATTCTTTTGAGAGCTTAGATATGATCATCATCAGGTCACCATGTCTTTACTCACATAAAATAGAGGTGCCTTTAACTTAGGTCTTTGTTTACACAAAACAGAGGGATGATGAGGATCATGATCTTTTCACCGGTTGGTTACAAATGTAAACCATGATTATCATACACCCAGGTCTTTGTTTACACAAAATAGAGGGAGTAAGATTTTCAAAGATAGATATTATAAAGTGTCGGTACATAGTGTGCTTAGATGAGTGATTTGGTCACATCAAAATAAAACTCACTTTCTATAACATCAAAATGAAGTTTCCCACAAACAATCACTTTGTAGTAGGTTTGGCATGCACTAAGTGTAGTTTCCACTCAAGCTGAACCTACTCACATATCAACTAGATTAGATTTTAATGATATTTAAGAATTCAGGTAGAAGCAAAGGCATAGTATACTATCATTTCCCAAACATATGTCATGCTGAAATATAATACACAAAACTTTTTTTATTAAGACAATCTATAAGGACAGACATATGTTTTTTTGATTAATCTAAGTTAATCATGTCCAGAGACTCAATTAGAAAATTAAATCTAACTGAATCAAAGGCTTTAGTGAATAAATCAGCAAATTGATTTTTTGTATCCACTTTGATTAACTTGGTCAAACCTTTTTCTATGCAGTCTCTCAGAAAATGGTAACTTATTTCAATATGCTTTGTTTTACTATGTTGCATAGGATTAGCAGTTATCAACATAACAGCTGAATTGTTGAAGTTTGAAGGAAATTGTAACCATAATCAAGCAATTGATTTTGTAACCAAAGGACTTGAGAGCAACCAGCTAAAGCAGCTATGTACTCAACCTCAGCTGTAGATACATATACATTTGTTTGCTTCTTGCACTGCCATGAAACTAGTCTTGGTCCTATGAATTGACATCCACCAGTTGTGGATTTTCTGTTGTTGTTGCATCCTCCAAAGTTACTGTCTGAATATGAGTAGAGAGTGAAATCACCATCTTTTGGATACCAAAGTCCAAGTCCTGGTTTTCCTTTGAGATATCTAAAAATTATTTTCACAGAATTCAGATGAGACTCTTTTGGATCTGATTGGCACCTAGCACAAACACACATAGAAAACATAATGTCAGGTCTACTGGTAGTTAAATACATAAGTGATCCTATCATTGATCTATATAATCTTTGATCAATAGTTTTTCCTGTAGGATTAGGTACAATCTTTTCAATTGTTGATGCTGGTGTTCTGCATGAAGATGTATCAACAAGGTTGTACTTCTTCAATATTTGATGTATGTATTTCTCTTGATTAATGAAAATCCCACCTATCTTCTAATGAACTTGTAGAACAATAAAGAAAGTTAATTCTCCATTAAACTCATCTGAAACTCTGATTTCATCAATTATTCAAAGCTTACACACATTCTCTTGTTAGTTGATCCAAATATAACGTCATCAACATAAATTTGAACAACTAAGAGATCTTATTGTTCTTGTTTGAGAAAGAGAGTCTGATCAATGGTTCCCCTTTTGTATCCATTCTTGAGCAAGAAAGATGATAGTGTTTCATACCACTTTCTTGGTACTTGGTGCAGACCATACAAAGCTTTATCAAGTTTGTATACACTGTGGGGTAGTGAGGATCTTCAAATCCAGTAGGCTGTGATACATAGACTTCTTTATCAATTTTCCCATATAGGAAGGCACGCTTGACATCCATTTTATACACAGTGAACTTATTATATGATGCATATGCTAGGAACACTCTTATGGCTTCCATTCTTACAACTGGTGCAAAAACTTCATCATAATCTATTTCTTCTTCTTGTGTTTATCCTTGTGCAATCAACCATGCTTTGTTTCTCACAATTATACCTTTGTCATCTAGTTTATTTTTGAAGAGCCATCTAGTTCCAATTGGATGTTAGCCTTCAGGTAAATCAACTGTATTCCACTTGCTTTCTAAATTGTTGAAGTTCTTCTTGCATAGCTTCAATCCAGCTATTGTCCTTTAGAACAGTTGTGATGTTTGGAGGAACCACTTGTGATAGAAAGCAAGTGAAAGGACAAATGTTGGCAATTCCACTTTGGGTTTTTGTAGTTCTTTTGGTAGAATCTCCAATAATGTTGTTGATTGGATGAGTCTTATGAATTCTTGTTAGTGGAGTTGATTCAACTAGATTAGATGATTCCAAGTTAGTCATATCCATTGGTGCAGACTGATCCAATCCAGATTGTGAATTTAAGAAGTAGTCAAAGTGTTCTTCTTGTTCATCATTGGGTATTGAGTGGTCTTCCTAAGTTTCGACATTAGGAGAATAATTAATGTCTTCCGTAGGAATTTCTTTGGAAGCATTATGTTCTTCCGTAGGAGTTTCATGAACTTCTCTAGAAGCATTTTGTTCATCAGTAGGAGTTACATGAACTTCTCCGGAAGCATTTTGTTCATCCGTAGGAGTTACATGAACTTCTCCGGAAGCATTTTGTTCATCCGTAGGAGTTACATGAACTTATCTAGATGGGATATGAGGACTCGAAGAATCATTTCCAATGTTTGTTGCATCTTCTTGAGAGCCTGTAACAGTTGCTGACATATTATTCATATCTTTGGATACAGAATGTACATCTACGGATGCAGAGTCAGCAGCTGTTGATGAAGTGTTTATCCTTGGAGGATCAGTAGATAATAATACTTCATTCAAATTTAGGGGAACAAATGGATAGCATATATCATCTGGATGTAGTTCTTCCAAGTCCTGTTGGCAAAGGTTAATAAGCTTCCAAGGTAAGCTTGAAAACTTGAGCTGAAAGCTGCAAAAGTTGCTTTTTGTTCTTTAGAGTCTAGAATGATAGTGATGGACTCTATTTGATTGTTATTTGATCAAGACTTTGTTGATGATGTATCTCTTTGATTATCAGTTCTTCCTTTATCTTTTCTTCACTTACATTGAGAAGATTTCTTAGAAGGTTTTGATGCATAGAAACTTACTTCCTCTTCATCTTCACTCAAAGTACAAGAGTTATCACCATCATTGTTGGAAATGAAGGCACTTGTAGCGTTTTTTTGTTTCTTTTAAGTAATAGGGTGACACATGAGTTCTCACACTCTTGTTTCTTGATTTCTCATCCATTTCAAGAGCCTCAGCTTTAGCTACCAGTGTATTTTAACTAGTTTCTTTGAGATTAATGGTGTTCTTGAACATGAACACAGTTTGCTTCCAACTTTCTAGCAAAGTATGAAGCATCTTCTTGTTTAATTCCTTATTTGTGTATTTTAACTCCAAGATATTCATCTCTGTAACAAGCTACATAAATCTATGGAGTTGTTGAGAAATTGATTCACCCTCAATATGATGAAAGGTTTCATATTGTGAATGAAGGGTGCGCTTCCTAATGCTTCTGATTTCATTACTCCCTTCACAGAGTGTATGAAGAATCTTCCACAATGAATTTGCTATTTTGTAATTCTCACACCTGATTAATATTTCTTCAAGTAAAGCCATATTAAGCAAGCTGTATACTTTAATATCAACTTTAACCTTCTTAATGTCATCAGGTGATAAATCCTTTGTGCTTATGGGATGATTGTTGTCATTATAATCTGGGCCAAAAGTGGGCAGAATATAATGACATTCAGTTATTGAAACCCATAAGTTAGAATCTGTATAATTAACGTGATTCCTAAACTTGATATTCCAGGATTTAAAGTCTCCTTTTGTTTCCAACTTTGGAGGTTGGTATGATGATGTACCAAAGTTACTCATGTTTAGTTAAGATCTAAGATTTTAACTATATATATTTATCTATATATATTATATATATATATATATACATACATACTAGGTTAGAACCGTGTGAAACACGGATGAGTTAAACAATCTGCTTTAATTAAACATTGATTATATAATAAACATTATGAAAAATTCAAACAATAAATATCAAAGTTTGAAAATAGAATTAAAAATATTCATACTCTAAATAACCATTTGAATTAGTAGACGTGTTTTGGTTAGAAGTCATGTATTTCTCCTCTATTATCCAACTTGACACCTGATTTTTCAACAAAAAGTCATGTATCTCTTCTTCTATACAACTGAAAACCATTTGAATCAGTAGACATGTTTTGGTTAAAATTCGTTGGAAAGTTTTTTGAGCGTTTTTTATTTACCATGCACGGGCACTTTGGATTAGCATTACCACATGGACCATGTATCATAAAGTTTGATACAAGATCATATAATTCTGGATCTTCATTCTTGTTATGAATTTCAGCAGATATAAAATTATTGATCTGATCAACCAATGAGTTTATGTTGAACGTTCATGAATAAACATATATGTGCATGAGGTAGGTCACGTTTTTGAAATTCAACTGTATAAACACAACTGTTTTGAAAAGAAATAATCTAGTTAAAAAATGAAGCATTATTGTAATGGAAAAAAAACATAAATCAAACAATATTATTCAAAAATCAAGCCATAAGAAGTGTATATACTATATATTCACATATATTTATGCTAAGAAATAATTATAAAATAAAAGTATAAAAATAAATACCTGCTAAACGAGCGAGTGTTGATTTATCCTTTAGGTCTTTAATAATTGAGTCGGGGTTAAGTTAAGACAATCGACAAAGTAGTCCGTAAATCTTCTTTAGTGTTGAGTGTGGTGTTCCTTAAGAAATCTTTTGATTTCTGTCATTTCGGTTACATTGTAATAGTGATGATGAAGAATCTGGATAGTCATCCACTTAAAAATACATGCATCAAGATATTCTGCATCATGTACCGCTAAATGCCCACCACCTGTAAAAGATGACGGGTAGGATAACACTTTACCGACACTAGATTTTCAGTTCATATTGTTCCGATTACTTTCTGCATATTATATCGTAGATTCACTTTGTTGGACCAAAAGAACCAATGAGCCAAGATCAGAAAACCTCTAAGTCCCACACGGTATCACAACAACTGCTGAAAGCCTCATCAGTAGTTTGACAAGTGCTGAAGACTTCAACAGCTGAAGATCAAGTGCTGAAGACCTTAACAGCTGAAGAACCAAAGTGCTGAAGTACAACAGCTGAACACAAGTGCTGAAGCTGAAAGACCAAAGTACTGAAGTACAACAGCTGAAGAGTTCACAAGTGCTGAAGATCAACAACGATGTACAAAGTCTGAAGACAAAGACTGAAGACATCAGCTGATGATATCTACTGAAGTCATCAGCTGATGAAACGCCTGAAGGTCAAAGTCTGAAGATCGTACTGAAGCCTCAGTAGTTTGTCACAACTGCTGAAGAGTACTTCTTCAGTAGTTGTGATATCAGTAGTTTTATTTTATTTGTTTCAGTAGTTTTGTAAAACGACTGAAGAGCTTGTTCTTCAGTCGTTGTAGTTTCAGTAGTTTTATATTTTGTACTTAACTTGCTGATATGTTCTCAGTAGTTGTGAACATTTCAGTAGTTTGTTAAGAATTAGTTATTTCTGTATTGGATCTGCCAGTTGTCACTTTCCGTGATAACAGCAGTGACTGTTGCACTCTATATAAGGAGTGACAACCTATTGTAATGAATGAATGAATGAGAATTGAATGGAATGAATGATTGATTCGATTAGAAATATTCTTCATCTATAACATTCCCAGAAATCAGAAATACATACTCTCCCCAATAACTGTATGCGATCTTAATGCTCACATATATGTTTAGCTTGCTACAATTTGTTTAATTCGTGTTTGTATTCCGCTGCGTTATATTCTGTTACATCAAACCTGTGATCACTGATCCTGTCAAATGGTATCAGAGCAGGTTAATCATTGATCGATCTAATAATTGATCATTGAAACTGCTATTCAAGATCCAAGTTTGATTGAATTAGCTTTTGTTTTTGCAAGAAACGGTTATAGAGATTGAATTTTTCTGTATTTCTGCTCATTCATCCTGAGATCTTTTCTTGGTTCTCATTGAGTTTGTTGTGGTTTGTCTAAAACTTCTTTTTAAACTTGAACTAACTACTGTTTTTGAACTGAAAATGACCACTCCCTCCAATGATCCTCACAATACTGGTTCCTCAACCAAGCCTCCTATGCTGGTTAGGAATGAGTATAACATATGGCAAAACGTATGCTCCATCACCTGTCTGTTAACAGCGCAGGGTGTTGGACTTGTGGTACATGGTCCACACAAGCCTATGGTGAATAACCCGGAAACCAATCAAATGGTTCCGAAGAGGAGGGAGCAATACTCAGATGAGGATAAAAAGTTGCTTGAGATTGATGCAAAAGCCCATGGAATTCTGGCCATGGCTTTGCCCAATGAAATCTATTCTGGGCTAATGCATCATGAACTGCCCATGACCTCTGGATTGCTTTGAAAGAACAATTTGGAGGAACAGATGAGGTCTTGGCAATAATAATAGAAATTCTTGCCCAACAATATGAGACATTCTCTCATAGAAAGGGTGAGACACTGACTCAACAATATGAGCGGTTTTCTTTGATCTCTGAACTAAAAATGGTCAAACTTGAATACACCAATATTCAGATGAATAACAGATTTCTCAGATCACTGCCTGAGAGATGGGACACATATACTATTGTCCTACGCTCCAGTGCAAGTTTGGACAAACTATCTCTCACCCAACTCCATGGGAAATTGCTCACTTTTGAGAGAGAGATAGAACAGAAGAGAAAGCTGTCTTCATCTGGAAAGCTCACTGAAGACTTTATACAAGGCAACACTGCCTTGGTGGGTCATGAGTCAGAATATGCTGCATCTGAATGCCAGTATGATGAGCATATTAATTTCTCTTCGAGCACTTCTAATTCTGCATTTGTAAGTGTTGATGGTCAGTTTACTGGAGGTAATAATGACAATTTATGTTTCATTATGGATGATCTCAAGGGGATTGCTGATGATGACTTAGAAGAGATGGATATTTTGAGCCAAATGGCCTTGATAAATATCAGATCTCAGAAGTTCTACAAAAGAACTGGAAGAAAATCCCAGGACTCTCTGGCAAAACAAAGTTGGTTTTGACAAGAGCAAGTTGAGGTGTCACAAATGCCAACGGCTTGGACACTTTGCAAGAGAGTGTAGATCAACTGGATCAAACTCTACTGCACCCTTTGTGACTTTTCCTGGCAACAGTCAACAAAACAGGGCAACATCCTGTCACATCTAGTCATCATCCTCAACAACAATCTCCGGCATATTTTGTTCCTCAGGGTCAAATGCCTTATCAGTACCCTTGTTATTACATGCCACAGTCAAGTCAAGTTCAAGTTCCTATGACACCACAACCTCATGCATTACCAGAACCTCAGCCTTCCCTATCTCTCAACAACCTTCATCTCAACAACACAGCTTCTTCACCCCAGGAGTTGTTGACTGGAGCAGTTTACCAGATGACTTGTCTGGTCATGATCAACTGTTCTCAGGTGCTGGTCAACATGGTGGTGACAGTCCCTTTGGGAATCTAGCTCTTATGGCTTTGGACTCTGCTGATACTTCATCTTCCAATGCCTCTACACCTCAGGTATCACAGGTATCCTCTGAGGCAAAAGCCAATTATGTTCTGAACAATGCATAGCAGCATTTGCTTCCATTAGAGAAGCAAATGTAGCTTTAATTAATAAGAACATTGAGCTAGAACAAGTAATTTCCAAAAACAAAGCTGAGTTTGTGCTCAAAGATAAAAATGATGAGGTTTATAAACTGAATTGCAAAATAATTGATGATAAGGCTAGAGAAGATGTACTTTTAGAGAAGTACAAAGATCTCAAAGAAACCCTTGCAGTTACCCAGGTCGAGTGTGATAGATGGGTACAATCATGCAAAGGTTTTGAAATGCTTCTTAGTAAGCAATCTGCTTCAAATGTGAAGTTTGGAATGGTTACAATCACACTGCTCCACCTACAGATTTTACCCCAAGAGCAGAGGTAGAATCTGATGGTGAGAGTGATAACAATCCATCAAGTCATGTGATCTACCTTCTGATACAGCACAATCAGAAGTAGCAGTCAGTATCAAGTCCTCTTTGAACCTATCAGCTGATGTTGATGGTCCAAATGCTGACATTCACATGATCAATAAGTTGATCAACTCAGGAGTCAATCCTGAAGGTCCTGAAAGGACTGGAGAGCAGGATTCAACTCCTGAAGTTCAAACTTCAACTGCTGTCAGTACTGAAGAGAAGAAAACTGGCAGTAGAAAGAGTTTGAAGACTACTAAAGATGCTGTCAAGAAAGCAACCAATGCTTCCAAAGCATTGAAGAACAAGTCTTCTGTTGCTTCACCATCTTTAGTTGATGATCAACCTAAGATGAAGAAGAAACCATGTGAAGTATGTGGTTTGTTCAATCATCTTACAGATGATTGTTGGTACAAAAGAGGTTCCAAACTCAAACAAAAAGAAGAAATTAATGAGAAAATGGTAAAAATGAAAACTGAGTTTGAGACCACATTTGTATCAGCAACATCAAATCCTGTAACCCTTAAGTCCTTAAAGCAATCCAAAAGGAAGGAGTTAAACAGGTGACAGCTGAGGGTGCTCAAAAGAAGAAGGTACAACATAGGACCTTATCTAACTCCACTAGCAATGTGTCTGATGAGCTGAAAGCTTTATCACAAAATCAGACACAGCTGGTGATGATGGTACAACATCTGTTGGGTAGAGTTAACCAACTAGATTCTCCTATGTTGAAACCACAGAAAAGGAGGTCTAAGCCAAAGGATCCTCTTCTGCACATCTTCTTCCTCTCAGGCTGTTGTTACAAATAAACATGCTAGTTTACCATCTATTGATGAGACCAGGCCCAAAACCAAAAAGGTTTGGGTCTCTAAAACTAACTGATTGTTTATTATTGCAGGGTTCTTCAACATGCCAAAATAGCATCTGGTATGTAGACAGTGGGGGATCTATGCACATGACTGGGAACATCTCTCTTCTTCATGACTACTCTCAAGGAAAGAAGGGATTTGTCTCTTTTGGCAATGATGCTAGGGGTTACATCATCGGTAAGGGCTTTGTCTCCAATGGAGAAATCAAATTTGATGATGTTAATCATGTGGAAAATCTCAAGTACAACCTCTTGAGTGTCAGTCAAATGTGTGATAAAGGCCATGTTGCCCTTTTCACAAGTCAAAACTGTAGGATTCTGTCATCCAAAGTTTTGCCCTTGATTGACAAGGTGTTGGATGATCACACTCTCCTGAAAGCCAACAGGACAGGAAGAGTGTATGCCTTAGATCTCTCTAAGAAGATAGATCTCAAAGGCAATCCTTGCCTATTTTCCAAAGCCTCTTTTCAAGAATCTAAACTATGGCACAGGAGGCTTGGTCATGTTAATCTCAAAAACATGAATCAGCTTAGCCACAATAGTTTAGTCAGAGGCTTACCAATAAAGGAGTTCCACTGTGATGAAACTGCACTGCTTGTTTAAAAGGAAAACAGCACAAGGTCTCATTTCCTCCTATTGAAGTGTCCAAGTCCACTGCCTGCTTGCAATTACTGCATATGGATCTATTTGGTCCTGTGAGAGTAATGAGCATGGCAAAGAAGAAATACTGTCTGGTAATTGTGGATGATTACTCCAGATTTGTATGGACTTTTTCTTCTACATCAAAGGATGAGGCTGCTCAGAAGATTATCCACTTTGTGCTGTACATTGAGAAGCAGTATTCCCTTCCAGTCAAGTGTATTAGGAGTGATAATGGAACTGAGTTCAGAAATCATACACTTGATGACTTCTATCTCTCAAAGGGAATCAAAAGGCAGTTCAGCATTCCTAGGACTCCGGAACAAAATGGAGTAGTGGAGAGAAAGAACAGGACTCTCATTGAAGCTGCAAGGTCCATGCTGGCTGACTCAGGTTTGCCATTGACCTTTTGGGCCGAAGCTGTCAACACAGCTTGTTATGTGCAAAATAGAGTGTTAGTAAATCAGAGGTTGATGAAGACTCCATATGAAGTTCTCCATCATTTGGCTCCTCTGATTTCATTTTTCAAAGCTTTTGGTGTCCCTGTTTTATTCTCAACACAAAGGATCAACTCCACAAATTTGATCCTAAGGTGGATGCAGGATACTTTGTTGGTTATTCATCTACTTGCAAAGCATACAGAGTCTTCAACTGCAGAACAAAGATGGTTGAAGAAACTCTACATGTTAAGTTTAATGAATCTCCAAAGGACAAGATTCCACAAAGTCCTGTGGAGTTATTTGATTTGGACATACTGCAATATGTTCCCTATCAAACTCCTGCTGTTGCTCCTGTCAACAGTTCACCACCTGGTGGTACTGCTGATGATGATGATGATTGCAGTACTCACCTCTTCAGGTTTAGTGATCAGCTGCCTGATTCAACTAGACCTGATGTTCCTGTAGCGCCAGTAGCACCATCCACAACAAATGCTGATGAGATTTCTTCGAATTCAACTTCCTTTGAATTACCATCCACTGATTGGTTTCAAGGAAATGATTCACCATCACCATCTGTTGCTGCTGAACCGCTACAACAACTTGCACAGATCTCATTGTGTATCAAGATCTGAAGAATCACCCCATGTCTCAAATCATTGGTGATATCACTGCTGGAGTATCAACAAGAAGTCAATTGTCAAATTTCTGCTTCTATGCTCTCTTCATCAGTCAGCAAGAGCCAAAGAATTATCACATTGCTTTAAAGGACAATGGATGGGTTGATGCCATGCAGCTGAGCTTCTTTTCTTCAGTTCAAGAAACAGCAAGTGTGGGAACTGGTTCCTCTACCTCCAGGTAAGTGTGCAATAGGCACTAAATGGGTGTTTAGGAACAAAACTGATGAAAATGGGCTTATTGTTAAGAACAAGGCCAGACTGGTTGTTCAGGGGTTTGCACAAGAAGAAGGTATTGATTATGATGAAACCTTTGCCCCTGTAGCCAGACTGGAAGCAATTCGATTGTTTTTAGCTTATGCTGCTTATCAAAAACTTAAAGTCTTTCAAATGGATGTCAAAAGTGCATTTTTGTATGGAAAAGTTAAAGAAGAGGTTTATGTATGTCAACCTCCAGGCTTTGAGGACAATAAACATCCTAATTGGGTGTATAAGCTTGATAAAGCTCTTTATGGGTTAAAACAAGCTCCAAGAGCCTGGTATGAGACATTGTCAAACTTTCTTCTGGAAAACAATTTCACTAGAGGCTCCATAGACAAGACTTTATTTATTAAAAGCTGGGCAGCATAATCTACTGTTCAAATTTATGTAGATGATATCATTTTTGCATCCTCTGATCCAAAGTTGTGTGATGCCTTTACAAAGTTGATGCAACAGAAGTTTGAAATGAGTGCCATGGGAGAATTACAGTTCTTTCTGGGGTTGCAAATCAAACAAAAGGCTGATGGAATTTTTATTCATCAATCCAAATATACAAAAGATCTTTTGCAAAAGTTTGATTTACAAAACTGTAAGCCCTGTTCTACTCCCATGAGCAGCACCACACAACTGGACTCAGATCAGAAAGGTAAAGTGGTTGATGAAACACTTTACAGATGTATGATTGGGTCCTTGATGTATTTAACAGCTTCTAGACCAGATATTATGTTTGCTACATGTGTTTGTGCTAGATTTCAGGCTGCACCTAAAGAGTCTCATCTGATTGCAGTCAAGAGGATCTTTAGATATCTGCAAGGCACTCCATCTCTAGGTTTATGGTATTCTACCAGACATTCTGGTAAATTAGTTGCTTTTTCTGACAGTGACTATGCAGGGTGTAAGTTGACCAGGAAATCAACTTCTGGTGGATGTCAATTCCTAGGCAACTGCTTGATTTCTTGGCAGAGCAAGAAACAGACCTCAGTTGCTACATCCACTGCGGAAGCAGAGTACATTGCTGCTGCAAGCTGTACATCTCAGGTACTCTGGCTTCAAAACCAACTTTTGGATTATGGCATTACAGAGACTAAGACTCCATTGTTAATGGATAGTGCTTCAGCTCTTTGCATTGTCAAAAATCCAGTCCAGCACTCTAGGACCAAACATATAGAGATCAGACATCATTTTATAAGGGATTGTTTTGAAAAAGGTCTGATTGATCCTAAGTTTGTGCCCAGTGCTGATGAGCTTGCAGACATTTTTACTAAGCCTTTGGATAGTTCATCTTTCCAAAACCTGGTGTTAAGGCTTGGTATGCTGCAGCTAGAATAGGTGACAACTACTGATGATCTCAGTAATTCATATGATGATCATGAGTGCCTGTCACATATAAGTACTGATGAGCTCTTTTAACCTCAGTAGTTTTTATAACTACTGAAGCTAAAAGTTCTCACAAGTACTGAAGTACTTCATCTGCTCTAAACTACTGAAGTAGTTACAACTACTGATGCAGTCATAACTACTGAATCAGTAAAACAGATAGTACTGATGTCCTATGAAACAACTGAAATCAGCCATAAAGACTGATGAATGTGTTGAGGACAGTTTGAAACAGCTGAAAAGCTAAGAATTGACGAAAACAGCTGAAGAGAACTTTCTCCTCAGTCGTTTGTACCACTGCTGTTTCATTTTAAACAACTGAAGCAAAACCACGTCTTCAGCAGTTTTATAACTACTGATGACCAATACAAGTCTTCAGTTGTTTACAACAGCTGATGACAAAACCACTGTCTTCAGTAGTTTCATAACTACTGATGACAAACACCATGTCCTCAGTTGTTTCAATCACCTGAAGTCAAAACCACGGTCTTCAGTAGTTTTCTAAACTACTGATGCCTAACACCGCGACTTCAGCTGTTTCAACGTCTGAAAGGATAATACCATGTCAACGGTCGTTTAAAACTACTGATGACTAACACCACATCCTTCAGTCGTTTCCTCACCCGTACCCTATAAATACCCTTAACCTGAGCTCTCCATGCTTTATCTTCTTCAAACCTAACGTTCCTCTCCAAAAAATTTCCATGGCGTCTATGCAAATTAAACCGCGACACAACTGTGTTGCCTACCTCACAAAATCGCCGATCTGGACTAAGTTCGATACTGCTATCGATCTTATGGTTCAGTCCCAATACAACAAGGCATTCCTTCTGAACCCCGTTTTACATACCGAATCCTTGAACCAATTTTGGATGAACGTTAATGTTACTACTGAGGAGAGCAACACACGATCCCTCCGGTCAGTCGTCAACACAAAGAAGTAGTGATTACTCCTGCAACAATCCGTAAAATTCTTCAACTGAGTGATGCTACCTCTCCTGCTGGATATCCGAAGGGCACCATAGATCTATCATTTGCTCAGCATGGATATCAAGGTGATCTCAGTGCCACCACCATCATGAAGAACACTTTAATGACGCTGAGCGCCTGATCTTTCACATGGTCAATGTATGTTTGGCCCCTAAGACATCGTCTTGGGATCAAATGTCCACCAAATGGCAGCAGGTAATGTATTCTATCCTTGAGCAACAACCACTGAATTTTTCAGAATTAATATTTTCAGAGCTCAAAGATATGGCTCAAAAACTAACTGCCAACCGTTGGATACTCTATCCACGGTTCATAATGGCCATTATAATAGACCAGCTTAATGCTGAGGGACTTGTTGGCTTGGGAGTCCCTGCTACGGCTGTTTTGCCAGAAGTATACTCCCGGCACAACTCCGACCGGACACTCAAACTGGCTGCCAAGCTGCGAAAACCCACGCAGCTGGAACCCACAGCCACCACCTCCAAATCCAATGTCCCCACCAACCCCCAAAAGAAACCCAAAATGGCTACTCAGGGAATTGAGTCCCCTGAGGATGCTCCTGCACAACAAACGCAGGATATATCCACTAGTCCAAACCCCCTAGTGGATACCATGACTCCTCCAGCCACAGCCGCTCAGGCTTCCTCTCAACAGGAGCCTGCAGCAACCCAAGGGGCACCTACTTATCTGGGATCTTCCTCACTTGAGGAGATTGCCATTGAAGAGCACCATCCACCCCAGGTGCACACTGCTTCTACCCCCGTACCCCAAACAACCGCCCCTCACAGCCCAACTTTAATAGTTGCTCAAGTGCTGACTCAATTGCACTCCTCACCCCCTCCCCAGAAACCACTTATTACTGGAATACCTCTACAATTGAGGGGGAGGAACACAGTGCACCTGAGAACACAGCACAGGGGTTTCCCAATTCTATCTCCTGGTGTAGAGAAGGAGCTTAGAATATCTAGTGAGGCTGCCACCTCCTCTGACTCAGCACATGACCAGAGTGAGGCTGGTAACATTGCTAAGACCTCCCTAGAGGCAACTGCTGATGATGGACATTGTCCTGAGGCTGGAAGTCCCCAGTACCAAGCACAAGGGGCACATGCACCAACTGGTCTACACCCAGTGCATGTACATCCTGCTCTAAGCAGGAGGTCAGGTGATTCAGTATCAACTGATGATGACCTGAGCTTCTTCTACGATGTAGTTGCTCAAACACCATTCTAGAGGATGAGGTTAGCAGACTCAAAGAGCTGCTGGCCAAGATGTCTCAGGATGCAAGTCCATCTGCCACCCTCATACACCCACAGATGGCACCTTCCCTTGAAGGTTTCCCAAATACAGAGCCACCCCCAAATCAACCACCTGCCTCTGCTTCAGGCCCTACTTCTCAGGAACAGAACCCTCCTGAGCAAATAGGTGCTGCACTCAAAAATTCCCTCCCTCTCATCACCCCCCTAATCACTGATATAGTGATCAAAGCCCTTGATGAGAGGCTTTCCTCAACATTACAGCCCTTGGTTGATGCTGCTGTCCACAAGACTCTTTCTGCGGTCTCAACCCCTTCCTCCAATGCAACCAAAAAGGGGAGAGTCCTGCAGTGAAAGAACAGAAGAGGAAAAGATCCGAGGAAAAGAAGGAAGCGAAGCAAGCCCAAAGGAGGAGAAAGAACAGCAACCAATGCTCACCTACAAGCGAAAGAAAGTGCTGATGAGCACATTGCTGAAGATAAAGCCTTGGAGCTACTGATAAAAGAGGCTGATGCCGAACACAGTAGATCAATGGACAACATCATTGATCAGCTGTTCAGGCAAGGTCATGACACCAACAACTTGACTCTGAGATTCGACGACTAGAGATTGAAGAAATCCAGAATAGATGGGCAAGTTTGAAGTGTTAGAAAGAAAAGGCTAGAAATCATGATAAGATTTATTGCAAAATATCTTGGAAGATCAATGATTGAGATCAAAGCTTGGTCCAGGGACAGTATCTTGCAATCACCACCAAGATCTGTTCGTCTGAAGCATACACTAAGGGGCTTGTTATTGAAGCTTTGAATGAAGTGGGTGCTGGGAGCAGGACTGAGCTAGCAAAACAATCAAAAGCCACACTCACCTCAAGGATGCTAGCACAGCCTGTCAACATTCCCACACCAAAACCACCCAAAACACAACCCACCAAACCAACTCCCTTACCCTCAAAACCTAGCCGATGATATACCCTTGAAGAAGAGAGAGGATATTGAGGCTAGAAGAAGATGAAGAAGATGATGAAGACAGGCTGCCGCTATCAGCTGTGATTCAGTTGTCCCTAAGGCCACAGTCACTCCTCAGCAATTACTCCTGAAGTCCAGAGACAAATGGTTAAAGTGAAGCTAGAAAGAACGCTTCATAACAGCATGATGAGGAATTGCTGAAGAGAGTTGACAAAGCTTATGCAGCCACATCTTCCATCATCAATATGAAGGAGCAAGCCCTCAGACTTTACACTCTCAGGCATACCTTTCAATATCAAAAAAGAGTGAGGATTTGGCCTGATCCCAGGGTCTCTCACAGAATTCATAAGAACAATATACCTCGGAGATACATTGGCCAGGTGAAAAAGATCGTAGATGAAGTGATCTCTCTGGTCTTTGTAGTTTCACCCTGGGAAATCCTAGAAGACTTCAAAAGGCCTACAAAGCTAATCTAACCCCTCAGAAGATGCTGGAAAACAAATAGTGAAAAAGGGGTTAGTTTACAAGAGGCTTGAGGAAGTCAGGAAAAATGAGCTCCAGTTGTTCCTAGAGGGTAATCACCCGGATGAGTTTGCTTACAGAATAATAACAACTGTGGAGCTAAAGAATGGGAAACAGGCCAAATACCTGTCTGAGTATTATGGGCCGGAATCATTGTTTGAAGGAGGTGCTGAAGAGCTAACCATGGAGGAACAAATCACCTTCCTTGAGGCCTACACAAGAGAGTCGTACAGACTCATTATGGGGAAGTGAATCTCATGAATGGATAACAACTCTGTGTCCAGTTCCCCAAAACAGAGTTCCCATTCATACTCTGCCAAACAAATATTTGAGGTTCTTCCCAGGCCGGAGCGTACATGGGTCATCTTCTCTACTGATCAAGAAGGAAAAAGACCAACATTTTGCCATCAATAAGTGGGAGTATAAATAAGTTAGAGGTTTTGGCTGCATTGGTTCAGGGGGAGTTTGTTGGACCAAAAGAACCAATGAGCCAAGATCAGAAAACCTCTAAGTCCCACACGGTATCACAACAACTGCTGAAAGCCTCATCAGTAGTTTGACAAGTGCTGAAGACTTCAACAGCTGAAGATCAAGTGCTGAAGACCTTAACAGCTGAAGAACCAAAGTGCTGAAGTACAACAGCTGAAGAACACAAGTGCTGAAGCTGAAAGACCAAAGTACTGAAGTACAACAGCTGAAGAGTTCACAAGTGCTGAAGATCAACAACTGATGTACAAAGTCTGAAGACAAAGACTGAAGACATCAGCTGATGATATCTACTGAAGTCATCAGCTGATGAAACGCCTGAAGGTCAAAGTTTGAAGATCAAGTACTGAAGCCTCAGTAGTTTGTCACAACTGCTGAAGAGTACTTCTTCAGTAGTTTGATATCAGTAGTTTTATTTTATTTGTTTCAGTAGTTTTGTGTAAAACGACTGAAGAGCTTGTTCTTCAGTCGTTGTAGTTTCAGTAGTTTTATATTTTGTACTTAACTTGCTGATATGTTCTCAGTAGTTGTGAACATTTCAGTAGTTTGTTAAGAATTAGTTATTTCTGTATTGGATCTGCCAGTTGTCACTTTCCGTGATAACAGCAGTGACTGTTGCACTCTATATAAGGAGTGACACCTATTGTAATGAATGAATGAAATGATGATTGAATGGAATGAATGATTGATTCGATTAGAAATATTCTTCATCTATAAACATTCCCAGAAATCAGAAATACATACTCTCCCCAATAACTGTATGCGATCTTAATGCTCACATATTGTTAGCTTGCTACAATTTGTCTAATTCGTGTTTGTATTCCGCTGCGTTATATTCTGTTACATCAAACTGTGATCACTGATCCTGTCACACTTCGTAGGACTTTTGTTGATTACGTATGAAGTTTAACATTCCACTCTCAATATTGTATACAGATCAACTAAAAACTATTGAAAAAGCCATCTAGAATTAGTATTAATGAGAATTTATTCACACGATTGGTAAGATGATATGAAAAATTTGTCTCATTGATAACCTTTCCCTTTCCTTATTGTTTGATGTTCCATCATTTCTATGAAGTATATCTACCTGATAACCATCATCACCATATGGGAAAAGCAACGGATATTGTAGAGGAAGGTATGAAGGATGAAACTCACTTATACATCTCAGATTTCCACTTTGAGCTTCAACGATAACATCACGCCTATCGATACAATAACCAATGTCACGGATAATCAAAGCTGCAACCTCAATGTAGTTAGTAGGTTGTATGTCCTACCATCTTGTTCCTTTTACCATTAGTTGTAGCTTTAGGTTGACATGGGGATTGTTATTAAAAGATCTCTTACCATTCTTGAACCTTAACTAATTGGTTATTTGAATCTAGCATAACCTTAAGTTCATGTATAATTTGGAGATCTTGATTGTCTTGAGCGGATGTATTTTTTTGATGATTCACTAAAGAAATGTGTACATTACTTAGTAACATTTAAATTAACATAATGAATGTTTTGAATATCTAATCTAATTGGTAACATATAACTTACCCAAATATTTTTTTCTATTCACCACCTCATTCTCTGTGTCGTTTATATACAACTGAGAGAACTTCGGTCTTGATCCACTCTGTGATAGAAGACTACTCATACTATGATAGTTCTGACTGTTTAGTCTAAATATGAATGTGGTGTTACCTCTATTAATCGATGAGTCCATCTTCCCACCCATTGAAGTAAAAGATAACATTGAATTGTAACGTCTAATGTTGTACATGAAAAACTTGCTTTTAGAATTCATACATCAAAAAAGGATTTTCATAACTTTCCCTTGGTTTGTATTCCAGAAGTTCCACTTTTCAATAGCAAAAACATATCAAAGAAGTGTTTATACCGTTATGTTTTCTTGGATTTTTTCCTTCTTGATTCTATAGTTTAACCTTACATAACTCGCATACAAGTGTTTGATCTCCATGGTCTAAGTATTCTTATGAACAAATAAAGATAACGTCAGAAGAGAAAATATAATATGAGTAATATTTTTTATGTATATAGAAAAGAAATTATAAACGTTATTAATAAATCCAGTAAGTCAAATTTGAATATGACTATATTTTTAAAAAATACCTTTAGAGATTCCTATAAATGGGTCTTCAAGAAACGTATTTACTTCATCCTCATGCTCAGATGTCAAATTAGACATTAGTATTGGAGATGTTATCCTTGATTTACTTAATTAATTACGTTTCCCTGATAACAACCTCATTAGAGAAGATATATGTGTGACTGTTGATGTAAATGTGGATGACAACATAGGCGATGATATGGAATATATGTTAGTATATGATGATGTAACAAAATTTGTATTTTTATTGAGAGAAGACTCTGAAAAGAATATGCTTTTGTTAGAATAATTAAAGTGGTTATTAGACGGGTTGAATTAATAAATAATGTACCTAGTGTTTGTTAGGAGGACCGTGTATGTACGGAGTACTAACTGATAATGCACGTATACTAGATCAAATAGTGCGGAATCCTATTTCATTGGCGACCCAATCAGTGAGAACGCAGTTCAGATCAATCTAACGATTAAGAAACCTTAAGAACGATTAGAACAAGATCAATTGCAACTTGGAACATGTTTTCTTGATTCTCTGGACGGCTAGGGTATGATTATATGCGTAGGTATTCAAATTGTCTTGTTTTTCCAGTAATTAGGGGGTATTTATAGATTAGGGTTTTCCAATCGTATGACTGAACCATTAGCATGGTTCAGTAGTGCGACTAAATCATGCGATTGATCCATCCACACAATTGAAGGTTCAGTCGTGCGACTGAGTCAATCTTATGTCTCAATCATGCGACTGGTCCAGTCTCCTGGTTCAGTCGTGCGACTAGTCCATTAGCATGAAGTATTCATGCGTATGGTCCATTAGCATGGTCCATTCGCATGAGAACTTCATACGATTAAGTTTGAACACGTTTCTCAATCATTATGACTAAGAATTATGTACAACAACCACAAATCTATATAGTTAGTTCACTATAATTTATCACACAATAAACAAACATTAAACATTATAAGCATCAATCACATATTCTATTTTATTCATACCCATTCATTACATATATGTAAGACATGATAGACATTTACATTAAGTTCCTAAACTAGGTTCATATGTATCAAGAAACTCCCCCTTGGACCTATTTTACATTAGTGTCTAACATTCTTCATTAGCTCCTTAAATTTTTTGTACTTTTCCTCTCTAGTAACTCCTGCATGTATCTCGAATGCAAAACAGAGTCGTATACCGTTCTAGAACTGAAGGGCTTGTACTATATCCTGCGAGTCATAGAATAGTGGCCACTTGTATAGTGTATAGACATCGTCTGCAGACAAGTTGGTCAACCACATAGGGACAAACACCCAGATAGTTTCCATTTTACTCTCTTTTTGTAAGACTATGACCGCTTCACATGTTCTCCAATCATAATACCACCATTTGAAGTGTGGAGTGAAGTCCTATGGCATTTCCCGTAAGGGAATCTTGGACATTATCGCGGAGGAATCCACTTCAGCACGACTTTAGGCTTTCCAATAATGGGAACCACTTCAGACCTTCGGATGTACCTCTTCGGTTGTTGAGGTCTGAAGTTTACCCACCTGGTGTGGTATTCTTTCCTTAGTGCAGTCTTAAACCAACTAGACATTTTCCTCCGATCAGCATATAACAAATTTAGGGGTGCCAGCTGGTTGAGCTCAAAACTAGGGAGAGTTTTCAAATCATGTGGGAATCTAAAGTACTCTATTCCCTTCTCCCTCTTAACTGCATAGACGTTAAGATCCTCAAAATAGGCCCATGCAATGATCTTGCCAACACCTTTAGCTGTTTCCTGACCTTGTATAGCTTGGTGTAGGTATTTGGCTTTTGTGCAGTGCAATGGGCTCGTATCTCAGCAAAACAAGCCACCCATTCAGCCTTCTTGATATCAACATCAGCGTCAGAGGCTTGGGCTTGGCTCTCAATTTTCTCTGTCTCTTTCTCCATCTCATCCAGTTTGTTGAATGTAGCACTGCCAAGAGTGTCACCCAAGTTGGGGTTCACATTGCCCTCTCGGTCAGTTTACTCTGGATAGTGGTCAGCAGTGACATCCTCTATCTCGATTTTGTCTACATCGTTTAGCTCGTCGTCACTTATCACCTCAAAAGTAGGTGCATCTTTGACAATCTCGTTTGGGTTTAGCCTGAACATCTCTGCAAGTTGCTCGTCAGTTAGGTCATGTATGATTTCTCCTTCTTCAGGAGTATAGCTCACCGACCTTCTGACAATCCCTTGTAAATCAAGAATCATTGTGAGTTGAGACTTGATTTGCTGTAGGGGAGCAACATCATATTCATCTTGCTGAGATGTTTGATCTGCTTGATTTAAACATGTAACACATCAACCATTAGTAATTAATCAAGACATTTAAATAGTAGATAATATATATAAACATGAATTACACAACTATAATACAAGATTCAAGAACAAAAGTTTTCAAATACATAGACATCTAATCATTACTTTTGTCTTGAATTGCAGGCTTCTCAGCAAGAGGGGCATAGGATGATGCTCCTTGGTCTTGTGTTTTCTTTGTCCTTCTCTCTTTACCTTGAGCTGAGGCAGATGCAGCTGCATCTCCTTCTTCATCATCGTCTCCTCTCCTATTTCCCCTTGGCCCTTCATCTTCCCTATCATCTTCTTCATCAGACTCATCATCATCCCCATCATCATCATCATCATCATCATCATCATCTCCATCACCTTCTCTGATCTTCAGAGGCTCATCTTTAGATCTCTTTAGTCTGAGCATGATCTTTTTATTCTTCACCTCCAACTCCTCAATCATTTTAACTGAATCCTCATTTTGTTCCTAGAGTTGGGAAATCTGCTATGCTTGCTGGGCAATCTGCTGTGGTTGAGCAGCATTGAGCTCCACAAGCCGACTTAGCTGAGCAACTCTTTCCTCATCAGCAGCTAACAGCTTCAGCACCATGCGGTTAAGTGCAGCCAGCTATTCCTCTACCCCAATGGAGGGTAGAGTGGGTCCGGTGGTGAAGGTGGTGTGGGATGATGGACCTGCTTGGTGGCTGGTGGTGGTAGTGGTGGATTTTGTGAATATGGGTGGTGGGATAGTAGTGGATGGTGAAGGGTTGGCTATAGTAGTGGTGGTTGGGAGTGTGGTAGTGGTGGTTAGGAGTGTGGTAGTGGTGGTGGTAGCTGTGGTGGTAGCTGTGGTGGATGTGTTAGATGTGGTGGTGGCTGTGGCAGTGGTAGTGGATGTGGTCAATGTGAATCTTGGCCTCTTACCATTTTTCCATAAGGGTGAGCCATTCTCTTCTTCCTAGAGCCCTTAGAAATAAAGGCTCCCCCTTGGCTGCTGGGCTGGTTTAGGGTATACAAAGGATCTGTATCAGTAGTAGTGGCATCCTCGGACTCCCCTTGGCATCCACCAACTGCCCTGAGCCCTCTATTAGTGGCTATAACCTGGCTCCCCACCGTCTGCACTAGAGGCTCCTCGTCTGACTCCTCCAACTCCTCCATCTGAAAATCAGGGTGTATGGGAGCCGACTCAGGTCCACTTGGACCCTCACCTCCTTGACCATCACCGTGGTCATCATCGTTAGAATTTTCGAAGGGTAGAGCAATCTGCTCAACGTTAGAATCACTATCGTCGTGGCACCACTTCCTTCTAGTTCGCGCCACATAATCCTTCCGGGCCAGATGCCTAAACACCTCCGCACCGGGGGCTTCACCTGCTTGCCCCGATACACCTTCATCATGCCTAAGGTGGTATCATCCATCACCTCAAGCACCACAACATCTTCTTTCTCCTTAGGTAGTGAAGGAAGCTTCTCATCAATAATCATTTGTAAGAACCTAGGATACATGCAGAATCCTTCCTTCCCTTTAGCTTCAAGGTTCTCGATCAGATAGGAGAAGATCATGCGGGAGAAGCTGAACGGATGGTTCAATACCAGTGCAATGTATGCATTTTGGATTTGGTCGGAGAGGTCATCAAATCCTCCCGCCTGAAGGCTATGCACTTCAGGATCACATGTGCCAAATACATAAATTGAAGGCACATGTTGCTCTTGTTCAGTACCCTGGCATTTAAGTCACCGGCGTACTTAATCCTCATAAAACATCCCCGACAGTCAGGGGGTGTAACTTAGATAGGTGGTTTCCGTCTTCACCCAGACCTAAGACCCGTCTCAAGTCCTCCTCAATGTTCACTATCTCTTGACCAAAGATTGAGCTCCATATACAATGAGGCTCAATTGATCTGTTAACCCTGGCACTCTCCCAGAATCACTGCTGGATGGATTTGTAAGCTGTGCAGGGAGTTTAGATAGCCTTGAAGATCCCTGATCGGTCTAGAAAGGCTATAATCCCTAAAAACTGAGTAGTGTTCCGGTATGTAGGATCAAGGTGAGCACAGATGTTATGCTTGGTGTTTATAGTCCACCTCTCTGCCATGTTTCTATAACACAAGACATATAAACATTAGATTAATCCATAACAGAAACACTTGAAACTTAAACTGTTTTGAAATCAGTCTGGTTCAAACGTGCGATTGAACCATACGACTGAGTTCAGTCGGTTGATAAAGTATGCGACTGAGTTCAATCGGGCGACTGAGCATGCAGCTAAGTTCAATCGGGTGATTGTGCTCATACGCCTAGTTCATTCGGCCGATTGAGTCATTCGCCCAGTTCAATCGTGCGATTGAAGTTCATTCTAAGTGTCCAGTCGCATAACTCTCTGTTCGACACTCTAACCCCGAATCTAGGTCAAAACATGATGTTAAACGTTGTGTCTAGACTCTTTAGACTCGCAGGAACCCTAATTGTCACAGTCTTTCATTTTAACCATTATACACGTTATGTGGGCAATTTGATGGTTGTTACTGATTTCTTGATTTTTAATCAAATTGGTCAATAGGGTTTGAATACACCGAGCATTATGTGTGATTTCAATTACTCATTACCTGCAGATGATGTGAAAATACGCTAGTAACACAATAGTGGGGAAATCGACTCAATTAAATTTTGGCAGAGTGTATGTGCTTTCGGGTGATTTTAGGGTGATTGAAGGGTGATAAGGATATGCAACCGACTTTAGCCCTATTTATACTGATTTTATCTTCAGTCGGGCAACTTACCCTATTCGCACGCTTCATTCAGGCGACCGGGTCTCAATCGTGTGACTAGCTCAGTCGGTATCATCCATTCATGCGACTAGGGTTCAGTCGTATGACTAATTCCGTCGGTCACTTCCATTCGTGCGATTGGCTCATACTCATGATCCAATCGTGCGAATGGTTCATTCTCATGCTCTATTCGTTCGATTGGTCCATACTTGTGGTCCAGTCATGCGAATGACTCTGACTTGTTAATTTGACCTTATACACTTTCAAACACTTATCGTTTTAACAATTGATAACACGTTATGACCAATGATCATCTCAGACATGACCTAGTTAATTTTAAAAATAGTTGATCACCTCAGACGTGATCCTTTTACTTAAAATGAATTTGTCACCTCAGACGTGACTCATTTTAGTTTTGGAATGTTTTGGTCACCTCAGACGTGACCCTTTTAGTGAGTGATTTACAGATTACGACGAGTTGTTGAATCTGACTCTTACCTTACAATTAACTAAAATTAAACAGACAACTTGAAACTAAGAACAATAACAAAACATATTTTTTTATTTTTGATTAGAGATGGAATTCAACCTATTAGAATACTTTTAACTGATTTAACTTCCTGGATAACACAACTTCAATTCTATTTTATCATTTCTAGTACAATTCATTATGGAATCATACATGTGTATCAAAATCATTTGGGACAGTTCCAATTACCATTTTGATGTCGATTTCTTGTTTTGATCCGGGAGTCAAAAGCAAGTTTAGGAAATCATACTAGCTCTACTGGGTGCACACAATTGATTTTGATTTTCAAGAATTGCGACTCACGATGATTGTCAGTCAACTTGTCCTCTTAAATCCATACACAGACTTTTGACACACATTGGTGATGAGTTAAGGTTTGATTATTTCAACAGGTATTTGTGGATCCCATGCTTATATGGTAATCAACGTTCCTCAAGAGATTTTTGAGTGGTCTACGGGTATATTACAAGAAGAAACTATTCTAAGAGCTTTCAAAGAGATACTAAGCCTCAGGTTGGTGCCACCGCACAACATAGAGGCGCAAACAACAATGAATTCTAGAATATTTAGGTTATGCTTATCCTCAGGTCAGTGCCACCGCACAACAGAGAGGCACACAACCTATCTTCTTGTTAGAGCATTTATTTGTCTTCTTGCACATAACGCACCAAAAACATAAGTTATTAGCTTGATTGCATTTAGCATTTTTCCATGTGCTTTGCTCATTTTTATAGTCATCCGCACACATTTGTGGCGTTATTTTGCTCTTCACCCCTTATTGGAACTGCCTTGATTGTGTTAACCAGGGATAAGATGAGAACCCACAGCTTGTTGAACAACTTAGTTCGAATTTTAAACCACCAATGAGTCTACTCATCTATTGTGTTGAATCTACCTACATATCATATAATGAACTAGCAACCTCTAGGTCTACTTTCTCTATGTTACCTCAGTAGTTTGCTAGTTTAACTATCATTTTTCCTTTTATTTTGCTTGGACATATTAGAATTATACATTAAATTTTGCATCTTAATTGTTTAAAAAATTTGAAGTCCCAAAAAATTTGTTCCCTGTGTACTATCGTTTTCCAAATACGTTGAATTAGTGTCACAGATTTAATTTCTGTCCTTTTGGCTAAGCTATCCTCCTCCCTCGTTTTTTAAGTAATTAAATAAAACTACTAATTTAATATTAATCTAACCTATTCTCCCCCTAAAATTCTAAAACCGAAAATGTTTTTGTGTTTTAAATTTTAATAGGGGAGGAAATAAAAAAAATGAAAAAAAATGAAATAAAATAAATAAAAATAACTCTACTCGTCGGATTATGTAATGTCGTCTTCTGGAATCATTTCACATTTCTTTTTCACGCCATTGAACTCTAACAGATATAAAAATCTCGGTTTATTAAATGCTTTTGTCTAGAGGTTGGTGCGTTGAGAGTCCGTATTAATTTTAACCACATCGATTAAATTGTTTTCAAAACAGTCACGTATAAAGTGATATTTAATTCTGATGTGTTTAGTTTTAGGATGTTGGACCAGATTTTTAGTTACGGCAATAATGGTAGAACTATCAACAAAAAAAGAAGTGTTAGAGAATTTCAAACCATAGTCACGCATTTTCTGTTGAATCCAAATGATTTGTGAATAGCAACTTGCAGCAACAACGTATTCAGCTTCACATGTTGACAGAGCAACGGAGGTCTGCTTCTTACACTACCAGGTGTCTAACCGTCTACCAAAGAATTGACACCCTGCTGATGTTGACTTATAATTCATTTTGCAGCTGCCATAATCCGAATCGCTATATGCTATAAGCTCAAAGTCATTGTCATGAGGATACCACAACCCGAGTGTTGGAGTACCCTTCAGATAACAAAATATCCTTTTAACTCCTCTGAGAAGGTTGACTTTTGGTTTCGCTTGATATCTGGAGCAGAGACACATTGCATACATGATATCAGGTCGTGAGGCAGTGAGGTACATGAGAGATCCGATCATTCCTCGGTAAATGGCGGCATCCACCAGATCACCATTTTCGTCGGGTGCCACATCATGATTTGTAGCCAGTGGAGTCCCAGCTGCTGAAGCATTCTCCATATCGAACCGACTGAGAATATCGCCTACATACTTGTTCTGATGTAGAAATATGCCCTTGGTGTCCGATCCACCTGTAAGCCGAGAAAGAACTTCATTTATCCCATGGCACTCATCTCAAATTCAACTTTCATTACTGCTTCAAATTCTTTACATAATTCTTCGTTTTTGGAACCAAGATTATGTCATCATAATAAATCTGTACTAGCAGTAAATCACCATCCTTTTCTTTGATGAACAGTGTACAATCAATCACTCCTCTACGAAAGCCATGTTTCACAAGATGAGTCGAGAGCTTCTCATACCATGCTCTTGGGGCTTGATGGAGCCCGTAGAGAGCCTTATCTAGTTTGTAAACTTTGTCCCAATGATACGGATCCTTAAATCCTTTGGGTTGACTGACATACACTGTCTCCCGGATTTCACCATGAAGGAATGCACTCTTTACATCTAGTTGATAAACTTTGATCTTCATGTAAGATGCATAGGCTAGGAAGATACGGATTGCTTCCATTCTTGCCATAGGTGCAAACACTTCATTGTAATCAATACCCTCGACTTGTCGAAATCCTTGAACTACAAGTCGAGCCTTGTTTTTGATTATGACCCCTTGGCCATCTTTCTTGCATTTCAAGACCCATTTAGTGCCAATGACCTTCGCACCTTTTGGTCTATCCACCAGTGTCCATACTCCTAACCTCTTGAATTGAAGAAGTTCTTCTTCCATGGCACTCACCCATGCCTCATCGTTAAGACTTCACTTACATATTTTGGCTCAAATTGAGACACAATACATCGATACGCACCATCGTGAAGATATCCCTTTCCATTACCGAGGCATAATCAGTTGAGTATAGCTGATTTCTAGTCTGTACTCCTGATCGAACATCTCCAATGACATTGTCCAATGGATGATAAACATTTAGTCGTGATCCAGGAGTGGTGGGAACAACTACCTCATTATCCAGATTGTGAACACCAAGTTCTGTATCTGAAGTAGTGGGAGTGTGAGGTTCCGAAGTGTTAGAGGCATCAACATCAGATGCTTGTGTACTTGCAATCATAGGAACCTATTCCTCCTGATCAACCTGATCATTTTCCACGTCTTCATCATCAGAGGAGGAGTCACTTACCTCAAGTGTTCCCCCTGAAGAACTGGAAGACTCACCTTGTGAAGTTGAGGTTGTCGAGTCCAGTGATGGTGTGTTTAACAGATCATACATCATTCTGGTCAATAATTCATCCTCAGGAGGGGAGAGAGGAATGTTGAAGGACTTAAAGAATCCATCATAGTCGAAAAAGAAAGAGGGTCCTTTTCCAGCAAGGGGGTGGCGTATCTCTGTACATCAACGTTGCACCACACATCTACTTGACCCGTTGAGTTGTTATATCTCTTATTCGGTATGTTGTATCCTAAGAAAATCCCTTCTTCGGTCTTCTCGCTAAACTTCCCTGATTGAGTTTCTTTAGAAGCATACATGGTGTGCCAAATAGTTCAAGGTACTCCAGATTCGGTCTACGTCGCTGGAGCAACTCATAGCACATTTTACCATGATGTTTGACCACCAAGACTCGATTAAGGGTGTACCTCATTCCAAAATTGGATAGGCAGTTTCGAGTCTGCTAGCATGGTCCGGACTGTCTCTATCAAGCTTCGATTATTTCTCTCAGCAACTCCGTTCATTTGAGGAGTGTAGGCAGATGTGAACCGGTGCACAATTCCTTTTTCTTTGCAGAATGCCTCCATCCACTGGTTCTTGAACTTGGTACCGTTTTTTGAGTGAACTTGCCTTACCTTCAGCTTGTAGAGTGACTCCAATGTAGTTACCAGCACTTTGAATGATTCAAATGTCTTTGATTTGGATTTCAGAAATATCACCCAAGAGAATCTTGGGTAATCATCCGTAATACATAGTAGTACAAATCGCTGGCAATGCTCTTTGTACTAACTGGCCAAACAGATCCATGTGAAGAAGCTCAAGAGGTAGGTCAATTGAGTTAACTTTCTTTGCCTTATGAGACTTCTTTGTCTGTTTCCCTTTCTTACACGTGACACAAAAATCAAGTAATTGGAAGTTCTTAACATTACTCCACGCACTATATCATTCTAGATCAAGGGATTCATCTATAGTGGATTAATGTGTCCCATTCTCCTATGCCAGGAGATGGAGTCTTTCTCTGTTGCCTTTGACAAGAAGCATTGTACATTATGATCGGTTGTGGAGGCCTTTGATATGTCCAAGACATATAAATCTTTATATCTTGAAGCTGACATTAAGACTTGGTCCTCTGGAAAAACATAGTCTTTTTTCAGAACATAGCATTTCTTGTCATCAAATACAACCTTGAATTCTTTGTCACATATCTGGGAGACAGAAAGTAATTTATTTTGAAGTTGTTGAATATAGTTTACCTTATCAAACTTAACTTCTGGTTTCCCACTTCGCCTTGTGCCATGATATATCCACCTTTATTTCTAGCAAATGAAACATGTACCCCTTTAATTTGTTTAACATTCGACAGGAGAGACAGGTTCCCAGTCATGTGCCTTGATGCCCCGCTATCAACAATCCAGGTATTTGTAGTAGCACTATAGCGGACACCCTGCACATTCAAAGGAAATGATTATTTTAGGTTAGGGACCCAAGCCTTAACTAGCTTGGGTGACCCAGAGGAATCACACATCATGAACTCAACCCACTATCCATTTGAGGTTAAGGGCAGATCATTCTTCTTCTTGTTCTCATTATCAGACACTTGACTTGACTTTTCCTTCCATAAGCCAGTTTTTTGTAAGGCATGTTTGTGATAAACAAACGATTGCTTACAATTTGAACATTAGATTCATTACTTCTTTTTGGTGGATTAATGTAACTCCTTTTCAAAGAAGTTTGTTTAGTATCATAAAGGTCAATTTTCTTTCTTGGGGTCTGATAATAAGGACAATTAGAAGCTATGTGTTCATTCTTTCTATAATTGTAGCATGATCTACTTTCTACATGTTGGTGGAACTGTTTCTGTGGGGAAGTGTGTGACACAGGTGTGACTTTAGTTTGTTTGGGTTTGGACACTTCTTGTTAGATGTTTTAGCTTCTTTAACAAAACTCATTGTTTGAACATTTTTAACATCTTTAGCATTTGGACTATGACGTGGAGTACGTGGTTGGTTAACTGGTTGATTGATTTGGGTTAAAAAATAGACATGTTTGACCCTGACTTTCCACTAACCTTTTCAAATTGTTCATCCAAATTCACAATAGGAATCTTACCTTTAGATTTCAAAGTGGCCTCCTTCTGTTTAGTGACAAAAATCCACAGATTTGCTAGCAGACTCAGGATCACTAACTAGAGGAGTGGACACCATATGATCCTTGATTGGATTGTTATTTACTGGTCTACATTTAGCATTTAACATGATCTCATGTGGTGGTGGAACAAATTTGTAACCCAACCCCTCCCCGTTGTTCTGTTCTTTCACTAAGTGCTGGACGATGTGAGAAGAACTGGTCCAATGTGCAACTTTTGTTTAATGAGTTGACTTCTACTTTTAAAACTGCTTTTCTTTTCTTAGTTTCTTCCAGGAGTTTAAATAGAACTTATATCATTTGCTTGGTTAAAAGCAACAACCTCGGTTTCCCTTAGTTTTTTATTAAAAGTTCTATTTTCTCTTTATAACTGTGCTCATTTAGTTTTAAAAATCCGCTTAGCTTCTGTGCATAGTTGTAAGTCATTTACTAAGCTATCATTGTGATCTAATAACCTAGCAAATTTTAAATCTATGCTTTCTCTAAATTTGTTACATTCATTATAAGCATGATTTTCAAAAAGTTGGTCTTTGGTACTTTCCTGTGAAGATTCGGTTGAATCAGCCATCAGTGCAGAGTTTGACTCTTCAGGTGCTGGAGATTCTGAACATCTCGTTCTAAGATCTTCTTCAATTAGATGATTAACCACATATGCAGTATCTTAATTATTTGACATCTCTAGTTCAACTACGAATTCACTTCGCTTGCAGGTTTGACATCCAATCCCTCGACACAAGCAATGTTGGATTCACCCGGAAAACAAAACAAAAGGTCCAATCTTGCCCTTCGTCGTCTTGTGCAGTCAAGGCATTAGTTTCCTTGCTTGAAGAGGCAGCTCCACTTGTGGGTTTCTCTTGATGGTTGAAGGTTGAGAATGGATTACCATTACCTGTCTTCTTGGGCTTAACACATTCATGTTTGAAATGTCCCTTCTCTCCACAGTTAAAGCAGGTAACTTGGTTTTATCGAAACAAAGGTAGTGTCTTTTATGGCTATCAAGTTCTGTCTAGTCTTTTTCACAAACTTCTTCGCCCTCTGGACAGCACTAGCCAACACCCACATGATATCCATTCTTTCGAGTTTAGTTTCATCCACCTACTCGTAATCTTCATCTGCGAGATGGTAGTTTCCAATCTTCCCCGCAACTAGGCCATCATAGGAGTGAACAACCGCTACTAGTAGGTCCTGTGCTCTTTAGCAACCTCCATAGTAATATTACCGAGATTCTTGATTTTTAACTTTGTAGCATTAGCTTCAGGTACTATATATTGGGTGCAAGATGACCCTGACATTCAGATCCTGAAGTAGTGGCTTGGGAAGGAGCTTCTAAACTAGACACAAATGCCATTTGAAGTGGTTTCCTGAACTTGTTGGAGTGGGAGATGAGTTATAAAGTGATGGGTTCTGATCGTATAATCCTTTCTGAGACCTGTACTTCATCCTCAATTCTTCCTCTCTCAGCTTTAGAATGAAATCATTTATATCCAACTTCGCCGGCATATCATTCTGTCTCAAATTTGACACAAACGAGACCCACTTCTCTGGCAAGCCATCTGCAAAACTTGACACCTTATCTTCCATAGACGTGGTTACCCCGTGAGTGTGCAGCTCACTCATCAAGTGGTAGAATCGGTCGATAATGTCATCTAGGCTCTCTTTCCCTATCGAAGAGAAGTTATCGAACTCCTTCTTTAGAGCCTTTTCCTTTAACGCTTTCAACGTTGCATTCCCATCATACCGTTTTTCCAGAGCATCCTATAACTTCTTTGCTTGTTTGTTCTTAGAAAACTGATGGAATGTGTCTTTTGGTATCGACGGAGTCAACAAAGTATACACCTTCTTTTCAGCATTGTATTTCACCTTCTGCTATCAGTCATACTGTAACACCCGGTTATTTTTTAAAAGTCAAGATATAAGAATAAAAGCAAGAAAGGCAATAAAGTCCAAGATGAGGGACTAAAAGTGTCCAAAAAAGGACAAAACTTTCAAAAGTTGGTGTAAAGGTGAGTATGGCCGCCCACCCTCACCTCACTTCATCATTTATCTCGGTTTTAGAGAGAGAGAGAGAGTGCAGAGAATACTCTCGGATTGAAGAATAAGAGGAAGAAGAAAGTGAATTCAAGGTGAGAATTCAAGGTTTTTATGTTTTTATCTCAGGTTTTATCCCGGTTATGTGTTTGTATGCTTATGGGTTGTGTTTGTGCTCGGGTGTGTTGTTTTTTGGATGTTGTTTTTAGGTGTTTTGAACTATTTGCAAGCGGGTTAAAAGGAAGAACACCCAAGTTGCACCAGGTGAGTTCAAGACCCCGGTTTTTAAATGTTTTTTAAACTACCTTTGGGGCTGAAAACGTATTAAAATGGTTTTTTACAAAGTTTATGTGTGAATACCCGTATGTATTGTGTATGTTGGATGTTGGTTCTTGGATGTTTATTGGTTATTCATGTTTAGAATAGCCACATTATGCTTAGAACCGATGGGTTTGATGATTAGGATTGAAAATATCCTAGAAACATGTTTTACAGAATGCTCATGCGCCTAGATAAGTGTTCATACGTCTGAAATTGCCTTAGAAAGAATTAAGTATAAGTCATGTGCCTAAACAGTAGCTCATGCGCCCAAAAATTTGCCTTAGAAATGTTTAAGTACAACCCATGCGCCTGAACAGTGGCCCATGCGCCTAGAAATGTTAGTCGGATGACTAAGTGTAGGGCCATGCGTCCCAATAGTGCCCATGCGCCTAAGTGTTCATGCGCTTAGATTGGGTTGGAATTTACTAAGTGTTCAGACGTCCAGGATTTCCATGCGCCTGAACAGTACCTATGCACCTAAAAGTGGCCTATGCGCCTAAGTGTTCCCCATGCGCCTGAATAGTGTCCATGCGCCTGCATAGTGCCCATGCACCTAGGACTTAGAATATTTTTCTGATTTTTGGGGAAAATGTGTAAAGTAGGCTTTGACTTGGGAAATTCCCAAGGGACTATATAAGTTGACTTTTGGGGTCATAGATGGTATGAGGGACATGTTATGCATTGTGATTAATGCTTATGATGATGATGTTGCATAAATATGCATGATGTATGTTATGTATGTATGATGCCCTGTGTGGTGATGTATGAATGGTATGTTATGTTATGTTCCTATGATGATGAATGTTTATCTTTCCATGGATTTACGTGTTATATTAATGAATGAACCGGAAGTATTATGTAACGTAAAGTGAAAGATAATGAAAGAGGAACATGATGAATGAATGCATGCATTAATGAATGAATGAACGTAAAAAGTCTTGCAATCAAATGTATGGAGGTCCACACCTAATGAAGGGTGTTAGCTCAACTGTGTGCGGGTTAGCTACCCCAGAAGGATGCACACTGGGGTTCAATCCTTGTGATTGACCATATGTATGGGATCCTTGCCGCTTGCCCAGGTACTGGAGTCAGCTTTGTGCACAATGTTCGGGGTCTATGAAAGACCTCAGGCCTAGTAACCAGCTTCGTGCGCAATGTTCGGGGTATAGCATATGGCATTGATCCGGAATGAAAAGAAATGATAAATGGTGAATGTACTTGCCCTAGGTACTGGAGTCAGCTTCGTCCACAATGTTCGGGGTCTATGAAAGACCTCAGGCCAATAACCAGCTTCGTGCACCATGTTCGGGGTAATGTACATGTCACTAGATGTAATGAATGAACAAAGGTTAACGAACATAATGGAAGATAATAATGATATTATCTGTATGTACGTATGATGTATGATCACGAACGAATGAAATGTATAGTATGGAATCTGAAAGGAGATAAATAACGATTTTATGTATGTTTTATTATAAAACTAGAACTCACTCAGCAACGTTGATATTTATACGTTTTCAGTTGGCAGGTAAACATTGCTGAGGGAGGAACGAGGCAGCTACTCAGCTCTTTTAGATGGCATCTGTTTATTGAAAGCTTTTGTGATGTAATACAACAATTTAATTTTGTAACCGACAAACGATGCATTATTTTGCAAAAGTTTTTATGATGAAATGAAATGCCATTTGTTTTATGTTTCCGCTGCAATGTTTTATGAATGATTAAAGGTAAAGTATATGTTTTATGTGCGATGATTTACCAGCTGTGAGCGTCCCGTGAACGGGGCCTTACAAGTTGGTATCAGAGCCAAAGTTTAAGTGAAATGGGTAAATTTTCAAAATGAACCTTAACTTAAACTGAGAATGGGATGGAATGGGAATGGGATGCCAATCTGAGTAGCTACGTGCCATCAGGTATTTTCGTAATGTTAACCGGTTTATGTGTGCATGGTATGTGGTTATGTGTTGTATGTAGATTTAAATACTAATGTAGTCAGGACAGGTAATGCTTAGGATATGAATAGTAAAGTAAGTGGCTAATCACAACTGGCCACTGTAATTAGGGACTTACTATACTTGACATAAACTGAGCTGTCCCCTTGAATGGCCGTGTTGGTGTTTGAATCTTTCAGTGTGTTAGAGGATGGTTGGTGGTAGATCGTCTAAAGCTTCACATGGTGGTGGACATGGTGTCGAACCACGGGTTACGAGGGGAAGGCCTAGGGCATGAAGAACCAGAAACCCCTCATCTAGAGGGCGGAGATGAGAGTGCTAACCTGAGAGCCTCAGTGAAGGAGGCGGTTGTGGAAGAAGTGCACCAAGTCATGCAGAAGATCCTACCGTCTGTGGTGACCGAAGTAATAAAGGCAGTTAGAGAGGGGGAGAGAAAGGAAAGGAGTGGACCTACGGGCGAAAGAAGACAGCCCGAGACTGAGACGGTTCCATCCGACGATGAGGACGAGGAAGAAGAGCCTGCGTCGGAGGCGACCCGAGGCTGTAACTACGGGGTGTTTATGAGATGCAAGCCCCCTACTTTCGATGGAAACGACACTGCGGCAGCTGCTCACCGGTGGGTAAGGGAGATGGAGCCTATCCTTGATATCAGTGAGTGTCGTGAGGATCAGAAGGTGAAATTTGCTACCCACTCCTTTGTGGACTCGGCTTTGTGCTGGTGGGACAACATTGTCCAAGTCGAGGGTAGCAGGGCCATTGGAAGAATGGGATGGCCTGAACTGAAGAAGCTAGTGATCGAGGAATTCTGTCCTCACAGGGAGATGGACAAGGTAGAAAGAGATTTCCTGCCGCTGGAGGCGGGAACGATGACACACCAAGAGTAAACCAAAAAGTTCAATGAAATGGCATGACTGGTGCCCGATCAGGTGACGCCATTGTCACAAAGATTAAGAGATATATCCAGGGACTGCCGGCGGATATCCGTAGGCATATGATCGCCGCCCGGCCAAGCACTTTTAGGTTGGTGGTTGATTTGCTGGTAGACTATATGATGAGCGTGAGGTGGTAGTGACTGAGGAGAAGAAGACGAGTAGGGATGGGAGAAACTAGAATGGGAAACGGTTTGGATGTGGTAGAGCCGCTCCAATCAATAAGGTGGCGAGGGTAGTGACCGACGTGTGGTCACAGCTGGTGCTGGGTTGGAGAAGTGTGGCAAGTGCGGGAAGGAGCACGGTGGCGAGTGTAGATGGGGGTCGAATGTTTGTTTCAAGTGTGGGAAGTCTGGCCATATGGCTTGAGATTGTGGAGGCATGAAGTGTTTCAACTGCGGGGGAAGTGGTCACATGAGTAGGGAGTGTAAGAAGCCAAGGGCCAAGGGTTCCGGGGTGAAGAAGGCTGGAGGAGAAGGACAGAAGGCAAGTGCCCGAGCTTTCATGATGACTCGGGAGGAGGCTAGGACAGATCCCGACGTGGTGTCAAGTATGTTTCTAGTAAACCAAACTCGTCATATAGTAACCAGCTTCGTGCACAATGTTTGGGGTAATGTACATGTCATTAGATGTAATGAATGAACGAAGGTTAACGAACGTAATGGAAGATAATAATGATATTATCTATATGCACGTATGATGTATGATCACAAACGAATGAAATGTATAGTATGGACTCTGAAAGGAAATAAATAACGATTTTATGTATGTTTTATTATAAACTAGAACTCACTCAGCAACGCTGATATTTATACGTTTTCAGTTGGCAGGTAAACATTGCTGAGGATGGCACGAGGCGGCTACTCAGCTCTTTTGGATGGCATCCATTTATTTAAAGCTTTTGTGATGTAATACAACAATGTAATTTTGTAACGAACAAACGATGCATTATTTTGCAAAAGTTTTTATGATGAAATGAAATGTCATTTGTTTTATGTTTCCGCTGCAATGTTTTATGAATGATTAAAGATAAAGTATATGTTTTACGTGCGATAATTTACCAGCTATGAGCGTCCCAGGAACGGGGCCTTACACATACCACCCATGCTAAGTTTAACACCATCAGCACCAACCGGCATACTATATCCTGTCTCAATTGATTCCCACAAATTGGGATCAACTCCATTTAGATATATCTCGAACCTTTGCTTCCATTGTCGGTAATCATCTAACGTTATAAGTTTAGGGGGCTTATTGTGATTCCCAATTTCATTTCCAAAAGTAAAAGGTTCTGGATCCATGAGTCCCTACCGGCAGTAAACGCTGAGTACTGATTTTCCATCTTTATAAACTTTGAACTTCAAACTGAGACTTATTCACTCGTACGAATAGAGAGGTATGAATGAGTCAATTGTGCGATTGGACAACTACGGATGAGTCAATCGTGCGATTGGACAAGTGCGGATGAACAACCGTGCGATTGGAATGCGAATGGGATTGTTTAGTCGTACGAATGGATGGGCGACTAAGTCCAATCATTTGAATGGATGGGCGACTGAGTTCAATCATGTGAATGGATGTGCGATTGGGTTCAGTCGTGCAATTGAGTCAATCGTGCGACTAGAGGCTGCTGGTTTTGAAAATTCGAAGGTTTTTGGTACTTTGACACAAAAATATGATTTTTCACGAACCCTAATCTGACGTAAGCCGAAAAACATAAACTTTTTGGACCTGAGACCTCGAAAACATTGTTTTGATAAAAAAAGATGGTGTTTTCGAATGAAAAACGTGATTTTTACAGCGAAACTGATCGAATCACACGCAAAATCAAGAGCCAAAGCTCGAATACCACTTGTTAGAAGGACCGTGTAAGTACGGAGTACTAACTGATAATGCGCGTATACAGATCAAATAGTGAGGAATCCTATTTGATTGGTGATCCAATCGGTGAGAATACAATTCAGATCAATCTAACGATTAAAGAAACGTTAAGAATGATTTGAACAAGATCAACTGCGATCTATGAACTTGGAACATGTTTTCTTGAGTATCTGGACGGCTAGGGTACGATTATGTGCATAGGTATTCGAATTGTCATATTTTTCCACGAATTAGGTGGTATTTATAGGTTAGGGTTTTCCAATCGTAAGACTGAACCATTAGCGTGATTAAGTCGTGCGACTGAATCATGCGATTGATCCATCCGCACACAGTCGTGCGACTGAGTCAATCTTATGTCTCAATCGTGTGACTGATCCAGTCTCCTGGTTTAGTCATGCAACTGGTCCATAGCATGAAGTATTCATGCATATGGTCCATTAGCATGGTCCATTTGCATGAGGATTTCATACGATTAAGTTTTAACACGTTTCTCAATCATTATTGACTAAGAATTATGTGCAACAACCACAAACCTATATAGTTAGTTCATTATAATTTATCACACAATAAACAATGAAATGTTAAACATTATAAGCATCAACCACATATTGCATTTCATTCATACCCATTCATTACATATATGTAAGACATGATAGACATTTACATTAAGTTCCTGAACTAGTTACATAGTGTTATATCACCAATGGTTGCCTACACGTGATTGTTGAGTGATGGAAATTTGTGTTTGATGGTTGTGTTGAATTAGGTAGGTTGGATGGAATTGATGTGAATACCGTAAGACGTGGTGATTTATTTGAAACATCATTTGATGTAGTAAATTTTTTTGCTCTCTTGTTGTCCAAATATAATCTTTTAAGTCTTCTCTTTTCAGCATATTTATGTTAGACTGGAATTCTGACCACCTATTGTATTGAAAATTGGAAAAAGATATATATGTTTATAAATCCATTGTGATATTAAAAAATGTAAACTATCATGAAAGTCAAACTTATTGGCTTATAATTAGTTCCTACATATAGTTATGTTTTTTTAAATGTCAGCTCGAACTTATATATATGTATTAAGAAATGAATATGAATATCAAATACTATTTGTAAAATGTAAAGTAGTTGCATGTGTTGATGTTAATACATGATTTTAAAATTATAATGTTTTTATATTATTGATATTATTTAACATGATATAACAAAATTTTCAAACACCCAATAAGATGAATGTTTTGTATGTAAAATTAAAAATACCATTTGAAACGTTAGATAATGGTGTTTTTTCCAGCTGATCTATAATAAACAAAAATTAAAATGAAAAGGCATATTAATACAGCTGATCTATAATAAAAAAATTAAAATGAGAAGGCATATTAATAATGTTTTATAATGTATAAGAATAGAAAAAAATGGAAATATTCATGGTTTTTATTAACTTAAAAACACAATGGTGGACGTTGTTACCGAAGGTTGGAGATGACAAAATATGTATGCTTGAACTTCTGGACATGTTTTGTATATTCGTTGTAGTAACATTTTTTGATCGTTTGTTGTCTAAATATAATTTTTTAATTTTTCTTCTTTCAACAGGGTTATGTTGGGTTGAGTTTTGGCAACATACTGTTTTTATAAATAAAAATAAATTATTTATGAGTTCATTGATATCAAGAAACACGTAAAGTAACAAACAATAAATTGTTTATCGTTTATAATTTGATTGGTGTTTTTATAAAGTAATGTGTGCTACACGATAGTTTTTGATATTAAAATTTGTGAACATGTGAAGGTTGGAAAAAAAAACTTTGATAAACCTTTAAAAGTTGAAAATTTATTTTGAGTTTATATAAATAAATAACATACGTGTAACTTTTACTTTTTTTTTTGTTAAAAAGGTATAAAAACTCTTTCATAAATAATTTCCCTAATACATATTAGGAATTAAATATGATTATAAAATAATATTTTTAACACATAAGGTAGTTGTATGTGTTGATTGTTTTTACATGAATACTTTTTATAGTATTGATATTATATGAGTTATAGTAATTAAAATTATCAAATATTCGATAATATGAATAGAGGTACATTAATAAAAGTAAAGAATATTGCGTTTTGTATATAACATTTCAAATACCATTAGAAATATCAGACAATGGTGTTTTTGGCAGCTGACCTAAAATAAACAAAAGATAAAATGAGAAGGCATATTAGTTATGCTTTATAGATAAAAAATAACCACAATAGAAATAAATTTTATTAACTTACTGTCACAAAGGTGTTCATTGTTACAAGTTATTGGAGACGCCGAAATATGTATACTTGATCTTTTGGACATGTTCATGTAAGTCCTCGTTCCCGTAACGCTTACAATTGGCCAATCATTGCTCATAAAACACATAATTACATTTAACTTTCATAAAATATCACAACGAAACATCAAAACAACTTTTCATTTCATTAAAAATGCTTTTTGCAAGTTAATACAATCATTCATTACACATTTTCATTTGTTCGCATTACAATGCAAAAACATTAACAAAAGAATGTCATCCAAAATGCTATGTAGCTGCCCCGCGCCATCCTCAGCAATGCTCACCTGCCAACTGGAAAATGCATAAAAAGTCAGCGTTGCTGAGTGAGTTCTAGTTTTATAATAAAACATACTGTACATTCATTAAAACCACTCTTTACTTTTGCATGTGATCACACATCATACGTATAAACAGATAATATCATTATTATCTTCACCATTTATTCATTAACTTTCTTTCGTTCATCGTACATCATTATCATTCACATTCATTACTTTCATTCACATCCATCCATATTTTCTTACTTTCATTCATACGTTCATTACAGTCAGTGACATGTACAATACCCCGAACATTATGCACGACGCTGGTTACTGGGCCTGAGGTCTTTCATAGACCTCGAACATTGTGCACAAAGCTGACTCCCGTACCTAGGGTGTTAGGGACCGTGTACGTACGGGGTACTAACTGATTCTATGCCTATACCAACTCAAATAGTGTGGAATCCTATTTGATTGGCGATCCAATCAGGGAGAATACAGTTCAGATCAATCTAACGATTAATGAAACGTTAAGGATGATTAGAACACGATCAACTGTGATCTATGAACTTGGACTAAGTTTTCTTGAGTCTCTGGACGGCTAGGATACGATTATATGCGTAGGTATTCGAATTGTTCCATTTTTCACAAATTAGGTGGTATTTATAGGTTAGGGTCTTCTAATCGTACAAATGAGCCATTAACATGGTTCAGTCATGCGACTGAATCATACGGTTGATCCATTCGCACGACTGAAGGTTCAGTCGTGCGACTGAGTCAATCTTATGTCTCAATCGGGCGACTGACCCAGTCTCCTGGTTCAGTCGTACTACTGGTCCATTAGCATGAAGCATTCATGCGTATGGTCCATTAGCATGGTCCATTCGCATGAGAACTTCACACGATTAAGTTTGAACATGTTTCTCAATCATTATTGACTAAGAATCATGTACAAGAAGCACAAACCTATATACTTAGTTCACTATCTGTTATCACACAATAACCATGAAATGTTAAACATTATAAGCATCAACCACACTTTGTATTTCATTCATACCCATTCAATTACATATATGTAAGACATGATAGACATTTTACATTAAGCTCCTAAACTAGGTACATATGTATCAACAAACTCCCCCTTGGACCTAGTTTACATCATTGTCTAACATTCTTCATTAGCTCTTCAAACTTCTTGTACTTTTCCTCTCTTGTAACTCCAGCATGTATCTCGAATGCAAAATACAGTCTTATTACATTCTGAAACCGAAGGGATTGTACAATATCCTGCGAGTTATAGAATAGTGGCCACTTGTTTATAGACATCGTTTGAAGACAAGTTGGTAAGCCACATAGGGTCAAATACCCGGATAGTATCCATTTGGCTCTCCTTTTGTAAGACTATGACTGCTTCACCTGTTCTCCAATTACAATACCACCACTTGAAGTATGGAGTGAAGTCTTGAGGCATTTCCCTTAGAGGGATTTTGGACATCGTACGCGGAGGACTCTACTTCAACACTACCTTAGGCTTTCCAGTAATAGGATCAACTTCAGACCTTCTGATGTACCTCTTCGGTTGTTAAGGTCTGAAGTTGACCCACCTAGTGTGGTATTCCTTCCTCAGTGCAGCCTTAAACCAGCCTGACATTTTCTTCTTCGATCAACATATAATAACTTTAGGCATGCCAGCTGGTTGAGCTCAAAACCAGGGAGAGTCTTTAGATCATGTGGGAATCTAAAATACTCTATACCCTTTTCTCTTTTCACTGCATATACCTTTAGATCCTTAAAATATGCCCATGTGATGATCTTGCCTGACACCTTTAGGTGTTTCTTGACTTTGTACAACTTAGGTGGTGTTTTTTTATCAAAACATCTTCCCCACCTCTTCATCTGCGAGCATGCAGACGCGGGAAGAGGATTTGAGTGCAGAGTGTTTGTTTTTTGAAGACGTTTCATTAAAAAACGTCTGCAAGAGGTCTGCATGGAGAAGATATGGACCTATGTCTTTTGAGATCTTCTAACCTCTTCACACCTCCACCACCTCCCCCACCTCCCCCAGCTAGACCGCCGCCACCCCCCACTCCCATCGACCGGACCATCGCCGGCCCACCTCCCCCCACCGAGCGGACCATCGATGCCCCCCTCACCGGATCGGTGTGTACAACTGCCGTACTGACGGTCGCTTCTCATGTGCACATTACTATCGACAAAAGTGGTACGAATCAGTCGAATTCAGCGCCGGTGAATAGCCCTAGTGGAGCACCGGTGACGTTAACTGAGAATGTGCGAAATGAACAGTCGGTGGCGGTGGCGGTGGAGGACGGTGGCGGTGGAGGAGAATGAGCTGACGTCGACGGAGGAAAACCTAGGGCACGACAGTGAGGGAGGAGGCATAAGGGTGCAACATTTATCCCCTGTGAAGGTGTCATTGATGTCGTTGCTGGAAGTGGATGGATCTGTTAATTTTGATGATGATGATGATGATAATGATGTTGATGATGATGAAACGATGGAGGCATAAGGGTGCAACATTTATCCCCTGTGGGCACACATTCTGCAAAGTTTGCTCAAGGGAGCTATTTGTTCAAGGGAACTATTCATTTTATTAATTAGTTAATTAACCTGATCCGGTTTAATCTAATTACAAAATATTTTATTACCATACTGCAGATGTTAAAACAAACAGTCTTTTTCTTGCGGACTGCAGACGTTCGGTCCACCTCTTCTGCTGCAGATGTCTGTAGATGTGGTCCGCAGACTACAGATGTTTTCTGCAGAAAAATAAACAACACCTTAGTGTAGGCATTAGGCTTTTGTGCAGTGCGCATGGCTCGGATCTTAACAAGACAGGCCACCCATTCAGCATTTTTTATGTCAACATCGGCGTCCGAGGCTTGGGCTTGACTCATATTGTTCTCAGACTCTTTCTCCATCTGATCCAACTTGTCAAATGTATCACTGCCAAGAGTATCACCCAAATTGGGGACTATATTTCCCTCTCGGTCAGTGTACTCTGGATAATGGTCAGCAGTGACATCTTCAATATCTATTTCGTCAACATCGTTGAGTTCATGATCACTTGTCACTTCAAAAGTAGGAGTGTCCTTGAAAATCTCATCTGGATTTGCCTGAACATCTCAGCAAGCAGCTCATCAGTAAGGTCATGAATGATTTCTCCTTCTTCAGGAGTATAGCTTACAAACATTCTAACTATCCCTTGCAAATCAAGAATCATCGTGAGTTGAGACTTGATTTGCTGAAGGGGAGCAACATCGTATTCGTCTTGCTGAGATGTTTGATCTTCTTGATTTAACATGTAACACATCAAATGTTAGTAATTAATCAAGACAGTTAAACATTAAATATATATAAACATTAAGTTCAAAATTTTAATACATGATTCAAGTACAAAACTTTCAAAATACATAAATATCTAATCATTACTTTTGCCCTGAATAGCAGGCTCGTCAACCGATGGGCTGAGATGAGGCTCCCTGATCTTGAGCCTTCTTTGACCTTCGCTCTCTAGCATGTGTGATGCTGATGTAGCAACATCATCTCCTTCATCCTTATCTCCTCCCTTCTCCTCTCCTTCATCTCCATCACCTTCTTTATCAGTCTATCATCATCATCCTCATCATCCTCATCATCACCATCATCATCTCCTTCTCTGATCTTGAGGGGCTCATCTTTGGAGCCTTTGAGTCGTAGCATAAACTTTTTTTTCTTCATCTCAACATCATCTATCCTCTGTACTGAAGAAGTCTGCAGCTCACGAAGCTCAGCAATCTCCTAACTCTGAGCTGCTATCTGCTGAGCCTGAGCAGCATTGAGCTCCATCAGCTGGTTTAGTTGTGTAGCTCGCTGATCATCAGTAGCAAGCAGCTTAAGCACAATCCGGTTTAGATTGGCTAGCTGCTCCTCTAACCTAACAGAGGGCAGCGAGGATCCAAGTTCAGTGGGACCTGAGATGAGGTCCCGACTCAATGGGTGGTGGTAGTGGTGTAGCTGTGGTAAAGGTGGTGGTGGTATAGGTGTAGCTGGTAGAGGTGTGGCTGTAGTAGTTGAAGGTGGAGGTGTGGTAGTATGGTGGGTGGTGTGGTAGTAGTGGTGGAGGGTGTGGTACTGGTGGTGGTAGCTGTGGTGGTGGTGGTGGTAAAGGTGGTGATCAAAGTGAATCTCCGTCTCTACTATTCATCCCATGCAGCTGAGCCATCCACTTTTTCCTCGATCCCTTCAAGGCGGATGCTCCCCCCTTGGCTGCTGGGGTGGTCTGGGGTGTAAGATGGATCAGTATCAGCCTCCCCAAACTCACCCTGGTGTGCACCTACCACCCTAATCCCTCACTCGGTGGCAACCACTTGCTGCCCACCTGCGAACTAGTGGCTCCTCTCATACTCCTCCTCCTCATCAGGACAAAAGTCCTGATGGAATCCTGCCATCTCAGCTCCTCCGTGGGTGGATGATAGAGGTGTAACATCTGTGGTGGTGGCTGTAGATTAGGTGGAGCCTGTATCTCCACCATCACCACTATCATCATCATCAGAATCGTCAGATGGGAGCAAATCGGCTTAGAATCTGAGTCACTGTCATCATGACGCCACTTCCTCCAAGCTGGCACCACGTAGTTGTCACACCCTCGCTAAGAGCGGAAACACGGGGTTGCGACGAGACGGGAATCGTCATAACACATGGTAAGCGATAGAGATGCAATAATAAATGATGACAAGTGTGTCATGACGACACCCGACAACAAGGGGACTTGTGTCGTGTATAGTCAATGTTCACGACAACATAGCCATATGCATAACAGGATAAACGATTCACATAATCACATAAAGATGAAATTTTAATGTAAATTCCCACAACCCGGGAACAAGTTTCAAAAGATTGTAATTGTTTACACAGTTCAACATTGTTCAAAGTAACTGTTTGTCAAACGTGTTTAGTCCAAAAATGCATCCTAGGGTCTCCACTAAGGCAGCACACCTAGAACCTCAGCTAGCATGATCACCTGAAAAGATATGCTCAAAATGGTCAACAAATTGTTGGTGAGCTCGCAGGTTTAAGTAATAAAAATGTAAGTATGCTGTAAAAGTAAATGATATGGAATACCGTGAATACAGTTATATACACAAGTAAAATCACATGACATGAGCTTTGCAACCAAACCTAGCGACGTACACAAAGAAATTGTCGGCGTATATTCACCCAAGACCCGTACCTGGCTATTGTTGGTACTAACTAGTATACCAACACGAGGGTGGGGGTGTCAACCCGTAGTACTACCAATACCTAACCGTCGGTTCCCAAACTGGAATTAAATAGTTGCAAAGATAGAACCACACAGCAGCCCCAAGCATGTATCAGATAAGTGCTTGCAACATAGTATCACGTTGATTCCTTGTATGAAAATTGTATGTATGTAGTACAGCATAGAAAACGGGTGAGCATACTTTTCCCCCATGTTTGTAAATGTTTGTAAAGTAGTATAAGCATAAAAAGGGGCAACGAAACTCACATGTTAAGTGGTAAGTATGAAAGGTCGAGATTTCCAACAGTTGAATGCAATGATCGGTCAAACACCTATTGACAGTTATGGTCAAGCATTAATGACATGTATAAAGCGTATAGCAATGTTTGGTCGGTTCGGGTTGTATCGGTTCGGTCGTGGGTAGCACACACACAAGCAGACGCATGCATCATCAGACACACGACGGGACCAGACGCTCGACCCACTTTCCATTCGTACGAATCAACCTTCAATCGTGCGAATTAGCTACTTTTGTGCGATTGAACCTTCATTCGTGCGATTGGACTCAGTCGCACCACACAACACACCCATTCGCACGACCCAACCTCCATGCGCACGAATCAACCCTCAATCGTGCGAATTAGCTACTTTCGTGCGATTGGACCTTCATTCGTGCGATTGGACTCCAGTCGTGCGAAACACGCACAATCGCATACACTCAGTCGGTCACCTGACTCAATCGCACACAATCATTCACACGCATGACTCAATCGCATACAGACACCCTGTTGCACTACTCAGTCGCACGACTGCCTAGTCGCACAACTCAGTCGCACGATTGACTTAGACGCATGATTCAGTCGCACGACTTACTCAGTCGCACGGCTCAATCGCATGACAGACCCAGTCGCCCGAACTGCAGAATCGCGACTGCGGTCGGGCTGAGCAGCCCCCGAGCTGCTCTAACGCGGGTTTTATACCATGACGACTTCCAGAAACACTCCACCAACATACACAAACATGAAACACAAGCGGAAGACCTCACACGCACCCACTCGACCTCATGTGCTCGGATGAACCCGAGCACCCGAAACCCTAGAAATCGCAGCAGTAAACCGAACCAAAAACGGGTTGAACAAGGTTGTCTACCTGCTAGGAACGCATACACACGATGATACCCAAGATTTGGTAGTGAAAACGCGACAATCGTGACGATTTTTGTGCTAGATCAAGAGAAAGTGGTGAAAAGGTTGAAGGTGAAGAAGATGAGGTGAGATAAATGGCTGGAAATGGGGCTTATATACCCAGCCCAAGTTTGCAAAATTACAAGTTTAGTCCCTGCACTTAACCCTCGAGTTTCCCAAAATTTGTTTTGGTTGATTACGATCTTAAAATGTTCGTTATATTACGGTTAAAAGCGTATTTATTGGCATTTGATAGCCTAAAATGGTTTTATTAGTGACAATGGTCGAAATTAAAAATGATATATTTGGTGGTAATGGTGATGAAATTTATAAAAGTTTTATGCTTAACACACGTTCTCGAAGGAAGTACAGGCACAAGGGAAAAATAAGCAGACATGACTCCATAAAGCAGGAGTTCATGAAGAAAAGGTAGATTAATTAAAATATTTCCATGTTATTTATGTTGTTCGACGGACCTTAAGGGACGGATGTCACAGTATCCCCCATTGAGAGAGTTCGTCCCGAAATTCAGCTGGAGTTAGGTCCAGAGTGTCCCACGAATAAGTGTGGGTATTTGAGTTTCATTTGATCTTCCCGTTCCCATGTAAACTCTGGCCCTTATTTCGAATTCCACCTTACGCGAACAATTGGTATTCTACTGCGCTTCAACTGTTTGACTTTACGATCCATGACCTCAATGGGTTCCTCATAAAATGAAGCTTTTCGTCTATTTTGATATCGTCAATGGGTATGTGAAGTGATTCGTCAGCCAAACACTATTGAGGTTCGACACATGGAAGGTATCATGCACACCATTGAGTTCTTGGGGTAACCTTAATCGGTAAGCCACTAGACCAATTCTTTCTGTAATCTCGAATGGTCCAACGTATCTCGGGGCTAGCTTCCCTTTCTTTCCAAACCGAACAACTCCTTTCCAAGGAGAGACCTTGAGTAATACTCGGTCCCCAACGTTGAATTCTAGAGGCTTTCGACGATTGTCGGCGTAGCTCTTTTGGCGATCTCTAGCGGCTTTCAGTCTATCTTTGATTTGGAAGATCTTGTCGGTTGTTTCCTGGATGATCTCTGGGCCTGTTAGCTGACTTTCACCAATCTCGGCCCAACAAACGGGTGATCTACACTTCCTCCCGTACAACGCTTCGAACGGAGCACACCCAATGCTGGTGTGGTAGCTGTTATTGTATGAGAATTCAATCAATGGCAAATGAGTATCCCAACTACCACCAAAGTCGATTACACACGCTCTCAGCATGTCTTCTAGCGTTTGTATGGTTCGTTCACTTTGGCCATCTGTTTGAGGGTGATAGGCGGTACTCATGTCTAATCGAGTGCCCATTGCTTTCTGAGTGTTTGCCAAAATCGTGAAGTGAATCGGCCGTCACGGTCGGAGATGATTGACACCGGCACTCCGTGTCTTGTCACGACCTCTTTAATGTACAATCTCGCCAACTTGTCCATTTTGTAGTCTTCTCGGATTGGCAAGAAGTGTGCTGATTTCGTCATTCGATCCACTACGACCCATATCGAGTCATGCCCGTTGCTTGTTTTAGGGGTTTGGTAATGAAATCCATGGCTATATTCTCCCATTTCCATTCGGGAATTTCAGGTTGCTGTAACAGTCCTGATGGTTTCTGATGTTCAGCTTTAACTTTCGAGCATGTCAAACATCTGCTGACGTACGTGGCAATGTCTTTCTTTAGGCCTGGCCACCAGTACAGATCTTTGAGATCGGTACATTTTGTCTGCGCCATGAATAGAATATCGTGTCTTAGTGCTTCATCCATGACCAAGGTACGTACACCTCCCCACTTGGGTACCCATATACGGTCCACGAAGTACTGTACGCCATCGTCCTTGCACATCAGTTGTTTATCCAACCCTCGGAATTCTTCTCCCGCAAGGTTTTCTCTTTCAACGCTTCACTTGTGCAATTTGGATCTGGGCTTTCAAATTTGTTTGAATGGTCAATCCCAAAGCTCGAGCACGTAGTGGTTTCACGCGTTCTTTGCGGCTTAGAGCATCAGCCACCACGTTAGCTTTCCCCGGATGATACCGAATTTCACAATCGTAGTCACTAAGTAGCTCTACCCACGTCCGCTGTCGCATATTGAGTTCCTTCTGATCCAGAATATGTTGAAGGCTTTTATGATCTGTGTATACGATGCATTTGGTTCCATACAGGTAATGCCTCCATATCTTAAGTGCGAATACTACAGCACCCAACTCAAGATCATGAGTCGTTAGTTTTTTCTCGTGCACCTTAAGTTGTCGCGAAGCGTAGGCGATCACCTTATCTTTCTGCATTAGTACACATCCCAACCCTTGATGCGAAGCATCACAGTACACCACAAAATCATCAGTTCCGTCTGGGGGGGACAATATCGGTGCATTGCACAACTTATCTTTCAGCGTTTGGAACGCCCGTTCTTGCGCATCTCCCCAATCAAACTTCTTGTCTTTCTGAGTTAGCAACGTCAACGGTTGAGCGATCTTTGAAAAGTTCGCAATGAAACGACGATAGTATCCGCCAATCCTAAGAACTGCCGTATCTCTGAAGGTGTCTGGGGTGTATCCCATTTCTTTACCGCTTCGATCTTGCCGGGATCTACATGAATCCCGTCTCTGTTAACCACATGACCCAAAAACTTCACCTCTCAGCCAGAATCACACTTCGAGAACTTGGCGAAAAGTTTCTCCTCTCTTAACAGTTCCAGTATTGCCCGAAGGTGTTCTTCATGGTCCTCCTTCGATCGAGAGTAGATAAGTATGTCGTCGATGAATACGATCACAAACTTATCCAAGTAAGGTTTGCACACTCGATTCATCAAGTCCATGAACACAACGGGTGTGTTAGTCAATCCAACGGCATGACCAAGAACTCATAGTGCCCATAACGAGTTCTAAATGATGTCTTCGGCATGTCCTCCTCGAAAACTCTTAGTTGGTGATATCCAGACCGAAGGTCGATCTTGGAAAAATACGAAGCTCCTTGTAACTGATCAAACAGGTCGTCGATCCTGGGGAGAGGATACCGATTCTTCACAGTTAATTTGTTCAACTCACGGTAGTCGATGCACATACGGAACGACCCATCCTTCTTCTTGACAAATAACACTGGTGCTCCCCAAGGCGAGTGACTCGGCCGAATAAAACCCTTCTCCAGTAGTTCCTGTAACTGGCTAGATAACTCTTGCATTTCAGACGGTGCCAACCGATACGTGTCTTTGCTACCGGTGTAGCTCCAGGAACCAAATCAATACGAAATTCCACCTTTCGTGGAGGAGGCAAACCAGACAAGTCATCTGGGAATACATCTGGGTAATCCCGCACTATAGGGATATTTGTCAATTCCTGTTCCTCCTCTTTCTTTTCACCACATGAGCCAGAAAAGAGTAGCACTGTTTTCGTAAGCTCCGGCGTGCTTTCATGCAGGAAATAAGCTTTAAGTTTCTCCCCGTCTTTCTCCTTGAACTCTGAGTACTCCCCCGTCTGACATAGGGATTCGCACTACCTTGTCTCGACAGACAATCTCTGCCCCGTGTTTCGACAACCAATCCATTCCCACAATCACATCGAAACTTCCTAGCTCAAAGGGTATCAAGTCTATATCGAAGGTGTGGTCCTCTAATATTATCGAGCACTTTCTAATAATTTCATCGGCCTGAACAATCCTACCGTTGGCCATTTCTACAGAGTAGCTAGTTTCTAGCCTACTAGGGCTCAATCAAGCAATTGCACAAACTCAGAAGATATAAAGCTATTGTCTGCTCCAGTATCAAACAGTATAGATGCAAAGTGATTATTGAGTAAGTGCGTACCCGTGACAACATTCGGGTCCTGGCGAGCATCGTTGGCTCCAATGACGAATGCACGTCCCCGAGTTGTATTCCCCTGATTGGTCGGGCCTTGATTTCCAGCTATGCCCATCACTTGCTGCTTTGTTTCCTTGTTGACCCCGTGCCCGATTCAGCCTGGGGCACATGTTTCGGTAGTGATCAAGGCTTCCACACTCATAACAAGCCCTTGCATTCCCGGCGGGGTTAACCGCGTTGACCGGCGCAACCATATTCGGCGCTGTTCTGCAGTCTCTTGCAAGATGCCCCGGGCGTCTACATTCGCGCACACCCGGCACTGCGTTCCTGGGGGATGATGATAATTGCACTTGTCACATTTGGGGTGCGGACCCACATACTCTCGCCTGCCCTGCGTCACTGCCACAAAGTTTCTGGTTGTCTTGGCTCTTTTATCAAACTTCCCGGCACTCGACCGGCTCGTTTCCAAAATCTTTTCTCTTCTCTGCTCCTCTGCCCAAAACTCCCGTTCTCACCATTTCGTCAGTCAAAGCGCCACCTGTCCGAGAATCGCGCTCTGAATAGTAGGAGGAGCAGTAGCGGTTACCATTGCCCGATTTGAGGCGCAAGTCCCCAATGTACCTCTCTATCCTTTTTGATTCCGGGGTGACTAGATGCGGAACCAACCTTGCTAGCTCATGAAAACGATCGGTGTAGGCTGCGTGCCCAGCCCCCACCATGGCATGATTCCAGAACTCATGCTCAAGTTTTTGCATCTCATTGAGAGGACAGTACTCCTCGGTTATTAGGGCCTTGAACTCATCCCACGACATTTGCATCGCGGATTCTCTTCCCCTAGCCTGAATCTGAGTGTTCCACCATGTCAGTGCCTTGCCCTATAGTGAGCAAGTGGCGTACTTAATTCTTTGGCTGTCGAGGCATTCGCTGATGTCGATCACGGCCTCCATCTTTTCAAGCCATCTGGTCAGAGCTATGGCTCCACCTTTGCCATCAAACTCTCGTGGTTTACAAGCCACGAATTCCTTGTACGAACATCCCCGTCTAGTATTCACAACCCGTCTCATTAACAATTACAGCTTCGTTACCGGCTGTACCACCATTTCCGGTCTCCTGATTGCTTTCGTTCCCAGTCGGTTACCGTTATCCTCATTTTCATTGCCACCGTCCCGTGGGGGTGAGAATTCTGAAGAGCATCGCTCACTTGGGCCACGATAGTAGGAATCAGTGCGGCCAACTGTTGAGCGATCAGGGCTGCCATATCAGTGTTCCCTGTTCCTTGATTGTTACTGGTCGGAGCATCGCTTGTTCTTAGGGTTCTTCCCCTGCCTCTGCCTCTGCCTCTGCCTCTGCCTCCTGGGGTTTCAATTCCGCTACTATTACTGCGAGTAGATCTTCGAGGCGGCATGTTCTATTCATAAAAGAGGTAATAGGTAAGCTTTAGTCACCATAAGATACACAAGTATTCTGTTTATCAAGTTCCAATGTTCATGTTCCGGTCGGTCAAGATCACCATGCAGCCCATTTCAAGCATATTCTCGGTATACCGGTGATGTTTATATATAGGGTCCCCCGCAGCGTTCCCACCACACCCACGATGTACCGAGAATGATGCCCGATCCGGTTACATGACATCCGACTTTCTTTACATCATATCATAATAATCCATCAGATCAACTGAGAGCCCAAGCAAGTAATCACGTATAGTCTGGTGGAGGTTGCCTATCTCGCATCCTTAAAGGACTCAGACATAGCCTCCTCGGGTCAGTCTCAGTATCCAAAGTTAAGCGCAGTATATGATCTGTGAAGATCTCTTCGGGTCTTAATACCCGAATCTGGTTATGATAACTTGGCGCGCAGAGGGAACGGAGATCTAATAGGAGCATCCCATAAGAGTGAGCACAAGGCTCTCTCATAGGGTGGAAAGATCACAAAACAGATAGATAACGAACAAGTAATGAGGAACACGTATGAGATACAAAATGCACACAACCCTGGCATGCAATCTACATGAAGGTTCCTAGGTTATAGTCTAGGTCAAGCGTATTGCCTAATTCCTATAACCAATGGCTCTGATACCAGTCTGTCACACCCCCGCTAAGAGCGGAAACACGGGGTTGCGACGAGACGGGAATCGTCATAACACATGGTAAGCGATAGAGATGCAATAATAAATGATGACAAGCGTGTCATGACGACACCCGACAACAAGGGGACTTGTGTCGTGTATAGTCAATGTTCACGACAACATAGCCATATGCATAACAGGATAAACGATTCACATAATCACATAAAGATGAAATTGTAATGTAAATTCCCACAACCCGGGAACAAGTTTCAAAAGATTGTAATGTTTACACAGTTCAACATTGTTCAAAGTAACTGTTTGTCAAACGTGTTTAGTCCAAAAATGCATCCTAGGGTCTCCCTAAGGCAGCACACCTAGAACCTCAGCTAGCATGATCACCTGAAAAGATATGCTCAAAATGGTCAACAAATTGTTGGTGAGCTCGCAGGTTTATGTAAAAAAGTAAGTAATGCTGTATAAAGTAAATGATATGGAATACCGTGAATACAGTTATATACAAAAGTAAAATCACATGACATGAGCTTTGCAACCAAACCTAGCGACGTACACAAAGAAATTGTCGGCGTATATTCACCCAAGACCCGTACCTGGCTATTGTTGGTAAACTAGTATACCAACACGAGGGTGGGGGTGTCAACCTGGTAGTACTACCAATACCTAACCGTCGGTTCCCAAACTGGAATAAATAGTTGCAAAGATAGAACCACACAGCAGACCCAAGCATGTATCAGATAAGTGCTTGCAACATAGTATCACGTTGATTCCTTGTATGAAAATTGTATGTATGTAGTACAGCATAGAAAACGGGCGAGCATACTTTTCCCCCTGTTTGTAAATGTTTGTAAAGTAGTATAAGCATAAAAAGGGGCCACGAAACTCACATGTTAAGTGGTAAGTATGAAAGGTCGAGATTTCCAACAGTTGAATGCAATGATCGGTCAAACACCTATTGACAGTTATGGTCAAGCATTAATGACATGTATAAAGCGTATAGCAATGTTGGGTCGGTTCGGGTTGTATCGATTCGGTCGTGGGTAGCACACACACAAGCAGACGCACGCATCATCAGACACACGACGGGACCAGATGCTCGACCCACTTTCCATTCGTACGAATCAACCTTCAATCGTGTGAATTAGCTACTTTCGTGCGATTGAACCTTCATTCGTGCGATTGGACTCAGTCGCACCACACAACACACCCATTCGCACGACCCAACCTCCATGCGCACGAATCAACCCTCAATCGTGCGAATTAGCTACTTTCGTGCGATTGGCCTTCATTCGTGCGATGGACTCCAGTCGTGCGAAACACGCACAATCGCATACACTCAGTCGGTCACCTGACTCAATCGCACACAATCATTCACACGCATGACTCAATCGCATACAGACACCCTGTCGCACTACTCAGTCGCACGACCTGCCTAGTCGCACAACTCAGTCGCACGATTGACTTAGACGCATGATTCAGTCGCACGACTTACTCAGTCGCACGGCTCAATCGCATGACAGACCCAGTCGCCCGAACTGCAGAATCGCGACTGCGGTCGGGCTGAGCAGTCCCCGAGCTGCTCTAACGCGGGTTTTATACCACGAGGACTTCCAGAAACACTCCACCAACATACACAAACATGAAACACAAGCGGAAAGACCTCACACGCACCCACCACGACCTCATGTGCTCGGATGAACCCGAGCACCTGAAACCCTAGAAATCGCAGCAGTAAAACTGAACCAAAAACGGTTTTACAAGGTTGTCTACCTGCTAGGAACGCGTACACACGATGATACCCAAGATGGGTAGTGAAAACGCGACAATCGTGACGATTTTTGGTGCTAGATCAAGAGAAAAAGTGGTGAAAAGGTTGAAGGTGAAGAAGATAAAGATGAGATAAATGGCTGGAAATGGGGCTTATATACCCAGCCCAAGTTTGCAAAATTACAAGTTTAGTCCCTGCACTTAACTCTCGAGTTTCCCAAAATTTGTTTCGGTTGATTACGATCTAAAATGTTCGTTATATTACGGTTAAAAGCGTATTTATTGGCATTTGATAGCCTAAAATGGTTTTATTAGTGACAATGGTCGAAATTAAAAATGATATATTGGTGGTAATGGTGATGAATTTATAAAAGTTTTATGCTTACACACGTTCTCGAAGGAAGTACAGGCACAAAAAAAAAATAAGCAGACATGACTCCGTAAAGCAGGAGTTCATGAAGAAAAGGTAGATTAATTAAAATATTTCCATGTTATTTATGTCGTTCGACGGACCTTAAGGTGACGGATGTCCCAGTAGTCCTCTCGGGCCAAATGCCCAAATAGTCTCTTACCGGGCTTCACCTGCATTCCCTGATAAACCTTCATCCTTCCTAGGGTGGTATCTCCATCACCTCTAGTTTAACTACATGCTCCTCTCCTGGGCAGCGAAGGAAGCTTCTGCTCGATGATCATCTGTATGAAATATGGGTACATGCAAAAGCTTCCTTGCCTTTACCCTCTATGTTCTCCACCAAGTTGGTGAAGATCATCCTCGAAAAGCTTAACAGGTGGTTCAGCACCAGAGCTACATACGCGTTCTGGATCTGTTTTGACAAGTCATCAAATCCGCCCTTCCTTGAAGCTATACACTTCAGCAGCACATGGGCTAAGTATTTGAACTGGGGGCACAGGTGCTCTTGTTGAGCACACCTGCGTTTATGTCCCCCGAGTACTTAGCCCGAAGAAAGCAACCTCGGACAGTCAATGGATGCAATCTGGTAGGGAAGTCACTGTCATCTCCTAACTCTAACACTATCCTTAGATCCTCCTCACTGATCTCAATTTCCTGACCAATGATGGAAGTCCTAATACGGTGAGGCTCTAAGGACCTATCTACAATAGCGCTTTCCCAGAAAGCCTGCTGTATCGATTTGTATGGTGTGCACGGAGTGGAGATAGCTCTAAATATCCTCGATCTCCATAGAAATGTAATAATGCCCGTGAACTCAGACGTGTTCCGGGACGTCATGTCTAAATGAGCACATATGTTGTGCTTTGTGCTTATTGTCCACCGACTCGCCATGCTACTGTAACACAGGATAGATAAACATTAGAGTGTGTGTAACTGAATGACATTTGAATTTATTAGACTTAAATCCTTCTGTTCTATCATGCGAATGGACAGTGCGACTGAGTCTGAGTCATGCGATTGACCTCATTCATGCTATTGAAGCATGCGACTGGCCTTAGTCGGATGTTGTCCCATGCGGTTGACACAGTCGTGCGACACTCAAATGCATGGTATAGTCATGCGATTGTGCCATGCGCCCAGCTCAGTCATGCGATTGAAGTTTATCAGTAAGTCCATTCGCATGACAGTCAGTGTTTCCATTCAAATTCAAATCTTGAGCAAAACTTGATGTTAGACGTTGTGGTTTGGCTCATTAGACTCGCAATCGTTCCAATTAACATCTAACACATTTTAAGTTAGCGATTTACTTAGTTTTAAAGGTTTATTTTGTGAACTAAGTGTTGGTTCTTATTAGGGCTCAACTTAAGTCGATTTACGGCAGATTAGATGAACAGTTGAGTGGATAACGCCGAACATTAATTGTATAATCAAGAGAAATCGTTAGAAGCAACAGTAATGAGTCTATAACACTCAATCAAGATTTTGGCAGCGTAACGGTACAACCGTGCGATTTTGGGGCGATTTGGGGGTGATGAGTGACTGCGACCGACTCCCCCTCTATTTATACTAGGGTTTCCTTCAGTCGTGCGACTAAACCTATTCGCCCTCTTGATTCATGCGACTGATGTTTAGCCGTGTGACTGGCACAGTCGGTCACCTTTAGTCGTGCGACTAGGTTTCAGTCGTACGACTGTCTCTTTCGCTCACATCCATTCGTGCGATTGGTTCATTCTGATGAGCCAATCGTATGGATTGACCCATGCTTATGGTCCAATTGCACGTCTGGTCCATACGTGTGGTTTAGTCATGTGATTGGGCTCATACGTATTGTCTAATCATGCGACTGGTCCATACTCATGGTCCAGTCGTGCGAATGGTTCATACTTATGAGTTTGACCTTATGACCATTCATACACTTAGCACTTTTACATATTGATACGGCATTTTGACCATTGATCATCTCAGACATGACCATTTTAACTTAGAAAACTGTTGATCACCTTAGACGTGTCACCTCAGACGTGACCCTTTTACATTTGAATACCCCATTGACCTTAGACGTGACCTTTTTAGTGAGTGAATCCCATATTGACTTCCGATGCGTACCAATATTTAACTACTAAATTAACAAAAATTAACTAAATTAAATAACTAGAAATATAACAAAGTTATAACCTAGTTTTGTATTTTTGTTTAGAGATGAAATACGACCTATTAGAATAATTCTAATTTATTTTATTTCATGGACATCACAGCTTCAATTCTAGTTAACCATTTCTGGTACGATTCATTTTGAAATCATACAGGTATATCAGAATCACTTGGGACACGTTAATAAAAAAATATTTGATGCTTGATCGTTGTTTTCACTGATAGACACCAGCAATTTCAGGAAATCATACTAGAGCTACAAGATGCACACAATGATTTTGACTTTCAAGAGCTGCAGCTCATGATGATTGTTAGTATACTTGTCCTCTTAAATCCATACACAGATTTTTGACACACATTGGTGATTATTTAATGTTTAATTATTTCAACAAGCATTTGTGGATCCCACGCTTATGTGGTAATAAACGTTCCTCAGGAGAGTTTTTAGCGGTCTGCGGGTATATTACAAGAAGAAACTATTCTAAGAGCTTTCAAAGAGATGCTAAGCTTCAGGTAAGTTCCACCGCATAACAGAGAGGCGCAAACAACAATGAATTCTAGAATATTTTGGTTATGCTTATCCTCGGGTCAGTGCCACCACACAGTTAAGAGGTACACAACCTATCTTCTTGTTTGAGCAACTAATTTCTTTTTGCACATATCGCACCAACAACATAGGTTATTAGCTTGATTTCATTGATTGTGTTAACCAGGGATAAGATGGGAACCCACAGCTTGTTGAACAACTTCATTTGAGCTTGAAATCACCAACAAGGTCTACTTATCTATTGTGTTGAATCTACCAACATATCATCTAATGCGCTAACAACCTCTAGGTCTACTTTCTCTATGTTACCATAGTAGCGTACTAGTTTAACTATCATCTTTCCTTTTATTTTGCTTTGACTATTCAGATTTAACTTTGAATTTTGCATCATGAGTAGTTAAACCTTTTAAAGTCCCAATTAATCTGTTCCTGTGTACTATCACTTTCCAAATTCATTGAATCAGTATCACAGATTTGATTTCTTTCATTCTAGCTAAGCTGTCGTACTCCTCGTTTTTTTGTTAATCTAACCTATTCTCCCCCTAAAATTCTAAAACCGAAAATGTTTTTGCGTTTAGAATTTTAATAGGCGAAGAAATAAAATAAAATAAAAAAAAATAAAATATAAGAACATTGACTCTACTCGTCAGACTAGGTACTGTCATCTTCTGGAATCACTTCACATTTCTTTTTCACGCCGTTGACCTCTAACATATATAAAAATCTTGGTTTATCAAAAGCTTTTGTGTAGAGGTCAGCGCGTTGGAAGTCCGTATTAACTTTAACAACATCGATTAATTCTTTTCAAAACAATCACATATAAAGTGATATTAATTCCGACGTGTTTGGTCTTAGGATGTTGGACCATATTTTTTGTTATGGCTATAGCAGCAGAATTATCAACAAATATAGGAGTGTTAGAAAATTTCAAACCGTAGTCCCACACTTGCTATTGAATCCACATGATTTGAGAACAGCAGCTTGCAGCAGCAACATGTTCAGCTTTACAAGTTGACAGAGCAATGATATTTGCTTCTTACACTACCACGTGACTAATCTTCTCCTAAAGAATTGACATCTTGCTGAAGTTGACTTGTAGTTCATGTTGCAGCCGCCATAATCCGAATCTCTATACGCTGTAAGATCAAAGTCATCGTCATGACGATACCACAACCCAAAGTGTTGGAGTACCCTTCAGATAAGGAAATATCCTTTTTACTCCTGTGAGATGGTTGACTTTCAGTTTTGCCTGATATCTAGAGCAGAGGCATGTCAAGTACATGATATCAGGTTGTGAGGCAGTGAGGTACATGAGGGATCCGATCATTCCTCAGTACATGGTGGCATCCACCAGATCACCATTTTCATCGGGTGCCACATCGTGGTTTGTAGCCAGTGGAGTTCCAGCTGCCGAAGCATTCTCCATATCAAACCGACTGAGAATATCGCCTACCTACTTGGTCTGATGTAGAAATATCCTCTTTGGTGTCTGATCCACCTGTAACCCGAGAAAGAACTTCATCTCTCCCATGGCACTCATTTCAGATTCAGCTTTCATTACTGCTTTAAATTCTTTGCATAATGCTTCATTTTTGGAACCGAAGATTATGTCATCGACATAGATATGAACAAGCAGTAAGTCACTATCTTTTTCTTTGATGAACAGTGTACAGTCAATCACTCCTCTACGAAAGTCGTGTTTCACAAGATGAGTCGAGAGCTTTTCATACCATGCTCTTGGGGCTTGATGGAGCCCGTAGATAGCCTTATCTAGTTTGTAAACTCTGTCGCGATGATACGGATCCTCAAATCCTTCGGATTGACTGACATACACTGTCTCCTTGATTTCACCATGAAGAAATGCACTCTTTACATCTAATTGATAAACTTTGATCTTCATGTAAGATGCATAGGCTAGGAAGATACGTATTGCTTCCATTCTTGCCACAGGTGCAAACACTTCATTGTAATCAATACCCTCAAATTGTCGAAATCCTGGAACTACAAGTCAAACTTTGTTTCTTATTATGACCCCTTGGTCATCTTTCTTGCACTTCAAGACCCATTTGGTGCCAGTGACCTTAGCACCCTTTGGTCTATCCACCAGTGTCCATACTCCTAACTTCTTGAATTGAAGAAGTTCCTCTTGCATGGCACTCACCCATGCCTCGTCATTGAGGGCTTCACTAACATATTTTGGCTCGAATTAAGACACATAACATCAATATGCACCATCGTGAAGATATCCCTTTTCCATTACTGAGGCATAATAACTGAGTATAGTTGATTTCTTGTCTGTACTCCTGATCGAACATCTCCAATGACATTGTCCAAAGGATGATACACTTTTAGTTGTGATCCAGGAGTGGTGGGTACAACCACCTCATTATCCAGATTGTGAACCACAGGTTCAATATCTAAGGTAGTTGGAGTGTGAGGTTCCGAAGTGTTAGAGGCATCAACATCAGATGCTTGTGTACTTGCAGTAGTAGGAACGTGTTCCTCTTGATCCACCTGATCATTTTCCACGTCTTCATCAATAGAAGAGGAGTCACTTACCTCAAGTGCTCCCCCTAAAGAACTAGACGACTCACCATGTGACGCTGAGGTCGTTTGGCCAGTGAGGGTGTATTTAAGACCTCGTACATCATTCTGGTAGATAACTCATTCTCAGGAGGGGAGAGAGGGATGTTGAAGGACTTAAAGAATCCATCATAGTCAAAATTGCTTCTTCAGCCTTCTCGCTGAACATCCCTGACTGAGTTTTCTTCAGTAGTGTACATGGTGCATCAAATGGCTTGAGGTACTCCAGATTTGGTTTACGTCGTTGGAGTAACTCATAGAACGTTTTACCATGACGTTTGACCACTAAGACTCGATTTAGAGTGTAACATGCGTTAGCTACTGCCTCATTCCAAAATTGGATAGGCAGTTTCGAGTCTGCTAGCATCGTCCGTGTTGTCTCTATCAAGCTTCAATTCTTTCTCTCAGCAACCCCGTTCATTGTGAATTAGTGCACAATTCCTTTTTCTTTGCAGAATTCCTCCATCCACTGGTTCTTGAACTCGGTACCATTGTCTGAGCGAACTTGTCTTACGTTAAGCTTGTAGAGTGACTCTAATGTAGTTACCAACTCTTTGAATGATTCAAATGTCTCTAATTTGGATTTCAAAAACATCACCCAAGAGAATCTTGAGTAATCATTCGTAACTACATAGCAGTACAAATCACCAGCAATGCTCTTTGTACTAACTGGGCCAAACAGATCCATGTGAAAAAGCTCAAGAGGTAGATCAATTGAGTGAACTTTCTTTTCCTTATGAGACTTCTTAGTCTGTTTTCCTTTCTTACATGCGACACAAAAATCCGGTAATTGGAAGTTCTTGACATTTACTCCACGCACTAGATCATTCTGGATCAAGTGATTCATCTTCCGTGGATTAATGTGTCCCATTCTCCTATGCCAGGAGATGGAGTCTTTCTCTGTCACCTTTGACAAGAAGCATTGTACTTGATGATCGGTTGTGGAGGCCTTTGATAGGTCCAAGTCATATAAATCATTATATCTTGAAGCTGACATTAAGACTTGATCCTCCGGTATCACATACTCTTTCTTTAACACATAGCACTTCTTGTTGTCAAAGACTACCTTGAATCCTTTGTCACAAATCTGGGATACAAAAAGTAAATTATTTTGAAGTTGTTGAACATAGTTTACATTATCAATTTTCACTTTCTCGTTTCCCACTTCCCCTTGTGTTGTGATATACCTCCTTCATTTCTAGCAAATGAATGTGTCCTCCTTTAATCTGTTTGACATTTGACAAGAGAGATAGGTTTCCAGTCATGTGCCTTGATGCCCCGCTATCAACAATCCAGGTATTTAGCGGACATCCTACAAATTCAAGGAAATGATTAGTTTAGGTTAGGTACCCAAGCCTTAACTAGCTTTGGTAACCTAGAGGAATCACACATCATAAATTCTACACACTATTCATTTGAGGGTGAGGGCAGATCATTCTTCTTCTTGTTCTCATTATCAGACACTGGACTTAGTTTTGTGTAAGGCCTGTTTGTGATAAACAGACGACTGGCTTATGGTTTGAACTTTATGTTCACTAATTTTTTTTGGTGGAGTGATAGAACTCCTTTTAGAAGAACTTGGTTTGGGATCAATAAGTTCAATTTTCTTTCTTGGTGTTTGATAATAACGACAGTTAGAAGCAATGTGTCCATACTTTCCACAAGTGTAGCATGATCTACTTTCGACATGTTGGTCGAACTGTTTCTGTGGTAAAGTGTATGACACATGTGTGACTTTAGTCTGTTTGGGTTTTGACACTTCATGTTTAGATGTTTTAGCTTCTTTAACAAAATTATTGTTTGAACATTTTTAACCTCTTTACCCTTTTATTTATTTGGACTGAGACATGGTGCACGTGATTGGTTAACTTGTTTGGTCTTTTTGGGTTCAAAATTAGACATGTTTGAACCTAAATTTACTTTAACCTTTTCAAGTTGTTCATCCAAATTAACATAGCGACTTACCTTTAGATTTTAAAGTGGCATCCTTCTGTTTAGTGACTGATTCCACTGGTTTACTTGTGGAATTTGGATCACTAACTAGAGGAGTGGACACCACATGATCCTTGATTGGGTTGTAATTATTGGTTTACATTTAGCATTCAACAAGGTCTCATGTGGTGGTGGAACCACTTTGTAACCTAAACCCTCCCCGTTGATACGTTCTTTCATTAAGCGCTGGACTATGTGAGAAGAACTAGTCCAACTGTGCAGTTTTTGTTTTAATGAATTTACCTCGACTTCCAAAACTGCTTTTTCTTTTTTAGTTTCTTCTAGGGAGTTTAAATAGAACTTTATGTCATTTTCTTGGTTAAAAGCAAAAACTTTGGTTTCCTTTAGTTGTTTATTTAACAGTTCTATTTTCTCTTTATAACTGTGCTCATTTTGTTTTAAAATCCGATTTGCTTCTGTGCACAGTTATAAGTCATTTACTAAGCTATCATTGTGATCTAATACCTAGCAAATTTTGAGTCTATGCTTTCTCTATTTATTACATTCATTACAAGCATGACTATCAAAAATTTGTTCTTTGGTACTTACCTGAGAAGATTCGGTTGAATCAGCCAACATAGCAGAGTTTGACTGTTCGCGTGCTGGTGATTCTGAACAAGTTGTTTTGAGACCTTCTTCATTCAGGTGATTGACCACATTCGCAGTTTCTTCATTACTAGACATCACTAGTTCCACTGTGATTTCACCTTTGCTTGTAGAGTCATCATCTAAACCCTCAACACAGGCAATGTTGGATTCTCCGAAGATACAAACCGAAAGGTCCAATCTTGCCCTTCGTCGTCTTGTGTAGTCAAGGCCTTAGTGTCCTTGTTTGACGAGGTAGCACCATTTGTGGATTTTTCTTGACGATTGAAGGTTGAGAATGGATTACCATTACCTGTCTTCTTGGGCTTAACACATTCACGCTTGAAGTGTCCCTTCTTTCCACAGTTAAAACAGGTAACTTTGGTTTTATCAAAATCAATGGTTGTGTCTTTGGTGGCTATCAAGTTCTGTCCCGTCTTTTTCCAAACTTCTTCGCCCGCCGGACAACACTAGCCAACACCCATGATATCCATTCTTTCGAGTTCAGTTTCATCTACCTGCTCGTAGTCTTCATCAGCAAGATGGCAGTTTCCAATCTTCCTACAACTAGACCATCATAGGAGTGAACTACCGTTTCCAGGAGATCCATATGTTCCTTTGCCACTTTTACAATAATGTTACCGAGATTCTCGGTCTTCAACTTTGTAGCATTTACTTCAGGTGCTATTGATTGAGTGCAAGATGACCCTCATATGTCTGATCCTGAAGTAGTGGCTTGGGAAGGAGCGGCTGAACTTGACACGAAGGTTGTTTGAAGTGGTGCTCCTGAGCTTTTGAGGTGGAAGTTGAATTATATAAAGGCGGTTTCTGATCGTAAGATCCTTTCTAAGACCTGTACTTCATCCTCAGTCCTCCTCCCTCAGTTTCAAGATGAAGTCATTTATGTCTAATTTTGTCAGTAAATTGTTCTGTCTCAAATTTGACAAAAATGAGTCCCATTTCTCTAGCAGACCATCGACAAAGCTTGATACCTTATCTTCCATTGACGTTGTAACCCCATGAGTGTGCAACTCACTCATTAAATGGTAGAATCGGTCTATGACATCATCCAAGCTCTCCTTACCCATCGATGAGAAGTTATCAAACTCCTTCTTCAAAGCCTTTGCCTTTAGAGCTTTTAACGATGCATTCCCGTCGTATCATTTTTCCAGAGCCTCCCACAATTTCTTTGCCTGTTTATTCTCAGAAAATTGGTGGAATATATCCTTAGGTATTGACTGAGTCAACAGAGCATACACCTTCTTCTCTACGTTGTACTTCACATTCTGGTTATCAGTCATGCCACCAAGGTAAGTTTAACTCCATCAGCACCAATCAGCACGCTATAACCTGTCTCGATTGATTCCCACAGATTGGGATCAACCCCATCTAGGTATATCTCAAACCTTTTCTTCCATTGGGAGTAATCATCTAACGTTATTAGCTTAGGGGGCTTATAGTGATTCCCTATTTCATTTTCCAGAAGCAATAGATTCTGGATACGTGAATCCCTACCGACAATAAACGCTAAGTATTGATCTTCCATTTTTATTAACTTTGAACTTTAAACTGAAACTTATTAACTTGTACGAATGGAGAGGTCGGAATGAATCAATCGTGCGATTGAACAAATGCGGATGAGCCAATCATGCGATTGGACAAATGCAAATGAACATTCGTGAGATTGGGCAGATGCGGATGAACAATGCCGATGAACAATGCGAATGAGATTGTTCAGTCGTACGAATGAATGGGCGACTGAGTTCAATCGTGCATATGGGAGGTGCGAGTGAGTTTAGTTGTGCGATTGAGTCAATCGTGCGACTGAAGGCTGCTGTTTTTTGAATATTCAAGGGTTTTTGGTACTTTGACACAAAAATACGATATTTCACAAACCCTAATTTGCCGTCAGCCGAAAAAAACGTGAACTCTTGGATTTGGAGACGTCGAAAACACTATTTTACTCAAAAAGATAGTGTTTTTGAAGAAAAAAAAACGTGATTTTTACACCAAAATGATTGAATCACATGCAAAATCAAGAGCCAAAACTCTGATACCACTTGTTAGGGACCGTGTACGTATGGAGTACTAACTGATTCTGTGCGTATACCAACTCAAATAGTGCGGAATCCTACTTGATTGGCGATCCAATCAGGGAGAACACAGTTCAAATCAATCTAACGATTAATGAAACGTAAGGATGATTAGAACACGATCAACTGTGATCTATGAACTTGGACAGCCAGGGTACGATTATGTGCGTAGGTATTCTAATTGTTTCGTTGTTCCACGAATTAGGTGGTATTTATAGGTTAGGGTCTTCCAATCGTACGACTGAGCCATTAGCATGGTTCAGTCATGCAACTGAATCATACGATTGATCCATCTGCATGACTGAAGGTTCAGTCGTGCGACTAAGTCAATCTTATGTCTCAATGAAGTATTCATGCATATGGTCCATTAGCATGGTCCATTCACATGAGAACTTAACTCGATTAAGTTTGAACATGTTTCTCAATCATTATTGACTAAGAGTCATGTACAACAACCACAAACCTATATAGTTGTTCACTATATGTTATCACACATAAACCATAAAATATTAAACATTATAAGCATCAACCACACTTTGTATTTCACTAATACCCATTCAATTACATATATGTAAGACATGATAAACAATTTACATTAAGCTCCTAAACTAGGTACATATGTATCAACATAGGGCAAGTACATTCACCACTGATCTTTTCTCTTTCATTCCGGATCAATGCCATACGCTATACCCTGAACATTGTGCATGAACCTGGTTACCGGGTCTGAGGTCTTTCATAGACCTCGAACATTGTGCACGAAGCTGACTATAGTACCTAGGGCAACGACAAGGATCCCATACATATGTTCAATCACAAAGATTGGACCCCAGTGTGCATCCTTCTGGGGTAGCTAACCCGTACACTAATGAGCTAACACCCTTCATTGGGTGTGAACCTCCATACATTTGCTTGCAAGCCTTTCTCACTTTCATTCATTCGTTAATGCATGCATTTTTTCATTACGTTCCTCTTTTATTATCTTCCACTTTACGTTATATCATACTTTCATTTCATTCATTAACATTCAATGTAAAGCCCGGGAAAATAATCATTCAACAAGGAAGATATACATAAACATACAATCATCATACAGGGCATCATACATATATAACATACATCATACATACTATCATGCATAAGCATCAAACATACATCATCACATGCCATAATAACATCTATAACCTTAAAAGTCAACTTACATAGCCCCCGGGAACCTCCCAAGTCAAAGCCTACATTTCAACTTTTTCCCAAAAAAGTCAGAAAATATTCTAAGTGTTCATCCGCATTTGCCTTTTCTTCATCCGCATTTGTTTTAGTTCATCCGCATTGACTTTACTCATTCACATTTCCCATACTTAGTCCATGCTCATCCGCATTTCCCATACTTAGTGATTAATGCTCATCCGTATTAACTGTTCAACCACATATCTTTCAATTCTCATCCGCATTTGACTTCCATTACTCATCCGCATTTGTTTTGAACACTTGGGCAGATTCTAAAACTTAAACATATGAGCCCTAAACATCATATATGGGTTCCCAAACACCATCTATCGTGTTCTAAGCTTAAATCTTACATTCTAAGCCTTAGAAACACAATCATAACATAAGCAAGCATCAACATAGCCCAACATCACATCACAATCACAGCATACACACATTGATACATACGGGTTTAAAACCTAGTTTAATGAAAACATACATTTATGCATTTCCAGCCCCAAAATCAGTTAAAAACCAGTAAAAGAGGGGTTCTAGAACTCACCATTGCAGCTCTTGAGTATGGATTTTTACAAACTCGTTTGTAATTGAGTTCAACCGCCTAGAAACCCACTAAAAACATACCCGAGCACATACAAACACACATACGCATACACTCAAGGACATAACTGGTGAAGAACACCATAAAAACATGAATTCTTACCTTGAATTTGAATTTTCTTCTTGTTTCTCTTCAGACCCGAGAGCTTTCTGCTGCTCTTGCTAGTTTCACTGTCTAAAAAGTGAAGATTATGAGTGAAGAGAGGGTGATGGGCGGCCATCACCTTTATTCACCAACTTTTCAAAGATTTTGTCCTTTTTGTCACTTTTAACCCCTAGACTTGGGTTTTATTTCTTTCCCTTCTTTTTCCTTCACTTTATTCTTCTTTTTGTGTCTCTAAAAATAACTAGGCGTTACAAGTCCACCCCTCTTATATAGGTTTCGTCCCCGAAATTTGTTATTCCTTGAACAAACGTAGGTAATGCTGCCTCATCTCTTCTTCAGCCTCCCACGTAGACTCGGATCCTTTCTTGTGCTTCCACTGTACATGCCCAAAGGGAACCACTTTATTCCTCAACTTCTTCTCTTTTCGATCAATGATCGCCACTGGTTGCTCCACATAATTAAGCCATTCATCTACCTCGATATCCTCCAGTAGTACAACCATATCCTTGTCTGCTAAACATTTCCTCATATGGGATACATGGAATGTCGGGTGAATTCCACTTAACTCATCTGGTAACTCCATCTATAGGCCACCTGTCCTACTCTGGCAATGATTCGGAAAGGCCCTATGTATCTCGGGCTCAATTTGCCCCGCTTTCTGAACTGAATGATACCCTTCCAAGGTGAGACTTTCAACATAACCCTGTCACCCACCTGGAATTCAATCGGTTTACGTTGTTTATCAGCATACAATTTCTGTCTATCTTTGGCTACCTTCATGAAGCCTTGATCCTTTCAAGCTTCTCAATCATAGCTTCGATCACCTTGATGCTCCCTAATTCTTTCTGACCAATATCACCCCAACACACGGGTGTTTGGCATCTCCTACTGTACAACATCTCATAAGGAGACATACCAATACTGGCATGATAGCTATTGTTATATAAGAACTCAGCTAACGTTAACTGGTCATCCCAACTTCCCCCGAAATCAATAACGCATGCACGAAGCATATCCTCCAGCATCTGAATAGTCCTTTCTGATTGACCATCCATTTGGGGATGATAAGCCGTGCTAATATGTAACCTCGTCCCCATCGCGTCATGGAATTTCTTCCAAAATTTAGATGTAAACCGGGTGTCATGATTAGACACAATAGACACCGGCACACCGTGACGAGTTACAATTTCCTTGATGAATAGATCCACAACCTCTCGGATGAATATGTCTCGCGGATCGGTAGGAAGTGAGCACTCTTCGTCAAACGGTCAACTATCACCCATATGGCATCATACCCTTTCGGGTTATGCGGTAGCTTTGTAATAAGGTTGGATCTTCCCATACGGCTTTTGGTGCTCGGCCTTCACTTGTAAACAAGTAAGGCATTTACTCACATACTCCACCACATCACGCTTCATACCCAGCCACCAATAGTCTTTCTTCATGTCTTGGTACATCTTTGTAGCACCAGAATGAATAAAGTATCGAGTCTTATGAGTTTTATCCATAATCTTCATACGTGGATCCCCATAACGAGGAATCCACATCCGCCCAAATCGGGTCTTAGCACCAAGTGTGTTTTCACCCAACTCTGCGACCAGACCTCTCATTCTTTCAGAGTTAAGATGATCTCTTTCAATGTTTCATCTTGAAACTCTTTGACTTGCTTCATCACATCGGAGGTCATGATTAACTGGTAAGCTTTCACCGAATCGGTTCGGGTCTCTCCTTCTGGCTAAGGGCATCCGCCACCACATTGGTTTTGCCTGGATGGTAATGGATCTCGCAATCATAATCTTTTATCTGCTCCAACCATCTCCTCTGTCTCATGTTCAGGTCCTTTTGCTCAAAGAAGTACTTCAAGCTCTTGTGGTCAGTGAATATGGTGCACTTCGTCCCGTAATGGTAGTGCCTCCAAATCTTTAACGCAAAAACCACGACTGCTAGCTCCAAGTCATGAGTAGGATAATTAACATCATGAACCTTCACCTGTCGGGATGCATAGGCTATATCCTTTCCTCTCTACATTAACACACACCCTAACCCCGAGTAGGAAGCATCAAAATAAACCACCAGATCTTCACTTCTATTGGTTAATGACATAACATGAGCTTGAGTTAACCTCGCCTTCAATTCCTTGAACGCTTTCTCTTGAGCTTGACCCCGTACAAACTTTACATCATCCCGGGTCAACTTGGTTAGTGGAGAAGCAATTTTAGAGAAGTCTTGGATGAATCTTCAGTAATAGCCCGCCAAACCCAAGAAACTACAAATCTCGGATCGCGTCTTTGGAGACTTCCATTGCATTACCGCCTCCACCTTTGCTTGATCCACCATAATCCGTCAGGATACACTACATGACCCAAAAACTGAACTTCGCGCAACCAAAATGCGCACTTGAAGAATTTTTCATACAACTTCTCCCTTCTCAACGTCTCAAGAACCTCCCGAATGTGACCAACATGATCTATCTCGCTCTTTGAATAAATCAAGATATCATCAATAAACACAATCACTGATTTATCCAACATCGGCCGACACACTCGATTCATCAGATCCATAAAAGCAGTTGGCAAATTGGTCAAACAAAATGACATAACGAGGAACTCGTAGTGACCATAACGCGTGCGAAAAGCTGTTTTAGGGACATCCTGCTCTTTCACCTTTAATTGATGGTAGCCCGATCGAAGATCTATCCTTGAGAACCAACTGGCACCTTGAAACTGATCAAACCAATCATCAATTCTCGATAAGGGTATCGGTTTTTTATCGTCAACTTATTCAGCTTATGGTAATCAATACACATCCTCATACAACCATCTTTCTTCTTCACGAATAAGACCGGAGCACCATAAGGAGAGATACTCGGTCTAATAAACCCTTATCAAGCAGCTCTTGCAATTGATCCATCAACTCTATCATCTCAATCGGAGCTAACCGATACAGTGTCTTGGCAACTGTAACACCAGGTTATTTTTATTAAAGCCTAAGAAAGAAGAATAAAGTGAAGAAAGAGGAAAGGAAAAGAAAGAAAAGATGTTTTGTCCTAGTTGAGGGGTAAGAAAATATTTGAAAAGTGGGTGTAAAAGGTGGTATGGCCACTCATATGTCACACATATCACAAATCTTTGGATTTTAGAGAGAGAAAGTGGCAAGTACAGCAGAGAGCTCTCGGGTTTTGAAGAAGAACCTGCTGAAATTCAAGGTAAGAATTTATGGTTTTATGATGTTCTCAACCGGTTATGTCTTGGGTGTATGCTTATGTGTGTTTGTATGTGTCAGGTATGTTCTTAGTGGGTTTCTAGGTGGTTGAACTCAATTGCAAATGAATTTGGAAGAAGCCATACTCAAGAGCTGCAAAGGTGAGTTCTAGAACCCCTCTTTTACTGGTTTTTAACTGATTTTTGGACTGGAATGCATGAATGTATGTTTTATTAAACTAGATTTTTACCCGTATGTATGAATGTGTGTAGGTTGATGTTATGATGTAATGATTGGCTATGTTCATGCTTGATGATGTATGGTTATGTTTCTAAGGCTTAGAAGGTAAGACTTAAGACTAGAACATGATGGGTGGTGATTGGGAACTGAAACCTGATGTTTAAGGCTCATAAGTTTAGTTTTAGAATCTACCTAAGTATGCAAAAGAAATGTAGATGAGTAATGGAAGTCAATGCGCATGAGTAATTAATGTGGATGAGCATTAAAAACTAAGTCAATGCGGATGAGTATTGGATGAAATACGGATGAACATTGACTAAGTATGAGAAATGCGGATGAGTAAAGTCAATGCGGATGAAGAAATGCGGACGAACAGGAACAAATGCAGATGAAATATAACAAATGAGGATGAACTATAACAAATGCGGATGAACTTAGTAAATGCAGATGAACTATGGCGGATGCGGATGAACAAAAGACAAATGCGGGTGAACACTTAGAATGTTTTCTGACTTTCTAGGAAAAAGGGATGAATGTAGGCATTGACTAGGGAGGTTCATGGGGGCTATGTAAGTTGACTTTTAAGGTCATAGATGTTATGATGGACATGTTATTATGTATGATTGATGCTTATGCATGATGGTATGTATGATGTATGTATGATGCCCTGTATGATGATGTTAACTGTTATATTTATGTTCCTTGTGATGTATGATTATTTTCCCATGGTTTTACGTTGAATGTTAATGAATGAAAGTATTATGTAACGTAAAGTGGAAGATAATGAAAAGAGAAACATGATGAATGAATGCATGCATTAACGAATGGATGAAAGTGAGAAAGGCATGCAAGCAAATGTATGGAGGTTCACACCCAATGAAGGGTGTTAGCTCAACAGTGTGCGGGTTAGCTATCCCAGAAGGATGCACACCAGGGTCTTTCTTTGTGATTGACCATTTGTATAGAACCTTGTCGCTTACCCTCGATACTGTGGCCAGGCTACTGTGCGCCATGACGGGAGGTCTATGATGGGAGGTCTATGATAGACCTCGGCCTAGTATCAGCTTTATGCATGATGGAGGGTATAGCACATGACAATGGTACACCTAAATTTACCCTAGGTACTGTGGCCAGGCTGTTGTGCACCATGATGGGGGGTCTATGATAGATCCCGGTCCAGTACCAGCTTTATGCATGATGGTAGGGTAAAGTTCATGGTCTTTGACGGAATCAAAAGATGTAATGATGAAGGTATGAATGGAAGTTAATGAACGAATGATGAAGGTAATAATGATACTATCTATGTGTACGTATGATATTTGATCGCATGTAAAAGTAAAGAACGGTTTAATGAAAGTGAAAGTATGTTTTGTTGTAAAACTAAAACTCACTCAGCAACGCTGACTTTTTACGTGTTTTCCAGTTGGCAGGTGAGCATTGCTGAGGATGGCACGGGGTAGCTACTTGGCATTTTGGATGGCATTCTTTTGTTATTGTTTTTTGCATTGTAATGCGAACAAATGAAAATGTGTAATGAATGATTGTATTAACTTGCAAAAGTAGTTATTATGAAATGAAAAGTTATTTAAATGTTCCGCGCGATGTTATTATGACAGTTAAATTTCATTGTATGTTTTCTGAGCAATGATTGGCCAGCTGTAAGCGTCCCGAGAACAGGGCCTACAGCAACAGGTTAGGCACCTGGTATCAAATCAATCTGAAACTCGATCTCTCAGTTAGGTGGCACTCTTGATAAGTCTTTGGGAAACACATCTAGAAAGTCACACACAACAGGACATCAGACAGCTGTGGTGTTGGTGTTTCCACATCTTTCACAAAAGCCAAGTAGGTGCTACATCCACGCCTCATGCACGTTCCCGCCATCGCCATTGCGATTACTTTCGGAATAGTTATGACCCGATCACCATAAACCGTTACCGAACTCCCGTCAGGCGCTGTCAAACGAATCATCTTCTTGTGACACACAATGTTCGCCTCGTAATCTGCCAACCAATCCATCCCCAGTACTACATCAAACCCGCCTAAGGTTATCACGAATGGTCTAACTGGAAACTTATGACCTTCTAATTCCACATCACATCCTTCCATCACCTCAGAAATCCTAGTAGACTTACCTATGGTAGTTTCTACATCAAAGGGCACATCTATATTCTTACTACTAACAGGCAGTTTAGCACAGAAAACAGCAGAAATGAAACTTTTACTAGCACCAGAACCGAATAACATAGAGGCTAAAGTTTGGTTTACTAGAAACGTACTTGACACGACATCAGGGTCCGTCCTAGCCTCCCTCTGCGTCATCGTGAATGCTCTGGCACTCGCCCTCAATCCTTCACCTCCAATCTTCTTCACCCCAGAACCCTCAGCCCTTGGCTTCTTACAGTCTCTACTCATGTGACCCTCCGCGCCATAGTTGAAACATTTCCATGCCTTGCATTCCCTTGCCATATGACCAGGCTTCCCACATTTGAAGCACACGTTCAATCCCCACCTACACTCGCCACTGTGCTCCTTCCCACATTTGCTACATCTCTTTAATTTCGCCCCGGATGTGACCACACGACGGTCATCTACCCGTGCCTTCTTGTACTCATCGGGGCACCACCCCGACCAAACCTTTTTCCATTCCAATTCTAGTCACCACCACCTTTCTTGCTGCCTTCAACCACCACCATAGTTCTTTCATCATACAGTCTCCCTGCCAAATCAACCGCCGACCTAAACGTGCTTGGTCGGGTAGTGATCATGTGCCTACGGATATCCGTCGGCAAGCCCTGAATATACCTCTTGAATTTTCATGACAAGGGTGTCACTTGGTCCGACACCATACGTGCCATCTCATTGAACTTGGTGGTGTACTGCTGATGTGTCATCATCCCCGCCTCCAACTGCACGAACTATTTCTCAACTTTTTCTATTTCTCTATAAGGACATAACTCCTCAATCACCAACTTCTTCAGCTCAGACCATCTCATCCTCCCAATTGCCCGACTACCCTCGGCTTGGACTATATTGTCCCACTAACACAGAGCCGAGTCCACAAACGAGTGGGCAACAAATTTCACCTTCTGTTCTTCTCGGCACTCGCTAATATTCAGAACAGCTTCCATTTCTCTCACCCATTGGTGAGCAGCAGTAGTTCCATTACCATCTAAAGTAGGGGGCTTGCACTTTTGAAATGCCCGTAGTTACAGCCTCGTGCCACCTCCGGCGTAGGCTCTTCTTCTTCCTCTTCTTCTTCTTTATCAGATAGGACCGTCTCAGTCTCGGGCTATCTCCTTTCGCCCGTAGGTCTACTCCTTTCCCTTCTTTTCCCATCTCTAACAACCTTTATCACTTCGGTCACCACAGACGGTAGGATCGTCTGCATGACCTACTGCACTTCCTCCATAACCGCCTCTTTCACTGAGGCTCTTAAGTTAGCATCTCATTACCGCCCTCCGGATGAGGGATCACTAGTCCTTCACGTACCACCTTTTCGGCTCTAGGCCTTCCTCTCGTAACTCGTGGTTCAGCACCACGACCCCCACCATATGAAGCTTTAGATGATCTACCACCGACCATCCTCACACACATGCTGAAAGATTCAAACACTAACATGGTCATTCAAGGAACAACTCAGTTTATGTCAGGTATAGTAAGTCCCTAATTATAGTGGCCAGTTGTGATTAGCTACTTACTTTACTCTTCATACCCCAAGCATTACCTGTCCTGACTACATCAGTATCTAAATTTACCCGCAACACATAACCACTTAACATGCGCACGTAATACCGGTTAATTATCAAGAAAATACCTAATGGCACGCACTTACTCGGACTCGCATTCCTTCCCCTTCCGTCCCATTTTCAGTTTAAGTTTAGGTTTATTTTGAAAATTTACCCGTTTCACTTAAACTTTGGCTCTAATACCAACTTGTAAGGCCCCGTTCTCGGGACGCTTACAACTGGCCAATCATTGCTCATAAAACACATAATTATATTTAACTTTCATAAAACATCACAATGGAACATCAAAACAACTTTTCATTTCATTAAAAATGCTTTTGCAAGTTAATACAATCATTCATTACACATTTTCATTTTTTCGTATTACAATGCAAAAACATTAACAAAAGAATGTCATCCAAAATGCCAAGTAGCTGCCCCGCGCCATCCTCAACAATGCTCACCTGCCAATTGGAAAATGCATAAAAAGTCAGTGTTGCTGAGTGAGTTATAGTTTTATACTAAAACATACTGTACATTCATTAAAATCGTTCTTTACTTTTGCATGTGATCACACATCACACGTACAAACAGATAATACCATTATTATCTTCATCATTTATTCATTAACTTTCGTTCGTTCATCGTACATCATTATCATTCACATTCATTACTTTCATTCACATCCATTCACACTTTCTTACTTTCTTTCGTACGTTTATTACAGTCGGTGACATGTACAATACCCCTAACACTATGCACGAAGCTGGTTATGGGGCCTAAGGTCTTTCATAGACCTTGAACATTATACACGAAGCTGACTTCAGTACCTAGTGCAAGAACATTCACCACTGATCTTTTCTCTTTCATTCTGGATCAATTCCATACGCTATACCCCGAATATTGTGCACGAAGCTGGTTACTAGGCCCGAGGTCTTCACAGACCTCGAACATTGTGCACGAAGCTGACTCCATTACCTAGGGCAAGCGGCAAGGATCTCATACATATGGTCAATCACAAAGATTGGACCCTAGTGTGCATCCTTCTAGGGTAGCTAACCCGCACACTATTGAGGTAACGCCCTTCATGGGTGTGAACCTCCATACATTTTCTTGCAAGCCTTTCTTACTTTCATTCATTTGTTAATGCATGCATTCTTTCATTACGTTTCTATTTTCATTATCGTCCACTTTACGTTACATCATACTTTCATTTTATTCATTAACATTCAATGTAAAGCCACGGGAAAATAATCATTCAACAAGGAACATATACATAAACAGACAACATCATCATACAGGGCATCATACATACATGACATACATCATACATACCATCATGCATAAGCATCAAACATACATCATTACATGACCATCATAACATCTATGACCTCAAAAGTCAACTTACATAGCCCCTGGGAACCTTCCAAGTCAAAGCCTACATTTCAACTTTTTCCCCAAAAAGTCAGAAAATAGTCTAAGTGTTCATACACATTTGCATTTTGTTCATCTGCATTTGCCTTTTGTTCATCTGCATTTGCCTTTTGTTCATCCGCATTTGTTTTAGTTCATCCACATTGACTTTACTCATCCGCATTTCCCATACTTTGTCAATGTTCATCCGCATTTCCCATACTTAGTGGTTAATGCTCATCCGCATTAACTGTTCATCCGCATTTATTTCAATGCTCATCCGCATTTATATAGTGGTTAATGCTCATCCACATTAACTGTTCATCCGCATTGACTTCCATTACTCATTCGCTTTGACTTACTTAATGGTTAATGCTCATCCGCATTAACTGTTCATCCGCTTGACTTCCATTACTCATCTGCATTTCTTTTGAACACTTGGGCAGATTCTAAAACATAAACATATCAACCCTAAACATCAGATCTCGGTTCCCAAACACCATCTATTGTAATCTAAGCTTAAATCTTACATTCTAAGCCTTAGAAACATAATCATAACATAAGCAAGCATGAACATAGCCCAACATCACATCACAATCATAGCATACACACATTGATACATACGGGTTAAAAACCTAGTTTAATGAAAACATACATTTATGCATTTCCAGCCCCAAAATCAGTTAAAAACCAGTAAAAGAGGGGTTCTAGAACTCACCTTTGCAGCTCTTGAGTATGGCTTCTTCCAAACTCGTCTGTAATTGAGTTCAACCACCTAGAAACCCACTAAAAACATACCCGAGCACATACAAAACACATAAGCATACACCCGAGGACATAACCGGTTAAGAACACCATAAAAACATAATTTTTTACCTTGAATTCGAATTTTCTTCTTGTTTCTCTTTAGACCCGAGAGCTTTCTGTTGCTCTTGCTAGTTTCTCTCTCTAAAAACCGAAGATTATGAGTGAAAAGAGGGTGATGGACGGCCATCACCTTATTCACCAATTTTTCAAAGATTTTGTCCTTTTTGTCACTTTTAACCCGTAGACTTGGATTTTATTTATTTTCCTTCTTTTTGCTTCACTCTATTCTTCTTTCTTTGTCTCTAAAAATAAGCAGGTGTTACAGTTTAGTATCTTCGTGTATGAATAATACAAATTCATATGAATGAATAGTCGTGTATATTATAGAGTTTTATATAATTAGAGAAAGATATTATTAAATACTAAAATAAATGCTAGAAGAAAAACATGTATCAGTGTTAGATTATAGACTATAAATCCATTAAAAAAATTTATCCATCTGTTAAAACTGTTAAGTACACAGAAATGAATATTTTGTAATGTATAAAAATGTTTTACAGTCATTAAAAAATCTTTGACTTTTTGGAACAAAACATATGTATATTTTTGTTGTTTCAAGCAATGTTTGAACATACGTTTATGGTCAAATGTATTTTTGCAGTATTTTAATAATATTAAGTATAAATAAATCAAAATAATTGAGAAGTGATAATATGCTACATGGATACGGAATAAGTGTAGTAAAACTCTTACTAAACATTAAAATGTTATATAGAAAACCGTTGAGTACCATAAAATAATTAACAGAGGTTTAAAAACGATTTACAATAACAACATATTACTTGTTTTACCGTAGGTAAAAGCAACATGTTTGTTGATTCATAGCCTAATGGCGAATGCGATTTGTTAAGTGGAACAAATTAAAGAAACGGTATATAAGTATGCATATTTGTTTGGTTAATTGTCGTTCTTTATAATAGAAACCAAATAACAATAAACATAAGTAATAGTCTCGATTCTTGTGAAGACTAATGAGAATGTAAACGTGAGTGATGACGTACCTATAATTCTATAACTCAAATTTTCAAAGACTTGTAAGGGTCTTACTGAAGCAAAGCATATCTGCCAGATTGTTGAATGTCGAAAACAGTTGATAAATCATATATGTTCAAAGACAAAGGTTGGTGGTAATAGAATTGTGGTAATAGAATGTAACATGTACTCTTATTTAATATTGCATGTATTATATAGTTAGCATTTATTTTTAGTAACAATTTCTATTAATGGTATTTAAAAATAATATCTTCTATGTCTAGTAAGTAATAAGTTGAGTATCAATTATAGGTCTAGGATGAGTAGATCTAGTCTATTTTGTATAGGCTTAATACTTGAATTAAGATCTTTAATGAATGGTTGTAATTCATTATTGTGTATTCATTATATATATAGGTTAACTCATTTATATGTGTGTTGATTTATGTATGGTTGCAGGTACAAACATTATATTTGGTCAATCTCTAAAATTGACCAAGTGTAAGAAACATCTACAGATGAACATTTTATTCTTCCGTATATATGATTCTTACAAGTAAAATGCATTCAAAGATCTTCTGCGGATGAACAACCAGCACTGAGGATGAAAGAACAAGATTGCTTCGGAAGACAAAGATAACTTCGGAAGAACAAAATAGCTTCGGAAGATCTAGATTACTTTAGAAGAACAAAACATCTTCGGAAGAAAAAGGTTGCCTCGAAAGAGCAAGACCTGCGGAAGAACAAAACTCCTACAGAAGACACTATTTCTTGCGGAGTCCAAACACTTGTATAATTCAAGTGTTACAAGTCAACAAGTCAACAAGACAGTTATGCGAATTCCGAGAAATCCGATGATTCCTTAACAGAAACATTTCAAATCCCAAGAGATCCGATGTTTCCTATAACAGAAATATCATTGTCTATATAAATGGATCCTAGGTTTCGAATCATGGACGGCTTAAAAAACAATAGCAATAGCAACTCGACAATTCCAAAAACAGCAAGCATCACATCAAATCACACAATCAAACCCTAGCAGCCATCACGTCATTCATCACAAAATTTTATATCATTCATTCATTATTTGTAATCATTAACATGTTTTAATGAAATACATATTATTCATTAATTGTGTTTCTTATAGTGTGTTTCTTTGAATCGTTATTGATATTGAATTTTACTACAAACAATTAAACCAAGGCAAAGTTGATTCCACAAACGTTGACTTAATGCGATCCTTGGATTCACAGGTGGTATCAGAGCCAAGTGTTCATTGATTTAGATCAATTGATCTATCAGTGTTAGTTGTGTTTAATTGCTTGGAATTCTGTAGATTGTCAGTTTTTAACTGATTAATCTACTGTCTTTAAAAGGAATTTGTGTGGAACTTGTTTGTCGTTCAACAGAAGTCGATTTGATTAACTTGTATCTATATTCAAATCAATTGAATAGCAGATCATGTTGATCATTTTCATCAATTAACATCATGAACAACTTCAGTGGATCATCTTACCAACCACTGTAGTTGGAAACAATAGCAGACTTCAAATCATGGAAACTCAAGTTTAGGAATCATGTAAATTATACAGATTCTGACTTATGGGTCACGATAACTAATGGTCCTTATATTTCACCCACCCTTGGGCTGGATTATAATGATAACAATCAATCCATAAGCACAAAAGATCTTTCACCTGATGATATTAAGAAGATTAAAGTTGATATCAAAGCATATAGCTTGCTTAGTATGGCTTTGCCAGAAGAAATATTAATCAGATGTGAAAACTACAAAATAGCAAATTCCTTGTGGGGAGATTCTTCATACACTCTGTGAAGGGAATGATGAAATCCGAAGCATATGAGGAATTGAACAATTGTGCATGATATGAAACTTTTCATCATATTGAGGGTGAGTCAATTCCTCAACAACTGCACAGGTTTGTGCATGTTGTCACAAAAAGGAACATTCTGGAGTTGAAATACACAAATGAGGAATTGAACAAGAAAATGCTCCATACTTTACTAGAAAGTTGGAAGCAGACTGTATCCATGTTCAAGAATACCATAGATCTCAAAGCAGTCGGACTAGACACTCTAGTGGCTAAAGTTGAGGCTCTTGAATTGGATGAGAAATCAAAAACAAGAGTATAAGAACTCATATATCACCATATCACTTTAAAGAAACAAGAAGTGCTGGAAGTTCTTTCATTTCTAGTAATAATGGTGATAACTCTTGTACTTTGAGTGAAGATGAAGAGGAAGTAAGTTTTTATGCTTTAAAACCTCCTAAGAAATCTTCTCAAAGTAAGTCAAGAAAAGAGAAAGAAAGATCTGATGATCAAAGAGATAAATCATCTGAAAAACCATCATCCAACAATTAATCAGAGTCTATCACTGTCATTCTAGACTCTGAAGAATAGAATGCAGCTTTTGCAGCCTTCAGTTCAAGCTTTCAAGAATACCTAGGAAGTACATTGCCCACTGTCAACATGTGCCAACAAGATATGGAAGAACTACCTCCGAATGTAGTGGAGGAAATGGATCTACAATGGCAAATGGCAATTATTGCATATAGAGCCAAACAATATTTGAGAAGAAACAAGAATTTGGCTGCTGCAAGTAAATCATCACGTATAGGGGTTGATAAATCAAAGGTAAGATGCTTCAAGTGCAATCTCTATGGACACTTTTCTAGAGAATGCAATCAACAAAATTCTAACACAACACAACACAGAATCATCAGGCCAAACAACCCTCATCAACTCAAAGAGGTTTTAGACAGCCACAACTGACCAACTCATCCCCACCAGCCACCAATTCATAAGCAGAAACTAGCAACTCTAAAGACTCTGGGCTGATCATTCTTCAAGATGGAACCTGTGACTGGAGTGTGTAGGAGAAGGAAGTCTTAGAAGAAAATCAAGCTCTAATGGCTCACATGGAAAACAAGGTTCCACCCATGGCAAGTGAGGTAAGAGACAGGTTATGTTCATCAATATGTGTTGAGGAAGTAGAAAGATATAGAGTTGATGCTCAACAATTAGCTGATAAAGTAAAGAAAAAATGATTTTGAATGAATCTCATGTAAGAGAACATAAACTATATCAAATTAAAATGAACTCTTTGCAAAAGGATTTAGACAAAATTGTTTCTGAAAATTACAGCTTGAAAGCGCAGGTTGAGCATCTAACCACTTCCTTAACCAAATCCATGCCTGATCATGCATCAACTAAAGTGAAACTTCAGAAGTTTCAGCTATCATCTGAGCAATATGAGAAATTACTAAATTCTCATATTGAATCAAAGAAAAGGTCTGGATTGGGATACAATGCTATGGCACCTCCTGTTAACAATAACTATGTTTCTTTGCTTGAATCAATGACAAATAATCTGTCAAAACATTTTGTGCCTAGCACCAATATAGGAACTAGCTCAAATCAACAAAACATTAATAATGAGGTGAATGAAATTAAGTCTTCTGAATCAGAAAAGATTAATCAATTTAGTTCAGAATTCAAATTAGATGAATGAGATGACTTGGATGATTATGATAAACATGATGCTGGTCTTTTAAATAAGGGTAAGAATGTTGTGTTTAGAACAAATATTCCAAAAGTGCTTGAAGAAACAAAGTTGCCATACCCTCCTAAACAAAGAAACATGTTGAAGATCATTTGCAAGAGAATAGCTCAGTTGAATGAAGGTCTTCAAGAATTATCAGCAACAAGCCTCCTCCAAGAAATCTGCTTCTACTGAGGAAAGAGAGAGATCCAAAGAAAAAGGCATCGGCAGAACATCAACGGAAGAAGAACCTCTTTCCTCTACCAGATCTACGGAATAAGAAAACTTCAGCAGAAGTCAATGATGATTCAGTAGATGATCTACAAAAAGGAATTAGCTACAAACAATCAAAAGATGAATAAAGTGGAAAAAGAAGAAGCACATCCAAAGCTGAAGAAGAAAGAAAACATCAAAAGTTAGCAAACCATGAAATTGATTTTGAGAAAGAATCAGATGAAAAGTATTACAAATGTGTGTGACATGAAAAATACAATACTAAAGATTGTTACTTAGTAGCTACTGCTCTATTTGCAATATGAACAATCACATGACTGCTGATTGCTACTTCAACAAACATTATGCCATCTGCAACAAAAATAACAATTCCACTCAGGAATGTTATTTCAACAAAAAGAACAAGACAAAAGGCACAAAGAAGAAAGAATCAGATAAGTCTGAATCAGATACTCAATCTACTGATTGTGAAAAGGGTTCAAAACTAAAGAAGTCGGAACTGAAACTAAAGTCAAAATCAAAGAACAAAACATCATCAAGTGCTCATCCATTGAAGAAAATACCAACTTTCCAGCAGTCAAAAACACCTCACAAAAGGGTAGATTTGACTATTAAGAAAACAAAGGATGATGATGCATTCTTTGATAAATTTGAAAAGGGAATTCATATACCTCATTCAAAAACAAAAGATTATGAGACATTTAATCATAAAGTTTCATTATCAAAGCCAAAGTCTCAAATTAATAATACTAAGTTGAATCAAGAAGAAATTGAGGAACAAGAACCTAGTTCATCAACATCCCATTAACAGAATCATCCTTATCTGAAACAAATCAGAATGAATCAACCAAAACTAAAACTAAAACTTCAAGATTTGTTCATGAAGGAGTAACAATTTTAGACACTGATGACAAACCCAAGATCATTAAGACTTGGTTGTCAATTCTAACTGATTTATTTCTGAATGCAGGAACAATATTGGAAAGCTGACAACAAGTGGTATGTTGACAGTGGTTGTTCCAGGCATATGATAGAAAACTGTTCACTTCTCCATGACTTCAAACATAAAAATTCTTCTTATGTGGTATTTGGTGGGGATAAAAAGGGAGGTAAAATTGTTGGTGAAGGAATAGTAACAAATGATGTGCTCAAATTTGAGAAAGTAAATTATTGTGAAAATTTACAGTACAATTTACTAAGTGTGTCTCAAATTTATGATCAAAATTATAGCACATTGTTTGATAATACTAATTGTTACATTCTTAAGCCAGGTTTTAATGTTCCAGAAGACTGGATCCTCCTCAAAGCAGCAAGAAAAGGAAACACTTATGTTTTGGATATGAAGAACACATCACTCACAAAACATGAAACACGCTTTCTATCGAAGCTATCAGAAAATGTATCTCAATTATGACATAGAAGGGTTGTCCATTCTAACATGAAAACTCAATGTTCTTCTTGTTACAAAGGAAAACAACATAGAATATGACATAAATCCAAAATTATCAATACTAATACTACACCACTCAAATTGCTTCACATGGATCTGTTTGGTCCTACCAATGTGATGAGCATTGGAAAAAGGCAATATTGTTTGGTGATAGTTGATGATTTCACAAGATTCACATGGGACTTTTTCTTAAAACAAAAAAGTGAAACATCAGAAATATTAATGGACTTTGGGATCAAGATTGAGAATCAACTTGATACAAAAGTTAAAACTTTTAGGAGTGACAATGGTACAGGATTTGTCAATTTTGAAATGGACTCCTTTTGCAGGAGCAAAGGTATTGCAAGGTAATTTAGTGCACTAAGAACTCCACAACAAAATGGAGTTGCTGAAAGAAGAAACATAACTCTTATTGAAGCAGCCAAAACAATGCTAGCTGATTCACAATTGCCCATCACTTTTTGGGCTGAGGCTGTGAATACTGCATGCAATATTCAAAACAAAACATTAATTGTCAAAGAACATAACAAAACTCCTTATGAGCTCTTGTTTTAAAGAAAACCATACATAGGATATCTTAAAGTCTTTGGATGTCATGTATCTATTTTAAACATAAAAGAGCCATTGGGAAAATTTTCAGAAAAAGCATATGATGGTTTCTTTGTTGGATACTCTCAACATCTAAATCTTATAGGATTTATATTCCACAACATAACATTGTGGAAGAAACTCCTAATGTCTCCTTTGATGAATCTGTATTTACTAAGTCTGTTAAAGGTTCATCATGGTTGTTTGACATAGATGCTCTAACTAAATCATTTAACTATGATCATTTGAACACTGCAGGATCTAATGAAGTATGTTATCCATTCGTTCCCCCTCATATGGCTGAAGTAACATTATCTGCTGATCTTCCAAGGATACACACATCCTCGGGTGGAAACACATCAGCAGCAACTGCAGACACTACATGTGGAAATGAACATGGTGCATCCGGAGATGTGAATGTTGTCCCTTCAACAGATCCATGCTCTCAGGTGAATACAACAAACATTGGAAATGTTTCAAGTCTTCACTTATCATCCGGAGAAGTTCATGTAACTCCTACAGAAGAGCAAAATGATTCCGGAGAAGTTCTTGTAACTTCTATCGAAGAGCAAAATGATTCCGAAGAAGTTTCTGCGGAAGAGAAAAAGTTTTTGGAGAAGTTCCTATGGCAGAGCAAATAGACACTGGAGATGCTCCTACACCCATACAAAAGACGCTCATGATACTTCTTCTCATGTTGAAATTTTGACTATTTTCTAAACTCTCAACCTGGGTTGGATCAGTCTGAAGCAATGGAAATGACTAACCTGAATCATCTATGCCAGTTGAATCAACTCCATCAATGAGAATCCATAAGACTCATCCAATCAACAACATCATTGGAGATCTACAAAGAGAACTACAAGGAGCCAGAGTTGTACAGCCAACTTTTGTCTCTTCAATTGTTTTCTTTCTCAAGTAGTCCCTCCAAACATCACTGCTGCTTTAAAAGACAATAGTTGAATTAAGCTATGCAAGAAGAGCTTCAACAATTTAGAAAGCAAAAGGTATGGTCCTAGTTGATTTGCTTGAAGGTTAACATCCTATTGGAACAAGGTGGCTATACAAAAACAAACTAGATGATAGAGGGATTATTGTAAGAAACAAAGCAAGGTTGATTGCACAAGGATACACTTAAGAAGAAGGAATAGACTATGATGAAGTTTTTGCACCAGTTGCAAGAATTAAGGCCATAAGAGTGTTTCTAGCTTATGCATCATATAAGAAGTTCACTATGTATCAGATTGATGTCAAGTGTGCATTCCTATATGGGAAGATTGATGAGGAAGTGTATGTGTCACAACCCCCCGGTTTTGAAGATCCTCATTATCCTCATAGGGTATACAAACTAGATAAAGCCTTATATGGTCTTCATCAAGCACCAAGAAATTAGTATGAAACACTATCATCTTTCTTGCTGAAGCATGGCTACAAAAGAGGAACCATTGATCAGACACTCTTTCTCAAACAAGAACATCAAGATCACTTATTTGTTCAAATATATGTTGATGACATTATATTTGGCTCAACAAACAAGAAATTGTGTGTATATTTCGAAGAGCTGATGAAATCTGAATTTCTGATGAGTTCAATGGGTGAATTAACTTTCTTTCTTGGTCTTCAAGTTCATCAAAAACCAGATGGGATATTCAGCAATCAAGAAAAATACATACATAAAATTTTGAAGAAATACGATCTTGCTAAAGTATCCTTATGCAAAACACCAGCATCAACAATTGACAAGATTGTTCCTAATCCTGCAGGGAAATCTATTGATAAAAAATTATAAAGATCAATGATAGGTTCACCTATGTATCTAACTGCCAGTAGACCTGACATTATGTTTGCTGTGTATGTGTGCTAGGTACCAATCTGATCCAAGGGAGTCTCATCTGAATGCTGTAAAAAGGATTTTTAGATACCTCAAAGGAAAACCAGGACTTGGTCTTTGGTATCCAAAGGATGGTGACTTTACACTCTACTCATACTCAAACAGTGACTATGGTGGATGTAACAGTAATAGAAAATCAACAACTGGTGGATCTCAATTCATCAGACCAAGACTAGTATCATGGTAGTGCAAGAAACAAACAAATGTATCTGTATCCACAACTAAGGCTGAGTACATAGCTGCTTTAGCTGGTTGCTCTCAAGTCCTTTGGTTGCAAAACCAATTGCTTGACTATGGTTACAACTTTCTTCAAACTTCAATTTACATAGACAATTCTACTGCTATGTTTATAGCTGCTAATCTTGTGCAACATAGTAAAACAAAACATATTGAGATAAGATATCATTTTTTGAGAGATTGCTCAGAAAAGGGATTGATTAAGTTAGTCAAAGTGGATACAAACAATTAGCTTGCTGATTTATTCACTAAAGCCTTTGATTCAGTCAGATTTAATTTTCTAATTGAGTCTCTAGGCATGATTAACTTAGATTAATCAATTTAAACAACAAAACATTGTGTGTAATGATGCTTTTGCATGACATATGCATGGGAAATGATAGTACACTATATCTTTGCTTATTCCTGAATTCATAAATTAACAATAAATAAAAGCAAGTTTCTTGATATGTGAGTAGATTCATCTTAAGTGGAAACTACACTGAGTGCATGCCAAACATAATGCTAAATGATTGTTTGTGGGAAACTTCATTTTGAGAATACAAAGTGAGTCTTATTCTGATGTGACCATATCACTCATCTAAACACACTATGTACCAACACTTTATAATATCTATCTTTGCAAATCATACTCCCTCTGTTTTGTGTGAACAAAGACCTGGGTGTATGATCACCATACTGAATATCAGTTACAAAAAGTGAAAAGATCATGATCCCCATCATCCCTTTGTTTTGTGTGAACAAAGACCTGGGTTAAAGGCATCCCTATTTTACGTGAGTAAAGACCGGTGACCTGATGATGATCATATCTAAGCTCTTAAAAGAATCCTATGTGATCAATTGTATATTAATATAGAGCTTTTACATCATTGCATTAATGAGATGCCAAATGCATCTCAAGATAGAACTATAACTTAAAGTACATAGTCCTTAAGTGTGAAAAAATGATGATTTGACTTGCAAAGGGTGGACAAAATCTTTGTGAATCAAATGTGAAGCCCATAACAGTTATTTTCAAATCAATCTGAAAACATGATAAACAGCATGCCTAGTTGATACATGAGCTCTTGTATGGATTTAAGTGGACAATATACTTGCAATCAGAACTTTTTTCAGGTATCAATTTAACAAAATAACTCATCAAGAAGAGGCTTAATATTATTGTATGATCCCATCATATGTGAATATATGTCTGCTCATCACCATACAGTTAAATGTCACTCATGTTATTCTTCTTAGAAATTTATGATAAATGCTTAATGTCATCATTAATCACAAATTTAGGGGGAGTAGAAATACATGAAGTTAAGTTTATCAATCAGCAGCTTTGTCTATTTCATTATCAATTTGAAGGAATTGGAATCTGAGCACCATCTTAGCTCCTGGATACATGACATATTCCTTAAATTCATTGTTTTTAACTTTCTTGTGGTAAATTGTCATGTATACAAAGTCAACAATGTCCAACAACAATAAATGGTTCTAAGCAATGGACTTGGACCATACAACAATACTTCAAAGCATTGTGCCATGTTAAGCATTAGCAGAAGCTACATTGTTGAAAATTGAAATGTTTATCTATAGATTGGTAAACTATGGATGAGCAAAGATCATCAAATATAGTTAATTTCATAGTTTGGTAATCTTTGAATATGTAAGTTATATTCATCAGCAGATGTCGTTAAGTCATCCGCAGATGATTTATGGGATCCGTAGATGATCTGCGGAAGAATATGTTGAGGGTCCCACTTCATTAATGTGATAAAATTAAGGTGTCTGAGAGTATAAATGATGTTGTTTGACTTCAAACATCATTATTCACTTTTTCAGTTCAATTTTTCAGACCTACAAAAACACACTCTTAACAAACTTTTCCCCTTTATAACATTCAAATTCTACCAAATCAAAATCATTAAACAAACATATATCTATGTTCTTAATCAACTTTTCAAGGTAAAACATGTCGTAATATTCAAGAATGAACTGTTTGATTCTTGTTTATTCTCACAACTGTTCGTATTCTCATATCAATAATGTGATTCTAACGAAATCTTCTTCTTATGAACAAATGGATAATCGATTTGCGAGAGAACACAATGTGTGTGCCTTCTTAAACCCTGACGATCCTGTTTCAGAATGGTGTCAAGAAATTATCCGATATCTAAGAAGCTCTAGGTTGTTATATGCCTTATCAGCAGAGCCTGTGATTCATCAATCACACATCACTGATTTTTGGAACTCTGCACAAATAGAAGAAGATGGCCAAGTTATTATGGCTGATGTGAAGAGTCGGAGATTGAGAGTCGAAGAACAAACAATAAGAAGGGTTCTCGTGTTGGAGATGTAGAAGCTGGTCATCCTGATGTATTCGACAATGAATACATAGAGAAAGTTTTTCTCATGATGGGGGTATGATGGTGATTTCGAGAAGGGAGAAATCAAGAAAGGAAGACTCTGCAAGCCGTACAGATTTCTCTGCCACACTTATTTTAAGTGCATCTCAAACAGAAAATCTAGTCTTGACAGATTTTCAAGGCATATCTCTTCTGGGATTATTGGTGTTTTTGAGGGAAGAACCTACAATTACTCAAAGTACATCTTCAACTGCTTATGTGATCACATCAAAGTGAAGAAGGCTGATAAGATGTATATGTTTCCAAGGTTTATGCAACTGATCATTAATGTTGATCTGCCTGGAACTATTATGGATGGTGGTGTGTTCGTTCAAGCACACATTGGCAGATCAGTACTGAATAAAATATCTAGGAAATATGAAGGAGAAGACATGCCCATGTTTGCACATATGGTTGATGCTACTACAAATATTCCTCAAGAGCTTGTGTGGGAAGATCAACAAGAGAACTCTCCAACCAACTCTGTTCAAGACACTCACTCACCAGATATATCACCCATACATTAGCAACCTCATCCATCACTATCCCAACCACAATCACCAGCCAGCCAAAACATAGAACCATTCTCTCCATTTCACCATCAATCACCAAATCAACAACAAACATCCCAACCACAATCACCAGCCAACCACAACATAGAACCAATTTCTCCAATCCACCATCAATCAACAAATCAACAACAAACATCCCAACCACAATCTCCAGCCAGCCAAAACGCAGAACCAATCTCTCCAATCCACCCTCAATCACCAAATCAGCTTCAAATGCAACTTTATCAACAACCTCCAAATCCAGAAAATTCAGCCACTGAGAGCACTTACACTGGGGAGACAGAGTTAGCCTCATAAGCAAGTATAGTTCAACTGCCATTATCCAAAACTAAATCCCCTGTACTCTCAAATGAAACTAAACTAGTATCTCCGGTCACTGACCATCAACAACAACAACGACAACCACATCAAGAACCAGAAGATCAAGTTATTGATGCCAGTTCAAGCTCAGCAAGCGTAGCCCATAAAGAAGTAAAAGATGATGAGATTGCTTTTCCACATCAGGAAGGAGAAGAAGAAGCAAACTATGCTAATGTGATTGCATACAATGAAGATGGTCTAAGTGATAATGACATCCCTTTAAGCAAAAGTTATTTGGTGACAGAGTACAACAAGCTTGTAGTGAAGTCCAACTTCAAAAAGCACAGGATTAAGGAGCTGAAAGGAATAATTGCAAGAAAGGATGAAATGCTGATGCAACTAGAATCAAGAATCAAAAGCTAGAAAGAAGATGTCGTATGCAATAATGAAGTGATTGATGCCCTTCTTTAACAAGAATCTGAACTCAAAGAAGCAGTAAAGAAAGAGAAAGATGAAAATAAGAAGCTAACAATGAAATTGATCAAATCAATAACACTCTCTATGACCAATCAGCTCTGTTAAGAAGAAAAGAAGAAGAGATTAATGAACTGAAAATGAAGATATGTGCTCTTGAATCAAACCAACTAAAGAAACCTGCTGAATCTTCTAAGCAACTCATTCAATACTCAAGGAAGAGGAAGTATTTGGGCTTAACAAAGATTCAAGTAATCAATGTTAAAGATTCTCCTAAACGGTCAAGGCATACCTCTTCTGAGCACACTCCTTCTATGGAAAATTCAACATCAAAGCAAGTTGCTATTGATGAATCTGAGACTGATACTGAATGGAAAGAGCTGATTGAAGATGAACCTAACAAAGCACAAGAAGAATTAAAGACTGATGTTCTTCTTACAACAAAAGACATCATGGAAGAGATGCCTAAGTCATCTGTGTTTATGACCCTGATCAATCATGGGTTCCTATTTGACATGGTTGGAAGAATGAACTTGACTGAGATGAAAGATATGCCAAAAGAGTTTGAGCTTGCTAGGTTCTTAATTCCAAATTATGACTATGAAGCATTCACCACTTTTCAAGCCATTGAGAAAATCAAGAAAGATCTAGGCCATTGTGACACTGCTAAACTCACCAAGTACAATATGGTATGTTGGCTTCAGGGACACAATTACAAGGCTCATGAGCTTAAAGGAAGAAGTGTGAGTGAACTAAAAAAAATGATGGAACATGTAATGAATGTTGAACTTGATACTGGAGTCGGATTCAAAACTGAAGCTCCAAACCCATCATTTGAGCAACAAAGCAAACTCTCTACTGATCCTATAACTGTTGAATCTAAAGATCAACACAAAGGCAAAAACAAACTGATCAGAGAACCAAGGGCAGTCATTCCTGGGAAAGTGTGGCCATTAGGGACAACTGTCAGAGAGATCACTGAATAGAAATCAACTCTCATAGAGCTATATGATCATATCACAACCCTCAATTCTAAAGAAGAGAACAGGATTATGGCCTGGAAATTTGATCCAGACTGGGATTGTGCAATTATAAAGAGAACCTCCAGAAGAATTCAATATTTCCATGATACAAAGGCCGTACTGAGACTTCATGAGAAAGACATCAAGGATTTGCAGAATCTTACAATGTCTAACTATCCAATTCACTCAAGGGGAAGAGATTTCTCTATGTTGGTGGGAAAGTTAAAGCCAAAATTCAAAGATATGTGATTAGAGAAGCAAAAAGAGAGGATATTGAGCACAAAAGAATAATAGAGAGAAAGAAAAGATCAGGCACTAACTCTTCCTCATTAGTTGATGATGAAGTTCTAAGGAGAGTTGGTTGTTCTAATAGGAAAACAGCAACCATGAAAGTCATTGGGGAAATCAATATATTATTCCATAACTGAGTGGGGATATGTTGAGAAAACAAAAGAAATGGTGTTGCTGAGGAATGCTGATGGTGGGAAAGGTGACAAAATAAGAATCTTCGACCCCATAGAGATCAAAATGCTTCATCCAAGCTACACATCATTCTTACATGATAAATTCTTCCAAAAGCTAACAAATGAAAAAGCTCAGAATGATTTATGCTTATACATTCATATGATACAAGTTGTGGATAAGCTGCAAGCCAAAGCATACAAAAGAAGAAGATATAATGCTGGGATGTTGAAGGGAGCTAACATTGAAGATATAACAGAACTGAGAATCTCAAAAGAAGATGAACTGGAGATTGTTAACAACCAATGTGTTGTAGAAACCCTCACCACTAAAGAAGATGTATTGGGGTTAAGTTTTGAGACACTTCAAAGGATATGCAGAATGGAGATCAAGTACAAATACGATGATCAAAAGGAGGCAGTATCATATTTCAGCAAGAAAATGGTTTCAAGATTAAGGAGCTTTTAGTTTTGAAGAACTGATTACAAGTATCTAAGCCTAAGTGGGAGTATTGTTAGGTCTAGGATCAGTAGATCTAGTCCATTTTGTATAGGCTTAGTACTTGAATTAATATCTATAATGAATGACTGCAATTCATTATTGTGTATTCATTATATATATAGGTTAACCCATTTATATGTGTGTTGATTTATGTATGGTTACAGGTACAAACATTATATTTGGTCAATCTCTAAAATTGACCAAGTGTAAGAAACATCTACAGATGAACATTTTATTCTTCTGTATATATGGTTCTTACAAGTAAAATGCATCCAAAGATCTTTTGCGGATGAACAACCAGCACTGAGGATGAAAGAACAAGATTGCTTCGGAAGACAAAGATAGCTTCGGAAGAACAAAACAGCTTTGGAAGATCTAGATTACTTTAGAAGAACAAAACATCTTCGGAAGAAAAAGGTTGCCTCGAAACAACAAGACCTGCGGAAGAACAAAACTCCTACGGAAGACAATATTTCTTGCAGAGTCCAAACAGTTGTATAATACAAGTGTTACAAGTCAACATGTCAACAAGACAGTTATGCGAATTCCGAGAAATCCGATAGTTCCTTAACAGAAACATTTCAAATCCCAAGAGATCCGGTGTTTCCTATAACAGAAACAACATTGTCTATATAAATGGATCCTAGGTTTCGAATCACGGACGGCTTCAAAAACAACAGCAATAGCAATTCGACAATTCCAAAAACAGCAAACATCACATCAAATCTCACAATCAAACCCTAGCAGCCGTCATGTCATTCATCACAAAATTTTATATCATTATTCATTATTTGTAATCATTAATATTGATACATGTATGTCCCTAGATCATGATATGAGTGTAATAGATCTTGTTTGTCTGATTCTGATATAATGTTTGGAATGATTAATGAATGATATGATTGTTTGTTATTTATAATGTTAATATTTCATTAATGAGTCGATGTTAAATTGGTTAATTAGGTTGTGGTTGTTTGAATGGTACACATAATGTTTATTAATTAATACATTCAAACTTAACAAAATGAAGTTCTCATACGAATGGCCCATGCGAATGGACCATACGCATGATTAACTTCATACGAATGACTCAGTCGCACGACTGAACCAGGAGACTGGATCAGTCGTACGATTGTAACATAAGATTGGCTTAGTCGCACGACTAAACACTCAGTCGTGCGGATGAATCACTACATGGTTCAATCGCACGACTGAACCATACTAATGATTCAGTCGCACGAATGAATAATACTAACCTATAAATACAACCCAATTCGTGGAAAAACTAGAGATTTTTTTCGATTTCGACTCCAGACGTACCTAGCCGTCCAGAAACCTCCAAGTTGATACTCCAAATTCATAGAACGCAGTGGATCGATTCCTAATTGATTCTTAACGTTTGATTCAATACATTATTGATTCTACGTGCGTTCTCACTGATTCGATTGCCAATCAAATAGGATTCCGCACTATTTAGTTTGGTTTACACGTTAATCATTCGATATTTCATTAAAATAAAAGGTCCCAACAAGTGGTATCAGAGCCATGGCTCTTGATTACGTGTGATTCAATCAAGATTCATAAAAAGTTTGTGTTTTTACACTAAAATACGCAATCTTTTATGTCAAAAGTTGTCTTGGACGTACCATGCTCATCAAGTTTTGGTTTCTACGGCCTTAGGCGATTAGGGTTTGCAAAATTTCGAATTTTTACGGCTAAAACACGTTTAACCTAGAAATTTTCGCAAAACAGCAACTTCAGTCGCACGAGTGAGCCATTCGCACGACTGGACTCATTCGCATACTCCAGACGCACGATTGGACTGAGTCGCCTCCCCATTAGTACGACTGAACCATCCGTTCGCAGTGTTCATACGCATCAACTTCATTCGCTTGACTGAACCAATCGCTTAGTTCAGCCGCACGATTGAACCAATCGCATAGTTCATTCGCACGGATAGCCCATTCGCATCACCCAGTCGCACCAGTTTGACAGTTTGTTTAGTACACTTAAAGGTTAATCGAGATGGAAGATCAGATGTCAGCGTTTACTGCTGGCAAGGACTCAAGGATCCAGAACCTACTGTTGCTTGAGAGTGAGGTGGGGAATCATAATAAACCACCAAAACTCTTAACGTTAGATGAGTTTCCCCACTAGAACAACGTTTTGAGATCTACCTCAATGGAGTGGATCCAAATTGTGGGAAGCTATCGAGATTGGGTATAGTATGCCGGTGGGAGCAGATGGGGTAAAACTTACTTTGGGAGGGATGACCGATGCTCAGAAAGTCAAGTATAATGCAAAGAAGAGAGTTTATGCATTGATTACACAGTCTATTCCTAAAGTTATTTTCCACCAGTACTCGGAGAATAAGCAGGCCAAGAAATTGTGGGATGAGCTGGAAAAGAGATACGACGGGAATGCTTCGTTGAAGGCAATTAAAGCTAAGGAACTGAAGAAGGAATTTGACAACTTCTCATCAATGGGAAATGAGAGTTTGGACGATGTTATTGATAGGTTCTACCATCTGATGAGTGAACTGCATACACATGGCGTTGCTACTACCATGGAAAAAAAGGTGTCAAATTTTGCAGACGGATTGCCGGAAAAGTGGTCTTCATTTGTGTCAAATCTGAGACATAATGAGATGCTGGCAAAGTTGGATATCAATGACTTCATTCTAAAGCTGCGAGAAGAAGCACTTAGGATGAAGTACAGAGCTCAGAAGTCTTTGTACACTCAGAATCTAGCATTCTACAATGCCATGCCTCAAGATAAGACGTCTGGAGCACCTCTTCAGATTGCATTTGTGTCTAGCTCATCGGTTCCTTCACAAGCTTCTCCTTCAGGATCAGAAACTTCCGGGTCTTCGTGTACCCATTACATTGGTACTGAAGCGAATGCTACTAGACTGAAGACCGAGAACCTCGGAAATATTACTGTGGAAGTAGCTCGAGAGCACATGGATCTTTTGGCAGCAGTGGTTACTTCTTATGATGGACTTGTTGCTGGGAAGATTGGAACTGCCATCTAGCAAATGAGGACTACGAGCAGGTGGATGAAATGGAGCTGGAGAGAATGGATATTATGTGGGCCTTAGCTAGTGCTGTCCGGAGGGCGAAGAAGTTTGTGAAAAAGACCGGACAGAACTTGGTTGCTACTAAGGATACCACATTTGGCTTTGACAAGAATAAAGTGACCTGCTTTAACTCTGGAGAAAAGGGCCACTTCAAGAGAGAATGTGTGAAGCCAAAGAAAACTGGGAACGGGAACCCATTCTCGTCCTTCACTCGTCAAGACAAGCAAGCTAGTAGTTCTACTTCATCAAGCAAGGATCCAAAGGCCTTGACTGCACATGATGATGAAGGACAAGACTGGAGCTTTTAGTTTGTCTGTCCAGGGGAATCAAATATTGCCAGTGTAGAAGACTTAGATGATGATTCCGCGAGTGAGGGAGATACTGCAGTTGAGATAGCGATGTCGAATATTAAAGAGACAACTGTAACTGAGGTCAGCTACTAGCCTGAAAAGGAGATTTCAACAGCAAAGAAAGGATTAGCAGAACCAGTGACATCTGATGCTGCGTTGATGGCTAACCCTACTGAACCTTCTCAGGTAAGTACCACTGACCAACTGTTTAAAAATCATGCTTGTTCTGATTGTGATGCTTTTAGAGCTAGCATAGATGAGAAATTTGCTAGGTTATTAGATTATAATGATAACTTAGTAAAGGATTTGCAACTGTGCACTGAGGCTAATAGAGTTTTAAAACAAAATGAGCATAGTTATAAAGAAAAGATAGACCTTTTGACTAAACAGCTTACGGAAACTGAAGTAGTTGCATTAACCAAGCTAATGACATTAGGTACTATCTTAACTCCCTAGAAGACACTAAGAAACAAAAGGTAGTTTTAGAAGTAGAAGTAAACTCATTAAAGTAAAAACTGCACAGTTGGACAAGTTCATCACACATTGTCCAACACTTAGTGAGAGAACGAAACAACGGGGAGGGTTTGGGTTATAAAGTGGTTCCTCAACCACCCGAGACCTTGATGAACACTAAGAGTAGACCTATAAATAACAACCCCATCAAGTATCATGTGGTGTCTACTCCTCTTGTTAGTGATCCAGATTCCTCATGTTCCTCATGTTGCATTTAACAAAGCTAATGACACCGGAGTCACACACATCTCCACAAAGAATGTTTAATCATCAAGTTGATAACACGTCGTGCTATAACTTTGGAGAGTGTGGACACATTGCTTCCTTCTGTCATTACTATCAGACACCTAGGAAGAAGATTGAACTTTAGAATTCAAAACCTAGGTCTTATAAGAGGAGTTCTTTAATTCAACCTAGACAAACTAGCGAACCTAACGTTCAACCCATTAGCCAGTCGACTGTTTATCACAAACAGGCATTGCACAAATCTGGCTTATGGAAAGAGAAGTCATCCTCTGTGTCTGATAATGATGACAAGAAGGAACCTGAGCTTTCCTTACCCTCTAACGGACAATGGGTTGACTTCATGATGTGTGATGCCTCTGGGAAACCCAAGCCAGTAAAGGCTTGGGTTCCTAACCTAAACTAATGTTTTTACTTTGTATGTGCAGGGTGTTCACTACAGTCCTGAAACCAACACATGGATTGTAGACAACAGAGCATCCAGGCACATGACAGGAAATAGAGCTCTTTTATCAAACGTCAAGCAAATAAAAGGAGGGCATGTTTCGTTTGCTGGAAACAAGGGGGGTTATATCACAGCTCAGGGAGAAGTTGGAAATCAGAAAGTTAAGTTTGATAGGGTGAACTAGGTTCAGCAACTTCAAAACAACTTACTTTTTGTTTCCCAAATCTGTGATAAAGGTTTTAAAGTCATATTCGACAACAAGAAGTGTTATGTCCTTAAGAAAGACTATGTTATTCTAGAGGACCAAGTTCTGATGACAGTTTCAAGATATAAGACCTTTATGTTTTGGATCTCTTAACAACTTCTACAACGGATCATGAAGTTCAATGCTTTCTATCCAAAGCCACTGAGAAGGACTCCATATCCTGGCATAGGAGAATGGGACACATCAATCACGGAAGATGAATCACTTGATCCAGAAGGATCTTGTGAGAGGAGTTAATGTCAAGATTTCCAACTTCCTGATTTTTGTATAGCTTGCAAGAAAGGCAAACAGACGAAGAAGTCTCATAAGGAAAGAAAGTTCATTCAATAGAACTTCCTCTTGAACTTCTTCACATGGATCTGTTTGGTCCAGTCAGTACAAAGAGCATTACAGGAGACTTGCACTGTCTTGTTGTTACTGATGACTACACAAGATTCTCTTGGGTAATGTTTCTGAAGTCCAAGTCAGAAACATTTGAGTCATTCAAGGAGTTAGTAACCACACTGGAATCTCTCTACAAGCTGAAAGTGAGACAAGTACGCTCAGACAACGGGACTGAATTCAAGAATCATGGATGGAGGCTTACTGCAAGGAAAAGGGAATTGTGCATCAATTCACTTCTGCATACACGCCTCAGATGAATGGTGCTGCTGACAGAAAGAACAAAAGCTTGATAGAGACAACACGGACAATGCTGCCAGACTCGAAATTGCCTATCCAATTTTGGAATTAGGCAGTGGCTAATGCATGTTATACACTGAATCGAGATCTGATAGTCAAGCGCCACGGAAAGACATGTTACGAGCTACTACAACGACGTAAACCAAATCTGGAGTATCTCGAACCATTTGGCGTACCGTGTACACTTCTGAAAAAGAGTCAAGATAGAAAATTCAGCGAGAAGGCTGATGAAGGAATCTTCCTAGGATACAACATACCGAACAAGAGAGTTTACAATAACTCAACGGGTCTAGTAGAAGTGTGGTGTAATGTTGATGTTCAGAGATATACCACACCACCTACTAGCAAAGGACCCGCCTACTTTTTCAACTATGATGGATTCTTTAAGTCCTTCAACATCCCTATCTCTCCTTCTGATGATGAGTTGGCTTCTCGAATGATGGATGATATCTTCAATACACCATCTCTTGATTCAACATCATCGAGTTTACAGGGAGAATCATCTACTCAGTCTGGGGGAGTAGTCGACGACAGTGACTCCTCCTCTGAAGATGAGGCTGAAGAAGATGACCAGAACAGTCAGGAGCAATAGGTTCCAGTTCCTGAAAGTCTACAAGCATCTAACGATGATGCACCTTCGACTTCAGAACCTCAAACTCCTTCTACCTCAGATGCAGAACCAAATGTTCATAGTCTTAGCTCTAAGGTAGCTGTTCCTACTACTCCAGGATCACGTCTAAACGTCTATCATCCCTTAGACAATGTCATTGGGGATCTCAGATCAGGAGTACAAACCTGAAATCAGATGTACTCAGCTGATTATGCCTCTGTTATGGAAAAGGGTTACATTCATGATGGTGCTTATCGGTGTTTTGTCTCGCAGTTTGAGCCAAAATACGTAAGTGATGAATTAAACGATGAGGCATGGGTGAGTGCCATGCAAGAAGAACTTCTTCAATTCAAGAAGTTAGGAGTATGGACTCTAGTAGATAGACCTAAAGGTGCTAAGGTCATTGGCACCAAATGGGTCTTGAAATGCAAGAAGGATGACCAAGGGGTCATTATCAGAAACAAGGCTCGATTGGTTGTTCAGGGATTTCGCCAAGTCGAGGAGATTGACTACAATGAAGTATTTGCACCCGTGGCAAGGATGGAAGCCATCCGTATCTTCCTTGCCTATGCATTGTATATGAAGATTAAAGTCTATCAATTAGATGTGAAGAATGCATTCCTTCATAGGAAATTCAAGAGACATTCTATGTCAGTTAACCCGAGGGATTTGAAGATCCTTATCATCGGGACAGAGTTTACAAACTCGACAAGGCCTTATACGGTCTTCATCAAGCTCCTAGGGCCTGGTATGAGAAACTCTCAACTCATATTGTGAAACACGGCTTTCGCAGGGGAGTCATTGACTGCACATTGTTCATAAAAGAAAAAGATGGAGACCTACTGCTAGTACAAATCTATGTCGATGACATAATCTTCGGTTCAAAGAACAAAGAATTATGCAACAAGGTTGAAGCAGTTATGAAGAAAGAGTTTGAGATGAGTGCTATGGGGGAGATGAAATTCTTTCTCGGGTTACAGGTGGATCAGACACCAAATGGGATCTTTCTACATCAGACTAAGTATGTGGGAGACATTCTCAGTCGGTTTGACATGAGAATGCCTCTGCTGCTGGGACTCCACTAGCTACAAATCATGATATAGCACCTGACGAAAATGGAGATCTTGTAGATGCCACAATGTACCAAGGAATGATTGGATCGCTCATGTATCTCACTACCTCAAGACCTGATATCATGTATGCTAATGTTTATGTTCTAGATATCAGGCTAAGCCTAAGGTTAACCATCTGATCGGGGTCAAAAGGATATTTCGTTATCTGAAGGGTACACCCACACTTGGGTTGTGGTATCCTCATGATGATGACTTTGAGCTCATGGCGTATAGTGACTCAGATTACAGGGGCTGCAAGATGAACTACAAGTCTACATCAGCAGGGTGTCAATTCTTTGGAGGAGATTAGTTACCTGGCAGTGTAAGAAGAAGACCTCGGTTGCATTGTCAACAGTGAAGCCGAATACGTTGCTGCTGCAAGTTGCTGTTCACAAATCATTTGGATTCAACAGCAAATGCGGGATTACGGTTTAAAGTTTTCTTCTACTCCTATCTTTGTTGACAACTCTGCTGCAATTGCAGTAACTAAAAATCCGGTACAACATCCAAAGACCAAACACATCGGTATTAAATACCATTTCATAAGAGACTGTTTTGAAAAGAACTTAATTGATGTGGTAAAAATTAATACTGACTTTCAACGCACTGACCTCTATACAAAAGCCTTTGATAAACACGTTTTCTATATTTGTTAGAGGTCAACAGCGTTAAAAAGAAAAGTGATGTTATTCCAGATGATGATCATGTGTAGTCTGATGCATTGCAGTATATTTTCTTTTTCAATTTTTTATTCATTTTATTCTGTTTAAATTAAATTCATATATTTAGCTGTCTTTAAAATCCTAAAATAATTAAATCCAGTATGATTTTAGAATTTTAGGGGGAGAGTATGTCAGTAGTAACATTTAAAACAAAAAAAAAACAGAGAGGGAGAAGGAGTAGATAGCCGATATAAGTAGATCGTATCTGTGATACCGATTCAAACCTTTTGGAAAATGATAGTAAATAGGAACAAATCAAACGGGACTTTAAAATTTAATTTAGAAAATATGCAAAATTCAAAGTATAAGTTATGTAGTCTAAGCAATATAAAAAGGGAAGACGATAGAAAAACTCGTAACTACTAAGGTAACACAAAGAAAGTAGACCTAGAGGTTGCTAGACCACAAATGATATGTCGGTAGATTCAACACAATAGATGAGTAGACCTGACTGGTGATTTCAAGATCAAACTAAGTTGTTCAACTGACTGTGGGCTGCCATCTTATCACTGGTTAACACAATCAACAATATTCCAATAAGGGGTAATGAGCATGTAAACGCCACAAATGTGTGCGGATGACCATAAATAGAGCTAGGCACGAAAAAAAGGAAAGACAAATGCTATCAAGCTAATGACATATGTTGTTGGTGCATTCTGTGCAAAATAAAATGCAGCTGCTCTAACAAGAAGATAGGTTGTGTGCCTCTCTGCTCTGCGATGGCACTGACCTGAGGATAAGCATAACCTAGATATTCTAGAATTCATTGTTGTTTGCCACCTCTCTGCTGTGCAATGGCACTGACCTGAGGATTGGCTTCTCTTTGAAAGCTCTACGAATAGTCTCTTCTTGTAAAAATACCCGTACATCGCTCAAAAGCTCCTGAGGAATGTTGATTACCATATAAGTGTGGGATCCACAAATATTAGTTGAAATAATTAAACCTAAAACTATCACCAGGTTGTGTCTACAGTCTGTGTATGGATTTAAGAGGACAAATATACTGACAATCATTGTGGCTGCAATTCTCGAAAGTTCAAATCAATGTGGGAATCTAATAGTACCAGTGTGATTTCCTAAATTTGCTAACGACTCTGGATGAAAAACAAGAATTGAGCATCTAAAGGTTTTGATAACTAGTCCCAAATGATTTGAGTGCCTGATGATTCCAAATGTGAATTGTTCCAGGTTTGGTCAAACTAAATTGAAGCTGGCCTATTATTGGAACCAAATCCAGGAGATGTCTATCTTAGGATTTATCTCTCACAAAAAGTCAAAAACAAGTTCTATTTTTGTATTTAGTTTAAGGTTCTAGTTAGTTAGTCATTTTAGTTTGTTTGTTCGTCGGACTATATCATGAAAATCAGTATGGGATTCACTCACCTAAAAGGGTCATGTCTGAGATGGCCACATGTGTTTTCAAAGTTTACCAGTGTCACGTCTGAGCTGACTAAATTGTTTAAAAGGATCACGTCTGAGGTGATCAAAAGGTTTTCAAGTTAAAAGGATCATGTATGAGATGATCAAATGCTCATAATGTTAAATTTCAACAGGTAAAAAGGGTTTAAGTGCTAAATGATCATAAGTGTAACCCATTCGCACGACTGGATCATAAGTATGGACCAACCATGCGAATGGATCCCATTTGCACGACTGGACATGAGATTGAGCCATTCACTGAATGGCTTATCAAAATGATCCATTTGACCGAATGAAAGGGTGCCAATGAGTCAGTCGACCGACTGAGACTCAATCGGTTAACTGAAGGTGCGAATGAAAGGGCACGAAGGTCAGTCGACCGACTGAGACTCGGTCGGACAGCTGAATGCGACTGACTGGGCCATTCGCACGACTGAGCCTTAGTCGCCCGAATGAACTGAGCGGATGAGGCCAGTCAGACGATTGAACTCAGCTTCAGTATTTAATGGCCATAGTCGATCTTATTCCACTCATCACTCTCAATCGCTCCTGAATCGCACATTGTACCATTACTCTGCCGAAATTGCTTAGACCCTGTTTCCAGATCTTTATTGATATTCTGACTTGTGTTGACATTTATACAGGTATATAACAGTGAAATCACTCCGGAATCAGAAGAAAGCAAACCCTAATTGTGTGATATTTGACTGAAACAAGAATCAGACCGTAAATGACCTAATAACCAACTGAAACTAAGCAACATGTTAAAACTAAGTCTAATAGGTCATTAGTTAAGAGATTCCGAGTCTAGAGAGCCATTAAACCACGTTTAATTTCATGAATTGATCAAGACTCGAACCTCAGTCGATTGAACAGTGGGTCATGCGATTGGTCGTCTGGGTGAACTTCAATCGCACGATTGAGGCTGCCGAATGGGTCAATCGGCCGAATGTATCATGCGAATGAACTCAGTGACTGAACCAATCGCAGACTCAGCCAATAGATTGAACTAAGTCGCATGTCTCATTCATCCGAATGAGCTCAGTCGCATGAAAGGACAACCGACTGACTTCAGTCGCATGATTCATTTGTACGAATGAATCAGATTGAATTTAAACTATACACTTTGAACTGAAGTTTGATGTATGACTTACTAATGGTTATGTGTCTTGTGTTTCAGATAAATGGCTGATAGATGGTCCATCAATCCAAAGCACAATATATGTGCTCATTTGGACCATACGACTCGGAATGGGGCCGAGTTTACAGAGATTATTGCGTTCCTTCGACGCTCTCGGATACATAAAGCCATATCCATACCGTGTACTCCTTGCAGGTCATTACATCAGGCTTTCTAGGAGAACGCCTCTGTAGATCGTTCACGTGAGCCTTACAGCATACGGAGCTCCATTCATGGTCATGATATTGACATTACAGCAGCTGACATCCAGAGAGTACTTGATTTTGGGGACGATACTGATCACCCCACCAGACTACATCCATTTACAGTAAGAGGTTGCTTCCTCAGGATTAAGTACGTTGGGGACAGCAACTCAGGTGTGCTCAACAAGAGCAACCTGTGTCCCCAGTATAAATACTTGGCGCAAGTGATCTGAACTGTATTGCTTCTCGAAGGGGTGCGTTTGATGACCTGTCAGACCAGATTTAGAATGCCTGTGTGGCACTGGTGCTGAACCAACCCTTCAGCTTCTCGAGCGTGATCTTCTCGTATCTGGTGGAGAATCTGGAGGCCAAGGGGAAGGAGGGTTTTTGTATGTACCCCAGATTTCTGCAGCTGATCTTCAATGAGAAGCTGCCATTACTTCCCAAGGAGAGACATGATGCGGTTGCCCTAGAGATTATGGATGACACGATTTTGGTCGCATGAGAGTGTATCGGGGCAAGCAGGTAAAGACCTAGGTAAAGAGGTTGATCGGCCATCTGGCCAATGAAAGATATGTGGCGCCAGGTAGACGCAAGTGGCGTCACGACGACAGTGATTCTGATGTTGAGCAGATTGCTCTACCCACCGATGACTCTGATGATGATAACGGTGGGGATGCTGGAGATGACATGCCCATTGCACCGAGGGCGCAGCTACAGATGTTATACCTCAGTATCTGCCCCCATGGGAGACATAGCGAGCAGTCAGCGGTTCGCACCAGAACTTTATACCTGGTGAGGAGAAGAAGAGTCAGACGAGGAGCCATTGACTAGGACTATGGGAGCAAGGTTGTTTCCACAGAGTATGGACTGTGGGCGGTTGGTGAACGCCCCAGGGATTCGGGAGAGACGACTGCAGATCCCAGCTATGCTCCTGAGTCTGCTAGGCGTGTGTTCTAGGGGGAGCATCCACCTCGACGGATCGATCGAGGAAGAAACGGATGGCTCAGCCCCACGGCCAGAAGGAGAAGAGGAGAAGACTCACTTTCGTCTCCACCATAGCCACTACATCTACCATCACCACTACCACTTCTACAGCCACACCATCCACCACCATAGCTACCAACAGCTACCAATACACTACCACACCTCCCACCAATGTACATATGCAACCCACCATATCTTTCACTCCTACATCACCTCCACTATCTCACAAACCCAACCCTATCTTCACCACAGCCACCACTACCACCACTAGCCAACAAGCAGGACCCTCATCTCATCCCGAAACATATATATGGATCTCATCTACCTCAATTGGGGTGTAGTAGAGGACCAGCTTTCAGTGCTAAACCGTATGGTGATGCGACTGTTAGCTGCTGATGAAGAGAAGAAGCAGATCCGACAACTTGCAGATCTCACTGCTGTGCAGTCACACCAGATCTCGGAGCAGGCTTGGCTAATCGAGGAGCAGGCCCAGCAAATGGTTGCTCAGAGCCACGAGATTGCCCAACTCCAAGAGCATAGAGTCACTTCTGCTAAGAAGATTGAGGAGTTGGAGAATGCTAAGAAGACCATCATGCTAAAACTTAAGGATCTAAAGATGAGCCTCGAGATTAAAGAGGGAAATGGTGATGATGGTGATGACGATAATGAAGATGATGATGATGAGACTGAGGATGATGAGGGGATTGAGGACGAGAGGACATAGGAGAGGAATGAGGATGATGATGAAGAAGGAGGGGATGCAGCTGCATCTACCTCTGCTCAAGGTCAAGAAAGGAGGTCTAAGAAGAATCAAGACCAACAAGCTTCATCCTCTGCTCCACCAAGTGATGACCAGTGATCCAAGACAAAAGTAATGATTAGATGTCTAGTATTTGATTACTTTTGTATTTGAATCATGTATTTAAACTTATGTATTTAATGCTCATATAAGATTAATGTATTTCTGTTTTGATTATTAAACTAATGGTTGATGTGCACATGTTTAAATCAAACAGATCCAAACTATCAGAGGGATGAGTTCGATGTTGCTCCCCTCAGAGATCAAGACTCAGCTAACTATGATTCTTGATCTGCAAGGGATCGTCAGAAGATCGGTGAGTTATACCCCTGAACAAGGGGAAATAATTCACGATCTATCAAATGAGCAACTAGCTGAGATCTTCAAGCTAAATCCCGATGAGATTGTAAAGGATGCTCCAACGTGCGACTCGACAAGTGACGAAGAGCTCAACAACGTTGATGAAATAGAGATAGAAGATGTCACTGTAGAGCACTACCCTCAGTATGCTGACAATGAGGGAAATGTGGTCCCCAATCTGGGGAATCCCTTGTCAGTGATACGTTTGAGGTGTTAGACAAAATGGAGCAGGAGTCAGAGAAGACAGAGGGATCGGCCCAAGCCTCAAATGATGATGTTGATATCCGAAAGGCTGAGTGGGCTGCCTGTTTGAAGAAGTTAGAGCCCAACACTGCACCTAAACACGACGCCTACACCAAACTCTATAGAGTCAAGAAACATCATAAGTGTCAGGCAGGATTATAGCATGGGCTATTTTGAGGACCTTAACGTCTATGCAGTTAAGGAGAGAAGGGCATAGAGTACTTTAGATTTCCACATGATCTAAAGACTCTACCAGGTTTTGAGCTCAACCAGCTGGCCAAACTAAAGCTGTTTATGCTGACCGAGAGAAAATGTCAGGCTGGTTTGAGGTGCCCTAAGGAAGGAGTACCACACCAGGTGGGTTAACTTCAGACCCCAACAGCCTACAAGGTACATCAGAAGGTCTGAAGTTGATGCCATTACTGGAAAGCCAAAGATAGTGTTGAAGTGGAGTCCTCCGCGCATGATGTCAAGAATCCCACTCAGGGAAATGCCACAGGACTTCACTCTACACTTTAAGTGGTGGTACTACGATTGGAGGACAGGAGAAGTGGTCATAGTCCTAAACAAGAGGGGCAAATAGATACTATCAGGGTATTTGACCCAATGTGTTTACCAACTTGTCAGCTAATGATGTTACACTCTATACAAGTGGCCACTGTTCTATGATACGCAGGATATAGTACAAGCCCTCCAGTTCCAGAATGTCATAAGACTCTATTTTGCATTTGAGATTCATGAAGGAGTCACAAAAGAGGATAAGTACAAGAAGTATGAGGAGGTAATGAAGAAAACAAGACATTAGAGAGATCTAGGTCCGAGGGGGAGTTTGTTGATACATGTATGTCCCTAGATCATGATATGAGTGTAATAGATCTTGTTTGTCTGATTCTAATATAATGTTTGGAATGATTAATGAAATGATATTGATTATTTGTTATTTATAATGTTTAATATTTTATTAATGAGTCGATGTTAAATTGGTTAATTAGGTTTGTGGTTGTTTGAATGGTTACATATATGTTATATTAATTAATACATTCAAACTTAACAAAATGAAGTTCTCATACGAATGGCCCATGCGAATGGACCATACGCATGAATAACTTCATACTAATGACTCAGTCGCACGACTGAACCAGGAGACTGGATCAGTCGTATGATTGTAACATAAGATTGGCTCAGTCGCACGACTGAACACTCAGTCGTGCGGATGAATCAACCGCATGGTCAATCGCACGACTGAACCATACTAATGGTTCAGTCGCACGATGAACAATACTAACCTATAAATACAACCCAATTTGTGGAAAAACGAGATTTATTCGATTTCGACTCCAGTACCCTAGCCGTCCAGAAACCTCCAATTGATACTCCAAGTTCATAGAACGCAGTAGATCGATTCCTATTCGATTCTTAACATTTGATTCAATACTTTATTGATTCTACGTGCGTTCTCACTGATTGGATCGCCAGTCAAATAGGATTCCGCACTATTTGATTTGGTTTACACGTTAATCATTCGGTATTTCGTTAAAATACAAGGTCCCAACAATTAACATGTTTTAATGAAATACATATTATTCATTAGTTATGTTTCTTTTAGTGTGTTTCTTTGAATCGTTATTGATATTGAATTTTACTACAAACAATTAAACCAAGGCAACGTTGATTCCGCAAACGTTGACTTGTCTATGACCAATACTGATAATTCCTGATTGCGATCCTTGGATTCACAGGATTGTGTGTTCCCGATATGAACGGGAACAATGAGCATGGATCTTAGGATTCATATTGATCATCACAAAACTTGAATGAGTAGATGCTAAAATATAATAATGATGAACATGATGAAGAACACAAACGTGTTTAATGTTTGATGTTTATTGATATGTTATTGAAATCATCATCCATGAAGGATGATGATATGATGTTGTTGGTGATGGACCTAATTCACCCTAACAAGTGGTGAATTATTCACACTTTACAATGATAATATGTGCTAATATTTATACGAGTCTAGCACTAACAATAAATACCAATAAACCCTAGACTATATTATTGTTGATTTCGTGCTTCAAGTCTTCAACTTCAATAATATTGAAATCTTCAATTTCTTCAATGTAGAATACCAACAATCAATAACTTTGTTAAATTATAAAACTTTCCATTTATAAGAAAAAAACGGTTGAAAACAATAGATTATTGAAGTCATTATTTTTTTGTGATGTCTGTACTTATATGAAGATTTGATTAAATATTACATAATGATGTCGTAAATAATCAAAAGTAATGGATAAAAGTCATTCATAATTATGATTTAAATTACAATTGTGTAGGATATTTAATAAAATTTTAAATGCCACAAGAACAACAGATGCAAGATTTATAAGAATAACCAATTAGCCGAGCTTCCAGAATGTTTGGATCGATAATAAGTCTCGTAAATCTGTCGATTTTAGAATATTAACTGTATATGAAGAAATGTATGTGAACATGGTGCATTTGTAGTTATTATATTGTAGCGTAACTAAAAGTTAATTGCTATTATAATAATACCGGATGGGAATTTGACCAATCAGAAATAAGATGCGTTACAATTTTTTTTGGAGATGGCTTTACATACACCTAAATAATTTGTATCTGATTTTGTTGTCAAAGACATTTGTATATATGACCACTGAAAATCAATAAACACAAAATATATAATAAGTATCATATAATTATATATATATATATATATTATATATATATATATATAATGTGTGTGTGTGTGTGTGTGTACTGATTATGTATAAAATGAAATTAAAAAAAGAAATTAGATAGGTACTAATGTGTAATCTTGTAGGAAAATTTTGAAATGACTACGACCGAATTTTCTTTCTTCAAATATTATCCTGCCGGCCGAAGACATCTACACAATATAGAAAAAAAGTGTATAAATATATTAATATAATGTTAAGATATGTCACAAAAATTACCAACAAAAAGCTTTTGGTGTCTTCTATCATGAGTCAGAGTTTATGGTAGGTGTCAAGATAAAGTTTTTTGGTAGTGTCAAGATAAAGTTTTTTGGTAGTGTGATTATAAAGGAGGTTAATTTTGTATGTTTGGTTATCATAATTTTCTTTTGTCCACAAATTATTGTTTAGCCCTCATATGTAGGATACCCGTTACATTTAAAGTCGTCTAATGAATAAGATTTAATGAAAAGACACCACCAATTAACGTTTGGTTGTTGTATGACTGTATTAGTTGATGAGGAAAACGGTGGCACTTTTGTGTGACTATAAGTATAACAAATAACAATTAGCAAGATACTTATATTTAATTTTAATTATGAATGTAAACATATTGAATAAAAGTGGAAAAAACAGTTACCTCGTGATAAAAAAAACAACATTCAATCTGTTATGTGAATGTCATGCCAAATAAATTTAACAGTAACAAACAATATGCTATACCATTTCCCATTTTCTGTAAGCTTTGAAAACAAATCGACAATGCATTTTTCGTCCATCGCCTATCACATAAATGTAAGCAAAAGATGATAATCATAGCATTAATGGGTTGGTAAAAGAAATTGATTTAACATGTTTAACTTTGAAAGAACATTCGGATAAACCACTTTGATTGGTGTGATATGTTAATATATATAAAGATATATATGTGTAAAGGAGAATTTGTTATTTTTTATGTATGGACATTGTTCGTCGCTTGGTATATGTTGTTTTAAATATTTTCATATTAGATATCAATATTCTTATTTTTATGTATTTTATTTTAATTTCTGTATACTGAAAACATTAGAGAAAATGGTCGTTGATTAATAATGTGGATGACAATATTAATATAAACATATATGTCGGCATCAGAGATCTCAATATCATGGCCCAATATAGAGCTCCTAATACAGTACGGCTCACGAGAGCGGTCCACCGAGACATTCTCCCAGAATGCCTGATGGAGTGATCTATATGGCGTGCAAGGCGTGGAGATAGCCTTATGAATCGGGACCATCTCAGAAAGGATATAATGTCAGTAAACTCGGCCCCGTTCCTGGTGGGTGATCCAAATGAGCACAGATGTTGTGCTTTGGATTTATGGACCACCTTTCTGCCATTTACCTGAAACACACAAGACATAGAACCATTAGTACATAAGAGATGAAAAATTATGTTCTAAGTGTAAAGTTGAAAGTCATTCTGATTCATTCGTGCGAATGAATCATGCGACTGAAGTCAGTCGTCTGTTCTTTCATGCGACTGGACTCATTCTGGTCAATGTGACAAGCGATTGGGTTCAGTCTGCTGACTGAGTCTACGACTGGTTCAGTCGGCCGACTGAGATCAATCGTGGTTCATTCGGCCGAATGACCCAGTCGCCAGATTCAATCGCGCGATTGAAGTTCATCGGACGACCAGTCGCTGTCTCAGTTGTTCAGTCGCCTGTGGTTCGAGTCTTGATCAATACAAATGATTTAACATGGATTACGGTTCAATATACTCACATTCTTGTTACTAATAACCTATTAACCTTAATTTTAACATTTTGCATAGTTGAAGTAGGTTATTAGGTCGCGTTCTATCTTTTCTTGTTTTCGTTCGAATTTCACCACATTATGGTTCAATCCTTCTGATTTCAATGAAACAAGACTTCATACCTGTATAATGAATGGCGAACGTTAGTGAATCAAAAACAATGATAAACTAGTGCTAAATTTTTTTGGCAGAGTAACGGTAGGGAGTGCGATTTAAGGGCGATTTGGGAGTGATGAGTGAAATGGGATGACAGAGCCCTTTAAATACTGAAGCTGGGCTCAGTCGGCCAACTGGCCTCAGTCTCCTAGTTCATTCGGGCGACTCAAGCTCAATCGTACGATTAGCCCAACCAGCCGCATGCACTGACCGACTGAGATTCAGTCGGTCGACTGGCTCAGTCGTGCCTTTCATTCGCATGTTCAGTTGACCGAATGAGTTTCAATCGGTCGACTGACTCATTCACCCTCTTCCAATCGGTCGAATGGGCTATTCTGATGAGCCATTCGTGTTAGTGGAAGCCATTCACATGGTTGGTCCATTCTCATGGTCCAATCGTGCGAATGGGTCCACTTAGTTAATTTTCTGCCATTTATACCAATTTACATTAAGCCTTTTAAATTAATTGAAAATAAACGTTATGAGCCTTTGATCATTCAGACATGATCATTCTTTTATTTGAAAGCTTTTGATCACCTCAGACGTGATCCTTTTAGACACTTAGTCACCTGAGACGTGACCTTTTAAAAGCACTTTGTCACCTCAAACGTGACTATTTTAAACTTTCAAAGCACATATGGTCATCTCAGACATGACCCTTTTAGTGATTTGATTCCTTCTGATTTTCCTGATGTAGCCGACACACGCCTACAATTAAAATTAAAAACAACTAACTAATTTAAAACCTTAAACTAATTTCATAAACAAACTTATTTTGGCTTTTTGTGAGAGATAAGTCCAGAGATTGATATCTACGGGATTTGGTTGGGGAGTAGACAGCTTCAAATTAGATTGATCATATCTGGACCAATTCAATTTTGGAATCATACAGGTAAGTCAAATCATTTGGGACTTGTTATTAAAACCTTTTGATGCTTAAATTCTTGGTGTTCATCCAGAGTCGTTAGCAACTTAAGGAAATCATACTGAGACTCTTAGTTTTTCACATTGATTTGAACTCTTGAGTATGTAGCCACTAAGATTGTCAGTATGTTTGTCCACTTAAATCCATACACAGACTTTTGACACAGACTGGTGACTGATTTAGGTTTAATTATTTCAACTAACATTTGTGGATCCCACACTTATATGGTAATCAACATTCCTCAGAAGCTTTTGAGCAGTCTACGGGTATTATTACAAGAAGAGACTATTCTTAGAGCTTTCAAAGAGAAGCCTGTCCTCGGGTCAGTGCCATCGCACAGCAGAGAGGCGACAAACAACGATGAATTCTAGAATATCTAGGTTATGCTTATCCTCAGGTCAGTGCCATCGCACAACAGAGAGGCACACAACCTATATCCTTGTTAGAGCAGCTTATTTATTTACACAATATGCACCAACAACATAAGTCATTAGCTTTATTGCATTTGTCTTTCATTTTTTCTTGATTTGCTCTAATTATGGTCATCCGCACACATTTGTGGCATTTAAATGCTCATTACCCTTATTGGAATATATTTGATTGTGTTAACCAGTGATAAGATGGAGGTCCACAGTCAGTTGAACAACTTAGTTTGATCTTGAGATCACCAATCAGGTCTAATTGTCTATTGTGTTGAATGTACCAACATATCATTTGTGGTCTAGCAGCCTCTAAGTCTACTTTCTTTGTGTCACCTTAGGAGTTGCCAGTTTTCTATCATCTTCCCTTTTTATATTGCTTAGACTACACAGACATATACTTTGAACTTTTGCATCTTTTCAAAACTTAATTTTTAAAGTCCCTCTTGATTTGTTCCTGTGTACTATCATTTTCAAAGGTATTGAATCGGTATACAGACACAATCTACCTTATTTCAGCTAGTTACCCCGTTCTCCTCATTTTTTTATTTTATTTTTTATTTCTTATTTTTTAATGTTAACTTGCTGACATATTCCCCCTAAAATACTAAAATCATTTCTGGTTTAATTATTTTTGGATTTTATAAAACAACAAAATAACATGACTTAAATATAACAGACGAAAATAAAACAGATAACATAAAATAAAATAAACTTTAACTAAACTACATCGGACTACACATTATTATCATCAGGAATTACCTCACTTTTCTTTTTAACGCCGTTGACCTCTAGCAAATATTAAAAACGTGGTTTATCAAAGGCTTAGTATAGAGGTCAGCGCGTTGAAAATCAGTATTAATTTTAACCACATCAATTAAGTTGTTTTCAAAACAGTCTCTTATGAAGTGGTATTTAATACCGATGTGTTTGGTCTTAGGATATTGAACCGGATTTTTAGTTACTGCAATTGCAGCAGAGTTATCAACAAAAATAGGAGTAGATGAGAATTTTAAACCGTAATCCCGCATTTGCTGTGAATCCAAATGATTTGTGAACAGCAACTTGCAGCAGCAACATATTCGGCTTCACAGGTTGACAATGCAACCGATGTCTGCTTCTTACACTGCCAGGTAACTAATCTTCTCCCAAAGAATTGACACCCCGTGATGTAGACTTGTAGTTCATCTTGCATCCCCCGTAATCCGAGTCACTATACGCGGTAAGTTCAAAGTCATCATCATGAGGATACACAATCCAAGTGTGGGTGTACCCTTCAGATAACGAAAAATCCTCTTGACCCCGATCAGATGGTTGACCTTTGGTTTAGCCTGATATCTAGAACATAGACATGTAGCATACATAATATCAGGTCTTGAGGCAGTGAGATACATGAGGGATCTAATCATTCCTCGGTACATAGTGGAATTACAGATCGCCATTTCATCAGGTGCTATATCATGATTCGTAGCAAGTGGAGTCCCAGCAGTAGCAGAAGCATTCTCCATGTCAAAGCGACTGAGAATGTCTCCTACATACTTGGTCTGATGGAGAAAGATCCCATTAGGTGTTGATCCACCTGTAACCCGAGAAAGAACTTCATCTCCCCCATAGCACTCATCTCAAACTCTTCTTCATCACTGCTTCAAACTCTTTGCATACTCTTTTCTTTGACCCGAAGATTATGTCATCAACATATATCTGTACAAGCAGTAGGTCGCCATCCTTTTCTTTAATAAACAGTGTACAGTCAATGACTCCCCTGCGAAAGCCGTGTTTCACAAGATGAGTCGAGAGTTTCTCATAACAAGCTCGAGGAGCTTGATGAAGCCCATATAAAGCTTTGTCGAGTTGTAAACTCTATCCCGATGATAAGGGTCTTCAACTCCCTCGGGTGACTTACATAGACTGTTTCCCTGATTTCCCCATGAAGGAATGCACTCTTCACATCTAATTGGTAGACTTTAATCTCCATGTACGATGCATAGGCAAGGAAGATACGAATAGCTTCCATCCTTGCCACGGGTGCAAACACCTCATTATAGTCAACCCTGACTTGGAAAAAACCTTGAACCACCAGTCGAGCTTTGTTCCTGATAATGACTCCTTGGTCATCCTTCTTGCATTTTAGTACCCATTGGTGCCAATGATTTAGCACCTTTAGGTCTATCAATCAGAGTCCATACACCTAACTGCTTAAACTATAGAAGTTCTTCTTGCATGGCACTACCCACGCCTCATCATTTAGTGCTTCACTGAATATTTTGGCTCAACCTGCGAAACAAAACATCGATAAGCACCATCATGATGTAACCTTTCTCCATAACTGAGGCATAATCAGCTGAGTATAGCTGATTTCGGGTTTGTACTCCTGATCTGACATCCCCTATAACATTGTCAAGGGGATGATAGATGTTTAGTCGTGATCCTGGAGTAGTAGGAACAGCCACCTCAGAACCGAGATTGTGAAATTTTGTTATGCATCTGAGGAAGATGGCATTTGAGGTTCCGAAGTCAAAGGTGCATCACTCATGGATGCTTGTGGACTTTCAGGAACTGGAACCTGTTCCTCCTGACTGTTCTGGTCATCTGCTTCAGTTCATCTTCAGAGGAGGAGTCACTGTCATCGACTACCCCCCTGACTGAGTAGATGATTCTCCTGTGTGCTAGATGTGTATTTAGAATGTCATACATCATCCTAGTAGATAACTCATCATCCGAGGGAGAGAGAGGGATGTTGAAGGACTTGAAGAATCCATCATAATCGAAGAAGTATGCAGGTCCTTTGCCTGTAGGTGGTGTGGTATATCTCTGAACGTCGACGTTACACCACTTCTACAAGACCCATTGAGTTATTGTAAACTCGCTTGTTCGGTATGTTGTATCCTAGAAAAAATTCTTCATCTGCCTTCTCACTGAATTTGCCTTCTTGTGTCTTCTTCAGAAGTGTACACGGCGCGCCAAAAGGTTCAAGATACTCCAAATTCGGTTTGCATCTTGTAGTAGCTCATAACATGTCTTTCCGTGGCGCTTGACTATTAGGACTCGATTCAGTGTATAACATGCATTTGCCACCGCCTCATTCCAGAATTGGATAGGCAGTTTTGAGTCTGCCAGCATAGTCCGTGCTGTCTCTATCAAACTTGTTCTTTCTCTCCGCAACGCCATTCATCTGAGGTGTGTAAGCAGAAGTGAATTAATGCACAATTCCCTTCCTTGCAGTATGCCTCCATCTCTTGATTCTTGAATTTTGTCCCGTTGTCTGAGCGTACTTGTCTAACTTTTAGCTTGTAGAGAGATTCCAGTGTGGTTACTAATTCCTTGAATGTCTCCAATGTTTCTGATTTGGATTTCAGAACATTACCCAAGTGAACCTTGAGTAGTCATCAGTGACCACAAAACAGTACACGTCGCCTGCAATGCTCTTGTACTAACTGGACCAAACAGATCCATGTGAAGAAGCTCAAGAGGAAGTTCTATTGAATGAACTTTCTTTTCCTTATGAGACTTCTTTGTCTGTTTGCCTTTCTTGCAAGCTACACAAAAGTCAGGAAGTTGGAAGTTCTTGACATTTACTCCTCTCACTAAATCCTTCTGAATCAAATGATTCATCTTCCTTTGACTAATGTGTCCCATTCTCCTATGCCAGGAGATTGAATCCTTCTCAGTAGCTTTAGATAGAAAGCACTGAACCTCATGATCCGTTGTAGCAGCTGTTGACAGATCCAAGACATAAAGGTCTTATATCTTGAAGCAGTCATCAGAACTTGGTCCTCTGGGATCATATATTCTTTCTTCAGCACGTAACACTTCTTGTTGTCGAAGATGACTTTAAATCCTTTATCACAGATTTGGGAAACAGAAAGTAAGTTGTTCTGAAGTTGTTGAACGTAGTTCACCTTATCAAACTTAACTTTCTGATTCCCACTTCTCCCTGAGCTGTGATATAGCCTCCTTTGTTTCCTGCAAAGGAAACATGCCCTCCTTTTATTTGTTTGAGTTTGATAAAAGGGCTCTATTTCCTGTCAGTGCCTGGATGCTCCGCTGTCTATAATCCACATGTTAGTCTCAGCACTGTATCGAACACCCTGCACATACAAAGTAAATGAATTAGTTTAGGTTAGGAACCCAAGCTTTTACTGTCTTGGGTTTCCCAGAGGCATCACACATCATAAACTCCACCCATTGACCATTAGAGGGTGAGGGTAGCTCAGGTCCTTCTTGTCATCAGTATTAGACACGTAGGTGGATTTTCTTTCCATAAGCCAGATTTGTGCAATGCCTGTTTATGATAAACAGTCGTCTGGCTTACAGGTTGGACTTTAGGTTCACTAGCTTCTAGGTGGAGTTAGAGAACTCCGCTTAGAAGACCTAGGTCTAGAGTCCTGAAGATCAATCTTCTTCCTAGGTGTCTGATAGAAATGACAATAGGAAGCAATGTGTCCACATTCTCCACAGTTGTAGCATGACCTGCTATCAACTTTATGAGTAGACTTTCTTTGTGGAGAAGTGCGTGACACTCTAGTAACATCAATCACTTTCGTTTTTGACTCTTGTATGTTTGATGTTTTCTCTGATTTAACAAATTTACTGTTTAACCGTTTCACTTTTTGGTTAACTGGTTTTTGACTTGAAGCATGTAAAAAGTAACATTTGAAGTCCTTTTAGGTTCTGATTTGACTCTGTTTGACCCTGACTTTAAGTTAACTTTTTCAAATTCATTTTCCAGATTAAACAAGGCAATTTACCCTTTGCCTTTGAAGTGGCCTCCTTTTGTTTCTGAAGATTCAGTAGATGAACATGAGGTGTTTGGATCAGTAACAAGAGGAGTAGTCACCACATGATCCTTGATGGGGTTATTATTTACTGGTCTAGACTTAGTGTTCATCAAGGTCTCAGGTGGTGGTGGAACCACTTTGTAGCCTAATCCCTTCCCGTTATTCCTTTCTCTCACCACGTGTTGAACTATGTGTGAAGAACTAGTCCAACTATGCAGTTTCTGTTTTAATGAATTAACTTCTACTTCTAGAACTGCCTTTTGTTCTTAGTTTCTTCTAGGGAGTTTAGATAGTACCTAATGTCATTTGCTTGGTTAAAGGCCACTACTTCGGTTTCCCTAAGTTGTTTAGTCAATAGGTCTATCTTTTCTTTATAACTATGCTCATTTTGTTTTAGTACTCTATTAGCCTCAGTGCACAGTCGTAAATCTTTTAAGTTATCATTATGATCTAATAACCTAGCAAAATTTTCATCTATGCTATTCCTAAAAGTATCACAATCAGAACAAGCATGATTATTAAACATTTGGTCAGTAGTACTTACCTGAGTTGGTTCAGAAGAGTTAGCCATCAGTGCAGCATCAGATGTCTCTGGTTTGGTGATTCTGACTTTTCTGTCTCTGACGTGGAAATTCCTCATTTGGCTTGTAACTGACCTCGGCTGCAGTTGTTTCTTCACTATGTGACATTGCTATCTCAACTGCTAGATCACCTTCACTCGCAGAATCATCATCAATATCCTCAACACTGGCAATGTTAGATTCTCCTGGTGAGACAAACCTAAAACTCCAATCCTGTCCTTCATCATCATGAGCAGTCAAGGCTTTTGGATCCTTGTTTGATGAAGTAGAACTGGAGGCTTGCTTGTCTTGGCGAGAGTAAAGGACGAGAACGGGTTCCCATTACCCGTCTTCTTTGGCTTGACACATTCTCTTTTGAAGTGCCCTTCTCTCCACAGTTGAAGCAGGTCACTTTGCTCTTGTCAAAGCCAAATGTGGTATCCTTAGTAGCTATCAAGTTCTGTCCAGTCTTCTTAACAAACTTCTTCGCCCTTCGGACAGCGCTAGCTAAGGCCCACATTATATCCATCCTCTCAAGCTCCATTTCATCCACCTGCTCGTAGTCCTCATCTGCCAGATGGCAGTTTCCAATCTTCCCGGCAACAAGTCCATCATATGAATGAACCACTGCTGCTAAAAGATCCATATGCTCTCGAGCTACTTCTACGGTCACATTACCGAGGTTCTCGATCTTCAGTTTGGTAGCACTTGCTTCGATCCAATATAATGGGTACATGACGACCAGACGTGTCTGATCCAGAAGGAGAAGCATGTGAAGGACCTGACGAGCTAGACACAAAAGCAGTCTGGAGTGGTGCTCCAGATGTCTTAGCTTGAGGCGTGGCGTGTATAAAGCTGGATTTTGTGTGTACGAAGACTTCTGAGCTCTATACTTCATCCTTAGTGCTTCTTCTCGCAACTTAAGAATGAAGTCATTTATATCCAACTTTACAAGCATTCCATTCTGTCTCAGGTTAGACACGAATGTAGCCCACTTATCAGGCAATCCGTCTGCGAAGTTGCTTACTTTCTTCCATAGTCGTTTCCACTCCATGTGTATGCAATTCGCTCATCAAGTGGTAGAATCTGTCTATGACTTCGTCTAAACTTTCATTACCAATCGATGAGAAGTTATCGAATTCCTTCTTTAACTCCTTTGCCTTGATTGCCTTCAATGACGCATTCCCATCATATCTCTTCTCTAGCTCATCCCACAGTTTCTTGGACTGCTTGTTCTCTGAATACTGGTGGAATATGTCTTTGGGGATAGACTGAGTGATCAATGCATAAACTCTTTTCTCTGCATTGTACTTTATTTTGTGCGTCTGTCATCCCGCTTAATGTTAGCTTAACTCCATCAGCTCCCACCGGTGTACTATAACCGATCTCAATGGCTTCCCACAGATTAGGATCTACTCCATTAAGGTAGATCTCAAAACGTTGTTTCCAGTGGGGAAACTCATCTAAAGTCAAAAGCTTTGGTGGTTTATTGTGATTACCCACCTCACTCTCAAGCAACAGCAGGTTCTGTATCCTTGAGTCCTTCCCAGCAGTAAAGGCTGACATCTGATCTTCCATGACTAATAAACTTAGAATCTAATCAAACAAACTTTCACTGATGCGACTGAAGATGCGAATGATCTAATCGTGCGTATGAACTCTGCGACTGGTTCAATCGTGCGCGCTGAACTGGGCGATTGGTTCAGTCGGGCGAATGAATCTGGTGCGTATGAGCTATGCGAACGAACGGTTCAGTCGGCCGAATGAGGGTGCGACTATGTCCAATCGTGCGTATGAGCAATGCGAATGGAGTCCAGTCGTGCGAATGAGTCACTCGTGCGACTGAAGCTGCTGTTTTGCGAAAATTTCTAGGTTTGACGGGTTTCAGCCGTAAAGATTCGAAATTTCACAAGTTCTAATCGCCTAAGTCCGTAGAAACCAAACTTCGATGAGCAGGGAACTTCCAAGATCACTTTTGATGCCAAAGATTGCGTTTTTAGTGCAAAAACACAAACTTTTATGCAATCTTGATTGAATCAACACGTAATCAAGAGTCAAAGCTCTGATACCACTTGTTAGGACCTGGTATTTGACCGAAATACCTAGAGATTAACGTGTAAACCAGATCAAATAGTGCGGAATCCTATTGATTGGCGATCCAATCAGTGAGAACACACGAAGAATCAATCAAGAATTGAAACTAACGTTAGAAATCGATTGGGAATCGATCTAATGTGTTCTATGAACTTGGAGAACGAATTGAAGGTTTCTGGACGGCTAGGGTACGTCTGAAATCGTAATAAATCGAGAGTCCTTTTTTTCACGAATTGAGTTGTATTTATAGGTTGGTATTATTCAATCGTGCGACTGAACCATTAGTCTGGTTCAGTCGTGCGATTGAACCATGCGGTTGATTCATTCGTACGACTGAGTGTTCAGTCATGCGACTGAGCCAATCTTATGTTACAATCGTACGACTGATCCAGTCTCCTGGTTCAGTCGTGCGACTGAATCAATCGTGTGAAGTTATTCATGCGTATGGTTCATTCGCATGAGCCATTCGCATGAGAACTTCATTAAGTTAAGTTTGAATGTTTTAATTAATATAACATAATGTGCAACCATTCAAACAATCATAAACCCAATCAATTCAATCACGACTCATTAATGAAATATTAAACATCACAAGTAACAAACAATTTATGTCATTTCATTAATCAATACAATTACATCATACTCAGACAGACAAGATTCATTACATTTCAAATCATGATCTAGGGACATACATGCATCAACAATATATCTGGAAAAACATAACGTGATGGTTGTCTGTAATGCTAGTGAAAATTAGGTTACACTTTACGTGTAGTAGCATTAACATAACATAATGTATAAAAACCTCTGTAGGTTTTGTTACAAGTTTATCAAAACTAGTTAATAATTTAAACTATAAAACGCAGAGGATAAAAGGGTTTAAACTTGTTGTTAATAATCTGAAAATATGCATTTTTAGTCCAAAACAAAACCCATGAACAAGGATCATATGTATGTAAAATGAAATGCTATCAAAAACGAAAAAGAACAACCATAAGGTGTTCTTAAAACTACCTTTCAAGAACAAAAGGATGTGGTATGGATGAGAAAAAGACGATGATGCTTCTTGAATGCCTAGCTTCCAAAAGAGAAGTCCTCAAGCTTGTATACCCACAAACTCTTACAAACACCTAACTTGTTAGGGAGTACAACACCAAAACCCTTTTCTTATGCTCCTTCAAAAACGAATTTTCAGCAACTTTTTCCTTAGAACCGAAATTTTTCAGCTTGTTGGGAGAGTGTTCTTGCAATGTGTGTGTGAGAGATACTGTTGGTAAGGTTGAGTGCAAGAAAGGATTAAAGTCTTGTATTAACCAAGACATACAATCCCAAGGAGTCGCAACCATTGGGCGGCCCAAAATGGATTAATATGGGTTTCCCCCATTCAATTTTTAAAAAACTTGCACTCTTTTAACCCGTAAGTTTATAAAATTAAAATATCGTTTATTTTATAACTTTTAACACACTATATTTATTATTATTTAACTTAAATAATAATACAAATAATTTCTCATGAACAAATTATTCATATAATTTGTTCTATACAAAAGCAATGTTTAGACAACCTATTTTGAAAATTGGTGTCAATATTTATTTGTATGATCTCATCAACAAATAAATATTGATTGGTGTTTGATTAGCTTGTTATTGGGTATGACCCGACATGGATCATAACGTACTAACGACATCAATCTTGTATGTGTCTTGGGCACACAAGATTCAACAATCTCCCACTTGCACAAGATTCATAGAAGATTGATGTAAGCAGTAAATACCGCCTAACAATGGTTCACTACCCTTAATACGTATGACTAAGTGCCATTAAATAACATCATCCCCTTCAAGTACCTTACTCGAATTGTTTTAGGTGAATCAATCATCTATCCTTTTGTCACAGATGTCATGTTAAATCCCAGAGACACAAAGTGATCATTCTCCATTCATTTAATTTATCAAGCCTTAGACATTACTCTCAATAAATAAGAGAGACAAATCCCATCTTGACTACATACGCCTCTCATAATTTCCATCTATTATACCTGATCTCAGACTTATGTACTGCCATGTTTCAGAAAAGCGAAGAACTAAGTCAAAGTATAACATTCGGAAATATCAAGACCCAATATGTATCTCAGGTCAAAGGATACCAAATGATGATCGCCTTACTCAAATTTACTTATTATCAATCAAGAAGATTACATGTAGTAATATTTGAGATGCGGGTCAGTCCAATATTTGTTTTCCACAAATATCTATGAACCTTGGCAGCAATCCTTGCTCTATATTCATCGATGTGAATGTCTACCAATCCAAGTTCATAATAGTCTTACCTTGTAACACCTGGTTATTATAAAGAAAAGAAAGAAGAATAAAGTGAGGAAAAAGAAAGAAAATATATTTTACCCAAGTTACGGGGTAAAAAGTGTCAAAAGGACAAATGGTTTGAGAAGTGGATGTAAAAGGTGATGGCCGCCTATTACTCTCTCTACACCCATAAAATGCGGATTTTAGAGAGAAAAAGCGAAAAGAGAAAAAGAGCAGCTCTCGGTTTTGAAGAAGAACAAGTGCAAAAGTCGAATTCAAGGTAAGAATTCGTGTGTTTAATATGTTCTTAACTTGTTATATCCTCGGTTGTATGCTTATGTGTGTTTGTGTGTGTTCAGGTGTGTGTTTTGGTGGGTTTCTAGGCGGTTGAACTCAATTGCAAATGGGTTTGAAAGAAGTCACACCTAAGAGGCTATAAAGGTGAGTTCTAGAACCCCTCATTTACATGTTTTAACTGATTTTGGGCTGGAAATGTATGAATGTATGTTTTTGTAAAACTGTATTACATACCCGTATGTATGAATGTGTGTATGTTGCGGGTATGGTTTAATTATGGACTATGTTCATGTTTGATGATGTTATGGTTGTGTTTCTATGGCTAAGAGTGTATGATATAAGCTTAGAACATGATAGACGGTGTTTGGGGACCAAATTATGATGTTAAGTGTGCCCTTGGCTGCTTATGTGCCCAAACAGTAGCTCATACACCTAAGATTTAGAATAACTGCTTAAGTGTTCCGAAAACGGATGGGCATTGACAAGGGCGGATGAACATTGACAAATGCGGATGAGCATTGACAAATGCGGATGAGCATTGACAAATGCGGATGAACAAAGGTCAATGCGGATGAGTAAACGTCAATGTGTATGAGTAAAGAGGAAATGCGGATGAACAAAGGTCAATGCGGATGAGTAAAAGTCATTGCGGATGAGTAAAGGTGAAATGCGGATGAGTAAAGAGGAAATGATGAGTAAATGTCAATGCGGATGACTAAAGAGGAAATGCGGATGAGTAAAAAGGAAATGCGTATGAGTAAAAAAGAAATGCGGATGAACAAAAAGAAATGCAAAAGAACAAAAAGAAATGTGGATGAAAACTTAGAATATTTTCTGATTTTGTGGGGAAAAAGTGAAATGTAGGCTATGACTAGGGAGGTTCCCGGGGCTATGTAAGTTGAATTTTTGTGGTCATAGATGATGTGATGGGGAAGAATGATGCTTTGTGATTGATGATGTGTGATTGATGATATCTGGTTGATGATGTGCGATTGATGATGTTATGCTTATGTATGATATGATATGTTATGTTCTTTATTACATATGATGATGCGCCTTTACGTGGTGTGATATTGTTAATGAACGTAAAGTATTATCTTAACGAAGTGAAAGATCAAGATAATGAAAGTGGAACATAATGAATGAAAAGCCTTGTGCAGGATCGTTGAAGGGGGTTAGTTATAACACAAACACAAAGCGGAGATAAACTAAACTTAATCAAACAGTTTGACTGGATTAACCAAGGTAAGACACTAAGAACACAAGTAATGTAAGAGACAAAACACAAAGAGCACAAGTATATGGTTTTTAAGAATGCAGTATATTGCTTTATCTATTCTCTATTACAAGTGTTACAAAGCATGATACAAAGATACAAGAACATGAGATACTTATACTACATCCTACAGCCGGCTATACTTTGAAAGCCAACTGGATACAATTGACTAGGCACAAAACAAAATCAATTGTAGAGTCAAAAGGCAGATTGCCTTTTGACTAGTGACTATGACATGCCATAGCTCACATCCTTATCTATTACAAAAGGGATAAAGTACATGAAGTAGAAAGTTACAGACTTATGACCTCAATGTATAGTTACCAAAAGCATGGACCTTTTCACCAACTCATGTAAGTTGGTGACCTTACAGAGGTGTAGTAGAAAGGTGTTCGACTTTATGGAAAAGTACATCAGATAAAGCATGTGTTAAAAGTCTTCGGAAGAAATATGTCTTCATAAGTTGAAGCTTCGGAAGACTTTGTCTCTAAGGCTTTGGAAGACTTCATATTTGGCTTCGGAAGATATTGGTCTTGGTTTAGGAAGATTTCACACTTAGAATAATTCTGTTGCATGTGTGAAACTTCCTAAGCATTCTTCTTCATAGTACCTGTGCAGCATGCAGGATAGACATTGGATGTTTAGGTTGCATCAACCTCTTCATTAATCTCTACAAACTCTCCCTAGGCTGATGCTACCAAAACACTTAGTAGACTTCAGATATCAACAGTCCTCATTAGGATGATCACGAATCCTTTCTTCATAAGGTGATCAGGATCCTTTAGACTATCAAAATGTCTTCTCATATCAAAGATTTCATGCAGAGGCAACTGAAACATATCTTGCCATGTGTAAATGTCTTCAGGGCCTTGATCTCTAATGACATGTCATCTTTCTGGATATGTGGTGTATCTCCCAGAAAAGATGGGTCTTCCTGATGCTAGAGGAGTTGTTTGAATTGGAGTTCATGTAGCATCCTCTGGCTGCACAACCTCAAGATGTTCTGACTCATCTTGGGGTTTAGAAGAGGGTGCAGTCTTCTTCTTCTTTGGCTTTTGTTTAGAAGCCATCCTCTTCTTTCTCTTTACAGGTTTTAACTGAGAAGACTGGCTTGCAGTACCAGATTGATCTTCACTATCTTTGTCAGTTGGGATTTCCACTCTCTCAAGCTCAGAAGGAGAGGGAAGTTGACCCTGCTGTGGATCAGAAGATGAAGCTTGCTGAGTTTCAGCAGGAGGTCCAGGTTGTGTTGTCTCTGGTTGTTCAACCTTAACCTCCACTTCAGGTGGGGCTTGACTTGGAGTGGAGTGTAAGTCAATGAGCACTCCACTTTTGATCTTCTGCTTGATCACCCTAATATGCTCATCCATAGTGGATAGAGACATGGGGCCAAGTCTCCTTCCGGAGAATCCATATAGCTTCAAGAATCTCATCATCCTCTGCCTATCAGCATACTTCTTCATGCTCTTTTGGATGATAGCTCTTGATTTTACAGCTTCTTCCCTTAGCTTCTTTTTAGTTGTCTTTCTGTTCCTGATTATCTCAAGTTCAAGCTGTTTTAAGTACTCAAACTCAACATAGTCATAGGACAAGGGAAGGAGTGCATCCGCCTGATAGAAGCCTGTGGCACTCAGTAGTTGATCATCTTGATCCTCTCTTCTTCTTTGTCTACCTGAGGTTCTTATTGAACCACATCTTCTTGTGCAGGACTTTCCTGAACTGGGGAGAGCGTATGCATATCCTTGTATAGTCTCTTTCTTCTTCTTTCTTCTTTGACTTGTACTAGAAGCTCTGCATCTTCTGCCTCTTTCTTCTCCTTTGACCTTTCCAAGTCAACCAGTTCATTCAACTCTTCTAAGGGGAGAGAGATGACACTGTCTATGTCATAGTTCCTTGTCTGCAGATAATTTATCCTGACTGCGCTTAACTCATCATTCTGAGTATTTGGTTTGGGGAAAACCCTGATAGCAGACTCCATGAATATTGAAGACTCAGCAGAGGAACTTTCTCCCCTCAGCCTCCTTTTCCTCTCTCTCTCCTCCTCCTCAATCTCCTCAGTTGTCATCTTTCTTTTCCTTTTGTCACTCACTGACCATTGTGACTCAGGGTGGAGAGAGCTTTGGCCTTCATTGCTTGTTGCAGCATCTGAGCTCTGGCCAAAAGAGGTTGAGAAGCACCTTAACAAGCAGGTGTCTCAATAGGAGTGTGGATCTCTGCAGCAGTTGATGATAATGAGACAAGTGTCTCAGGTTCTGCCACTGGGCCTTCAGTTAAGGTTTCCCCTATGAAACTGATCTTAGGGTCTGCCTTAACATCTAGTTGACCGATAGCATTGCCTGATTCCCTAAGTCTCCTTCTTAAGCTAAACTCTACAGTGATCCTATCTTGGATTTTTTGAGCCAGTTTGTCAGCTTGTCTTGATTTGCTTGGGTTGACAAGTGGCATGTTGACTAAATCCAGACCTTCATAGTAGTTCAAAGTCTGAAAATTGAAGACTTCTTGCTGTCCTTGAACTCTTATGATGATTAGGGCTTTCCTGATGTTGTCATACCTCCACCTAATGATGTGATTGGAAGATGGTGAAGATGACATAGCCCTTGGTATCCCATCCTCAAACAAACACTATATGAAGGAGTCTGTGTAGTTCACATCAATGTGAATTTGAGGAGGTTCACTATATGAAGTAGTGACCTATTGCCTGTCATGTACCTGGAACAACCACTATCAATGATCCAGACATTTTTGTTTGTCTTGAGCTGTTACTGCAGAAAGAAAATGATTAGTTACATTTGGAAACCCAAGCCTTGCTTGTCTTGGGCTCATAAACAGAAGGTAATTGAATAGTAATAGAATTCTCAGTCACTTGGTCTTTCTTAGACTTCCACACCACCTTTGGAGTCTTGGACTTGACCTTCAAAACTTCTAAAGCTTTTGGAACTTTGGAAGTTTTGATGACTGAACCTTTGGAAGATTCTGCAGACATTGCAGCAGACTTCGGTGCATTGAAAGAACTCCTTTCTTCCGAGACCAAGTTTTCTTCCGAGGGTAATTTTCCACTTCCCTTCATCTTAGACTTGGAGCTTTTGAAGGAAACAGGTTTTCCTTCCGAAGCTTGAATCTTCTTAGAACTCTTTGAAGTCTTTGTACTGGTCATATGGATAGTACCTTTAGGATTGTATGGACAATCCTTAGCAATGTGAGAGGTACTTTCGCACATGACACACACCATTTTCTTCTTCACAAGAGTCTTTTGCTGGGAACAAGACTTTCTTTAGTCACATCGCTTCTCCACCTTCATCTTTGCAGATGCTGAGACAGTTCCTTTAGGCTAGGAACTATTCTTGGAGTTTGATGGTCCAGGCTGTGCAGCAGTGGTACATAGCAGATCAGTCTTCTTCTAGTTATTAAGATGAGTTGAACAAGAACCAGAACTCTTATCAGAAGAGTTTTAGTTGATGTCTTCAGTCCCTACCACTTTAAACCCTGTAGATATGAAAACTTGTTCCTGCTTAGAGTGAAACGTAGTCTTGATCTCTTGAGCCTTCCTTGCCTTTCTTTTGCTCTTTCTGATCAAGTTCTTTCTCATGGACTTGGTCATCACAGTCTTCTTCTTCTCCTCAGAATCCTCCTCTTCACTCTTTTCAGAGGAATTCTTCACTATCTCTTTTTCATCTTCTTCACTTATAGGATCTATGAGAGGAAGCTCATCTTCACAAGTTCCACACCTAGGGGATCTTACAGACAAGATTGTGTATGGAGGAGCTATCTCATTGGATCCCAGTCCATGCCTGTTTTGATAGCAAACTTTGTTGTGCAGGGATGAGGATATCATGTTCTTGAAGTTCTCTTCTTCAAGAACACTCTTTTCTGCCCTGGCTTTGCTGATCACAAGCTCAGTCTGACACTCAGTTAACTTAGTTATGCGATCTTTGATTTGAGTCCTAAAATCTATGTGTTCATGTTTTAGAACTGAAATTGTTTTCTCAAGGTCTTCTATATTTAGTTTATAATATTTTCAGACTTTCTAAAATCATATTTTAAAATGTTTAAGGACTCAAGGTCAGATCTCAACTCCATATTATAGGACCTGTATCTATTAACTTTAGCAATGCATTCAGGAGTACAGAGATGTTCCAATACCTTGGCTTCATCATGATCTGCTATCAATGCTTGGTTAGGAGAAGCATCTTCCCCTGAAAGCTCCAGTAAAAGCCTCCTTCTTCAACAGCAACAACGACATGCTACTTTGACTTCTCATTCTGGAGAGCTTTGTCAGTGTAGTTTGGTCTGGACTGTGTTTGGCCACCATTTGTTTTAGGTGCCTTACATTCTCTGGCAAAGTGGCCCATCAAGTTACAGTTGTAACACTTGACTTTGCCTTTGTCCAGGCCAAACTTTCCACTGGTTGCATTGCTTGGAAACTTCCTTCCAGTCCTCTTCTAGAACTTCTTGGCTCTGTGAGTGAGAAAAGCCATCTGCTGTACTCTTTCCATGTATTCCAGATCATTTGGATGAATACAGTCTAGGTCTTCAAGTGTGAAAAGAGAGTTGCCACAGCTTTCATCAAAATACACAAAAGCTTGAGAAGAGATTGTCTCTTGGAATGGCCTTCCTTGAGTGTAGTTCTCCATTGGTGTCTCTGGGAAGGTGATGAAAGGACCATTTGGTGAGCTGTCAGGATAGCATATGAGATGATGTTTGGGTTCTATGCTGTCCCTTTTAACCACATGTAGGGCTAAACCCATTTGATTGTTGGAGTCGCCAGATGAACCTTGCATGTTCATCTCCATCTGGTAGCCACTGAGAATCCCATATAACTCTGTTAGAGTAAGAGTTTTGAGATATTCAGTTCTCTTGATCACCACACAGTAGTGTGTCCATTGCCTAGGAAGTGAGGAAATTAACTTCCTTACAATGTCTCTGTTATGAAGAGAGACTCCTCCATCCATTAGGGTATCCACAATCTCAACATACCTAAACTACTGCTGAGTCATAGTTCCACCTATTTTGAAGGTGAAGTTTTCAAAATGCTACTTTAGGAGATCCTTCTTGTTCTCCTTGGCTTCAAAGGAACCCTCATACACCAGTTTCAGTGCATCCCACAGCTGCTTGGCTGTTTTGCACTTCTTGAAAGCTCTGTACACAAAGTTTGGAAGGGCAGTTTGAAGGGCTGACATGGCTTTTCTGTAAATCTCTACTCTCTTCCTATCTTCACCAGAGTAGTTAGCCACATCTTGGGGATCATACCAGTACCAGTAGCAGAAGGGGTGCTAGGTATGAAGGGCCCATTCTCAATATACTCCTACATTCTTGAATCAAGAGACCCGATGAAACCTTCCATTCTTAAATACCAGGTATCAAACTCATCAAGAGTGATTAGTGGGTACTTGTTCATGGTTCCAGTTTCCATATCAGTTTTAGAAATGGCTACTATTTGAAAAGTTTAGTATTTGTGTGTGTGAGGGATCTTAAGATGGTGAGATCTTATATCAAGAGCCTGAAAAGCTATAATACCAAATGCAGGATCGTTGAAGGGGGTCAGTTACAACACAACACAAAGACGATATTAACTAAACTTAATCAAACAGTATGACTGGATTAACCAAGGTAAGACACTAAGAACACAAGTAATGTAAGAGACAGAACACAAAGAGCACAAGTATATGGTTTTCAAGAATGCAGTATATTGCTTTCTCTATGCTCTATTACAAGTGTTACAAAGCATGATACAAAGATACAAGAACATGAGATACTTGTACTACATCCTACAGCCGGCTATACTTTGAAAGCCAGTTGTATACAATTGACTAGACACAAAACAAAATCAATTGTAGAGTCAAAAGGAAGATTGCCTTTTGACTAGTGAGTATGACATGCCATAGCTCACATCCTTATCTATTACAAAAAGGATAAAGTACATGAAATAGAAAGTTACAGACTCAAGACCTTAATGTACAGTTACCAAAAGTACGGACCTTTTCCCCAACTCATGTAAGTTGGTGACCATACAGAGGTGTAGTGGAGAGGTGTCCAGCTTTATGGAAAAGTAAATCAGATAAAGCATGTGTTAAAAGTCTTCAAAAGAAATCTGTCTTCATAAGTTAAAGCTTCGTAAGACTTTGTCTCTAAGGCTTCGGAAGGCTTCGTATTTGGCTTCGGAAGATATTGGTCTTCGCTTCGGAAGATTTCACACTTAGAATATTTCTGTTGCATTTGTGAAACTTCCTAAACATTCTTCTTCATAGTACTTGTGCAACATGCAGGATAGACATTGGATGTTTAGGTTGCATCAGCCTCTTCATTAATCTCTACAGCTTGCAAGCATATGAACAGAGGATCACAACTCATTGAGAGTTGTTACCGTATGTGTGTCTACAGTGTGTGATTGTCGCTAACTCATAAGGGTCCATACACACAGTAAGAGTTCAGTCTTGGTGACTGCTCCAATACGTGTGATTTCCTAATTACTGTGTGTGTATATATACTTACAGTGTGCGATTTTGGCTGACCCATAAGAGTTCACACAGACACACACATAGGGGGAGTCTGTCCTAGTGACCACTCCATATGTGCGATATGTGCGATACGTGCGATATGTGCGATACGTGCGATATGTGCGATAAGTGCGATATGTGCGATACGTGTGATATGTGCGATATGTGCGAACATGCGAAATGTACTAAACGAACAATGATGAAGATAATAATTATTACTTTGACGTATGTACGATGTGTGATCATGTGCGATAGTAATGAAAATGTTTTAACTAATGGAAGGTAATGCAATGTCTTTATAAAACTAAAACTCACTCAGCAACGCTGACTTTTTATGCATTTTCCAATTGGCAGGTGAGCATTGCTGAGGATGGCACAGGGTAGCTACTTAGCATTTTTGGATGGCATCCATTTGATAGAACTATAACTTTTTGTGATGTAATGCAAATAAGATGTTTTGTAACCAGTCAACAATGTGTTATTTTGCAAAAGCATTTTTAATGAAAATGTTGTTTTTAATGTTTCCGCTATAATAATTTCTTTAAGTTAATGAAAATATATGTTTTATATGCGATGATTGACTAGCTGTGAGCGTCCTGGGTTTGGGGCCTTACAAGTTGGTATTAGAGCCAAAGCTTAAGTGAAACGGGTAAATTTTCAAAATAAACCTAAACTTAAACTAAGAATGGGACGGAAAGGGAAGGGATGCCAGTCCGAGTAGCTGCATGCCATGAGGTATTTTATTAATGTTAACCGGTATTACGTGCGCATGTTATGTGGTTTATTTGTTGCTGGTAGATTTAGATACTGATGTAGTCAAGATAGGAAATGCTTGGGATATGAAGAGTAAAGTAAGTGGCTAATTACAACTGGCCACTATAATTAGGGACTTACTATACTTGACATAAACTAAGTTGTTCCCTTGAATGACCGTGTTGGTGTTTGAATCTTTTAGTGTGTGTGTTAGAGGATGACTGGTGGTAGATTATCTAACACATCATGAGGTGGAGGTCGTGGTGCTAAACCATGGGCTATGAGAGGAAGGCCTAGAGTCGAAAAGGTGGTTCATGAAGAACCCAAGACCCCTTATCCGAAGGGAAGAGATAAGAGTGCTAACCTAAGGGCCTCAATGAAGGAGGCAATCGTAGAGGAGGTGCATCAGGTCATGCAGACGATCTTACCATCTGTGGTGACTAAAGTGATAAAGGTTGTACAGGAGGGAGAGAGGAAGGAAATGAGTAGACCTACGGGCCAAAGGAGATAGCCCGAGACTAAAATGGTTTTCTCTAATGACGAAGAGGAAGAGGAAGAAGAAGAGCCTGTGCAGTAGGTGACACGAGGCTATAACTATGGGGCATTTATGAGATGCAAGCCCCAAACGTTTGATAGGAATTGTACTGTTGCTGCTGCTCACCGATAGGTGAGAGAGATGGAGGCGGTACTCGACATTAGCAAGTGTCGGGAAGATCAAAAGGTGAAGTTTGCTACTCACTCATTTGTGGACTCGGCTTTGTGTTGGTAGGACAATATCGTCCAAGCCGAGGGTAGTCGGGCGATAGGAATGATGTAGTCAGGCGATAGGAAGGAAGCCAAGGGTAGTCAGGCGATAGGAAGGAGATGGACAAAGTTAAGAGGGAGTTCCTGCAGCTGGAGGCGGGGACTATGACCCATCAGCAATACAACACCAAGTTCAACGTGATGGCACGTCTGGTGCCGGATCAAGTGACACCCTTGTCACGAAAGATCAAGAGGTATATTCAGGGCCTGCCGGCGGATGTCTGTAGGCATATGATTGCTGCCCGACCAAGCATGTTTAGGTCGGCAGTTGACTTAGCGGGGAGGTTGTATGATGAGAGGACTATGATGGTGGCGGAGGTGAGTAGGAAGAATGGTGGAGACCAGAACTAGAATGGGACAAGGATTGGACGGGGTGGTGTCCCGATGAACGATAAGAGGGCATGGTGTGCAGGATCGGTTAAGGGTCACTTAAAACTTAGTTTTTCTCTCAAACTCACCTTGAACAACACTCAGATGAAGGTAGAGTCAATAAGAGTTGATCACAATATAGTAAGTAATACAGAACACCGAAAGTAATTTTCAAGGTACTTGCATATATTGCTTCTCAACTCAAATATTACAAGACTCTTACAAGCTTATCTTTTCAAGTTACAATGAGAAACTATATAATACTACCTACAGCCGGATATACTTTGATACCAGCTGAGATCCTATAACTAAAGCCTATACTACAAGACTATAGTTTAAGGAATCTCAGATAAAGTCTTCTCTGAGATTTGGTAGTCAGGACATGGCCCTGACTTACCTTTTGTCACCAACTAAAGTTAGTAACATGTACTATCATAAAAAGGTAAACAGTGGAATAAAGTATGGTCAACTGCATGGCTCTTTGAGAAAACATCATGTAGTATTAGAGGTCTGCAGCAGAGTGTCAGAGACCACACTTATGTCCACTGGTTCATAGCAGTGTCTTCCAAAGGTTAATTGGCTTCGGAAGAACAAGTACTTCCGAAGCCACTTATACTTCGGAAGAGGCTGCTTCTTCTAAGGTTTGGGATCTTCTTCTTTCCTTCATACTTTGGAAGTAGTGTTCTGATTGCTCTCCTAAAACTTAACCTTCGAAAGCAAGCTCTTGACTTCGGAAGTAGTGTTCTGTCTTCGGAAGCTAATCTTTTACTTTATCTTCGAAAGAACTCTACAACCTTAGAAAGTTCCATGCTAAGCCTCGGAAGCCTTTGCATGTAGCACCAAAATTATCTATGTGTTCCAGCTGAAACATTCTCACAGGATGGTTTAGAATAGTTTGGAAACAATTCTAAATTAAAGATATGATCAGGGCCATTCCCCTAACACAAGGAGTGTGCTTATTAACAACTATATTGGATGACTCCTCAAATTGTTGATTCTTAATGTTGTATACTCTATAAGCTTTGGAGCTAGAAGAGTATCCAACAAAGATAGCATCATTCGACTTTTCAGCAAATTTTGCTAAATTGTCTTTTGTGTTAAGTATGGTACACTTGCTGCCAAAGGACCTTAGAAAGCCAATGAACGGTGGCCTCTTGTTCCATAGCTCATAAGGGGTTTTTCCATGTGGCTTAACTACAAGAACTCTGTTCTGCACATAGCATGCAATGCTAACTGCCTCTGCCCAGAATATAAGAGGTAGTTTTGAATCAATTAACATAGTTCGAGCAGCCTCAATAAGTGTCCTGTTTCTCCTCTCAGCAACACCGTTTTGTTGAGGAGTTCTGGGAGCACTGTATTGTCTGGCAATCCCTTTTGAGTTATAGAGTGAGTCAAGAACAAAGTTCTTAAACTCAGTCCCTTGATCACTTCTAATAATTTTAACCATGTGATCAATTTGATTTTCTATTTTAAGAATAAAAGATTTTAATGTTTCAGCAGTTTCATCTTTAGTTCTTAAAAAGAATACCCATGTGAATCTTGTAAAATCATCAACTATCACAAGGTAGTATGATTCCTTCCAATGCTCATTATACTTGTGGGACCAACAAAATCCATGTGCAATAAGTGTAATGGAGTACTAATAGAGTTAACACATTTGGATTTATGAGAGGTCCTGTGTTGCTTCCCTTTTAGGCATGCAACACAGTTATCTTTGCAGAAAAACTCCTTTTTAGGCAAGCCATGGACCAAGTTATTTTTAGCCAATTTATTCATTATCTTAAAATTTACATGACACATACATTTATGCCATAGTGTTGACTCATCACTATCAGCTTTGGAAAGAAAGCATGATACTTCACCCATTAGGGAAGCATTGTTCATATCCAGCTTGTACATATCCCTTTTCCTAGGAGATCTAAGAAGCACCAATTCTAGAGGAATGATCATCCCTGGTTTGAGGATAATGCACTCATGTTCTGTGAAAAGCATCTGGTGCTTTTGATCACAGAATTGAGAAACACATAACAGATTGGGTTCAAGCTTTTGACAAAGTTAACTTTGTCAACTTTTAACTTACCATTGGATATACTCCCTCTGCCAGAATATATCCTCCGGCCTCACCTCCAAATTGAACAGGACCTCCATCATAGTGTTGAAACTGTTAAAGGAGAGATCAGTTCCCTGTCATGTGCCTGTAGCATCCACTTTCCACAATCCAGACATTGTTGTTCTTATCATATGGATGTCCTTGCACATAAGATGAGATTGTTAGTTTTGATTGGAAACCCAAGCCTTGTTCGTCTTGGCTTCTTCCAAGGATAATGACATAATTGAACCAAAAGATATGCATAGGGGTTCAATAGATGTCTTTGAAAAAGAGGTTTGGACTGCAACAACTTCCTTGATCTTCTAGTCCATCCTTTGGTCAATCTTGGAGGATGAGCCTATAAAGGCTTTTGCAGCATGGCCTTCTTCCGAAGCTTCTTTCTTTCCGGAAGAAGTCTTCACCACCTTTTTTTCTGAAGCAGTCTTCTTTTGGGATGGTTTCAAGGGAATCTACTTGTTCTTGCGAACTTTAGCAGCATTTGCTTCCGAGGCCATTTTCCCTTCGGAAGAAAAAGTTTCTTTTGAAAGCAACCTTGCTTCGGAAACCAGCTTTCCCTTCTTCATCACTTAACCGTTTGAAAAGGTCCAAATGTGAAACCTTCCCTGACTCCTTCTTTCCTAGCATTATTTGCATAATGTGTGCTTGCAGGATTGTAGTAACAATCTTTTGCCATATGGTTATGCAGACCACACATTATGCATGCAATGTTAGTCTTTTGGGACTGTGAAGGTTGATGTTTCTGGGGCTTCTTCTCTTCATTAGCGACCTTTCCCTTTAAACCTGATCCTTTGGCAGGACAGGAGTGTTGGTATTACACTCCTTTCCTGAATCAGAAGTACCTAACACTTGGAATCCAGTTGAGATAAAGACAACTTTTTGCTTTGGGTCAATCTTCAGCTTAGACTCAGTCACTTTCTTGGCAGTTTTTGTAGCAGATTTAGCTCTGCTTCTTCTGGGCTTAGTAGTTAGGATTTGATCTTCATAGGAGAAGATGGGTACTTCTACCTGTTCCTTCCCTGTGGTGGCCACTATTGTTGCTTCATGCTTCAACTCTAGTGAGGAAGGGTCAGCAGTTGGAACCTCTTGCTCCTTAGTACCGCATCTAGGTTGCCTAATAGACTCATAAGAATGTAGTGGAGCAATTTCATTGGTTCCCAACCCTCCTTTGTTCTGATAATAGAGTTTGGAGTGGGAGGATGATGCAAGAATAGCTTGGAAGTTTTGCTCAGAAATAGCATGCTTCCTGGCCTGAGCCTCAGCAGTGATAAGCTGGGCTTATGCCTCAGACAATTTGGATATCAGACCCTTGATTCAGCTCTCTTAAAATCAGATTTTATAATATTTAAAGACTCAATATCAGATCTAATTTCCATATGGTAATCCTGATAAAGTTTGACTTTAGCTATACATGCTGGAGTACAGAGATGTTCATATACCTGAGTATCATTTGTTCCTGCAATGAGAGCTTGAGCAGTAGTCACATCCTGTACCATGAAGCTCCAGTCGACTTCTAGAGCCATTGTAGCTGTTTCAGTTGACTTTCCAGTGGGCTTTGAGGTTGAGGGATGTGTGGAGGCCTGTGGGGTTCCCGGAATGGTTTTGGGAGCCTTGCATTCCCTTGCAAAGTGACCAAGTTGGTTACAGTTGTAACACTTTGCTTTGGTCTTGTCAAACCCACACTTACTGGTAGTTGGGGTTTGAGGGAATTGCCTTCCAGTTCTCTTAAAGAACTTCTTCACTCTATAAATTAAAAGAGACATATGTTGGACAATGTCCACATACTCTACATCATCTGGATTGAAACACTCGAGATCATCAAAACAGTATTGAAAATCACCGGAGTGTCCACTTCCTGAGACAAAGGCACAACTTTCCTGGAAGGAATTGTGTTGAGCCTGTTGAGAACTTGGAGTCTCGGGAAAAGTGATGTAAGGTCCAAAAGAGCAGGATGGCTGCTGGTAAGTCAGGTAGTGCTGAGCTTGTGGGGATTCTGAGCCTTCTATAACCATTAAAGCGTTACTAGCAGGAAGACTCAGATGACGGCTTGCTTGGTGGCCCTTCTTACTTTCCATCTCTAAATGATATCAATCAAGGATGGCGTATAGTTCCGTCATAGTGAGAGTGTTCAAATTCTCTGTCATTTTAATAGAGACACAGTAAAATATCCACTCATTTGGAAGAGCACTCATGAACTTTCTCATGAGATCTCTGAGTTCAGGAGTGATCTTCATAGACTGAAGAGAGGAGATAAGATCCATATACCTGAATTTTTGTTGGCTGAGGTCTCTCCAGCAATATAGGTGAAGTTCTCGAACTGCTGCTTCAGTGAGTCCTTCTTTGACTCGATGGTGCTTGAGTACATCTGAGCAAGTGTAAGGCCCCGTTCCTGGGACGCTTACAGCTGGTAATTCATCGCACATAAAACATGTACTTTGAATTTAATCATCAACACATTGCAGTGGAAAACATAGAACAAATGGCAATCCATTTCATCATAAAAACTTTTGCAAAATAATGCATCGTTTGACGGTTACAAAATTTCATTGTTGTATTACATCACAAAAGCTTTAAATAAATGGATGCCATCCAAAAAGCTGAGCAGCTGCCTCGTGCCATCCTCAGCAACTTTACCTGCCAACTAGAAAATGCATAAAAGTCAGCGTTGCTGAGTGAGTTCTAGTTTTATAGCAAAACATACTTTTCTTTCATAAAACCATCCTTTCTTTTAAGATCATATTATACTTTACATTCATTCGTGATCATACATCGTACGTACATACAGATAATATCATTATTATCTTCATCATTCTTTCATTCATACTTTCATTCATTCATCGTTCATTCATTACTTTCATCATCACCATGAACTTTACCCTTCATGCTCGTGATACTGTGCCTAAGCCTATAAAAAACCTTCATCGGTGGTGCCCAGCGCCAAGTGGTCACAGTACCTAAGGTAAAGTTCAGGTATACCATTGTCATATGCAGTGCCCTTCATGCTCATGATACTGGACCTAGGCCTATAAAAGACCTTCATCGGTGGTACCCAACACCAAGTGGTCACAGTACCTAAGACACGCAACAATGGTTCATCCATATGGTCAATCACAAAGAAAGACCCCAATGTGCATCCTTTGGGGTAGCTAACCCGCATACCATTGAGCTAACACCTACAATGGGTGTTATGTGCTTGAAGTTTATGCATGATGATGATGATGATGTTGCATGGTTATGCATGATGTATGTTATGTATGTATGATGCCCTGCACGATGATGTATGAATGATATGTTTATGTTTCTTATGATGATGTATGATTATCTTTTCTATGAATTTACGTGTTATGATAATGAATGAACGAAGTATTATGTAACATAAAGTGAAACATAATGAAAGAGGAACATGATGATGAATGCATGCACTAAAGAATGAATGAATGTAAGAAAGGCTTGCAAGCAAACCCCGGGAATCTCCTAGGTCAACGCCTACATTACCTCTTTTCCCCCCCGAAAGTCAGAATTTTTCTAAGCGTTCATCCGCATTTCCTATAGTCATCTGCATTTCCTACAGTTCCTCCGCATTGGCTATATTTCCTCCGCATTTGTCATCCACATTTGCCTAACTCATCCGCATTTGGTTTCCTTCATCCGCATTAACTCACTTCATCCGCATTGACTTACTTCACCCGCATTGACTTACTTTGCTCGTCCGCATTTCCAAACCCATTGGTTAATAATGTTCATCCGCATTAACCCCTTTTCATCCGCATTTACTTCCCAACACTTAGGCAGATTTAAGAACTTATCAAGTGGGTCTAAAACATCATACTCAATTCTCATGCACCATTCAATATGTTCTAAGCTTAAATCTTACCCTCTAAGCTCTAGAAACACAGTCATACATCATCAAACATGAACATAGTCACACATCACATCATAACATCATCATACACACATTCAAGCACACGGGTCCGAAACCCAATTGGAATAAACATACATTCATGCATTTCCAGCCCCCAAAATCAGTTAAAAACTAGTAAAAGAGGGGTCCTAGAACTCACCTTTGTAGCTTTTGAGTATGGCTTCCTCCAAACTCGTTTGCAAATTGAATTCAACTACTTAGAAACCCACTAAAAACATACCTGAACACATACAAACACACATAAGCATAAACCCGAGGATGAGACCAGTCAAGAACACCATAAAAGCATGAATTCTTACCTTGAATTCAAATTCTTTCTTGTTCTCCCTTCAAAACCGAGAACTTCTGGTCTTTCTCTCTCTAAACCACGAAAATCAGTGGTGTATGTGACATATGGGCGGCCATACCACCTTTTACACCCACTTTTCAAACATTTTGTCCTTTTGGACCCTTTTTACCCCTGCCTCATCTCTTCTTCAGTCTCCCACGTAAACTCAGATCCCTACCTATGCCTCCACTGCACACGCACAAGGGGAACCACTTTATTCCTTAGCCTTTTTTCCTTTCGATTAATGATTGCCACTGGTTGCTCCACATAATTGAGCCGTTTGTCTACTTTGATATCCTCCAATGGAACAATCATGTCTTCATCAGCAAAGCATTTCCTTAGATGAGATACATGGAACGTCGGGTGAATTCCACTAATCTCTTCTGGTAACTCCAATCTATAGGCCACCTCTCCTACCCGAGTGATGATTCGGAAAGGGCCTATGTATGTCGGGCTCAACTTGCCCTGCTTTGGGAAATGAATAATACCCTTTCAAGGTGAGACCTTCAACATAACCCGGTCTCCCACCTGGAACTCAATCGGTCTACGTCGCTTATCAGCATATGACTTCTGTCTATCTTTGGCTGCCTTCATGAAGGCCTTGATCTTTTCAAGCTTCTTAGTCGTAGCCTCGATTACCTCGACGCTCCCTAATTCTTTTTTACCAATATCACCCTAACAAATGGGTGTTCTGCATCTCCTACCATACAGCATCTCATATGGTGGCATACCAATGCTAGCATGATAGTTGTTGTTATATGAGAATTCGGCTAACGGTAGGTGGTCATCCCAACTTCCACCAAAATCAATCACACACGCCCGAAGCATGTCTTCCAATGTCTGAATGGTCCTCTCTAACTGACCATCAGTTTAGGGATGATAAGCCGTACTAATATGTAACCTCGTCCCCATAGCGCCGTGGAATTTCTTTCGGAATTTAGATGTTAACCGGGTGTCACGATCAGACACAATGGACACCGGCACACCATGACGAGTTACAATCTCCATGATGAACAGGTCAGCCAACCTCTCGGATGAATATGTCTCGCGGATCGGTAGGAAGTGTGCACTCTTCGTCAGACGGTCCACAATCACCCATATGGCATCGTACCCTTTCGGAGTACGTGGAAGCTTCGTAATGAAATCCATGTTGATGTGCTCCCACTTCCATTCTTTTTGAACCACATCCTCATATGCAAGACTTTCTTGAATTAGGGAGAGAGTAGGCACATGCTTGTATAATTTTTTGTTTCTTCTGTCTTCTTTGATTTGTACTAGAAGCTCTGCATCTTCTGTCTCCTTCTCCCTTGACCCTTCCAGGTCAACCAGTTCATTTAATTCCTCCAAGGGGAGAGAGATGGCATTGTCTATGTCATAGTTCCTTGTCTTCAGATAGTTTATCATGACTGCCCTTAACTCATCGTTCTGAGTATTTGATCCGGGGGCAGCCATGATAGCAGACTCCATGAGCCTTGAAGACTCAGCAGAGAAACATTCTCCCCTCAGCTTCCTTTTCCTCTCTCTCTCTTCTCCTCCTCAATCTCCTCAAAAGTCAATTTTCTTTTCCCTTTGTCACTCACAGACCTTTGTGACTCAGGGTGGAGAGAGCTTTGGCCTTTATTACTTGATATAACATCCACGCTCTAGCCAGAGAGAGGTTGAGAAACACCTTCACCAGAAGGTGTCTCAAAAAGAGCATTGACCTCTGTACCAGTTGTTGGTGATAAGACAGGGCTCTCAGGTTCTGTCACTGTACCCTTTAGTCAATCTCCTTACCGGGGGCTTCAGGAAGTAAAATGAAAAACTAGAATTGAATCAAAAAGTGTACCAGAAATGAAAAACTAGAATTGAAGCTGTGCTGTTCAGGAAGTAAAATCGATTAGAATTACTCTAATAGGTTTAAAATCCATCTCAAATCAAAAATACAAAAATATTTGTTAATTTTGTTTTTAAATTTCTAGTTGGTTTATTTATTAAATTTTTAGTCATTTAGTAAAATATTTGTTAATTTCTAGTTGGTTTTTAAAATATTTGTTAATAGGCTTGACATCAGAATCACTATCATCGTGATGCCACTTCCTCCTAGCGGGCACCATATACTTAGCATTGGTTAGATGGCCGAACAATTCTAGTAATTCTAATCGATTTTAAACCTATTTTTGATTTGCATTGCGGCCAACTCGGTTCCACCCGGAGTCTCACCTCCTTGACCATCACCGTGGTCATCATCATCATCTAAATCATCAGTGGGTATCTCAATAGGCTTGACATCAGAATCACTATCATCGTGATGCCACTTCCTCCTAGCGGGCACCATATACTTAGCATTGGTAGATGGCCGAACAATCTCCTTACCGGGGGCTTCACCTGCTTGCCCCGGTATACCTTCATCCTGCCTAGAGTGGTGTCATCCATCACATCTAGCATCACAACATCGTCCTTCTCCTTGGGCAGTAAAGGGAGCTTCTCATCTATGATCATCTGTAAAAACCTAGGATACATGCAGAAGCTCTTCTTACCCTTGGCCTCAAGGTTCTCGATCATGTACGTGAAGATCATGTTGGAGAAGCTGAAGGGGTGATTCAGCACCAGTGCCATGTAGGCATTCTGGATTTGGTCAGAAAGATCATCAAATCCACCCTTCCGTGAAGCAATACACTTGAGAATGATGTGGGCTAAGTACTTGAACTGGGGACACAGGTGCTTTTGTTTAGCACACCCATGTCCAGTACTCGTCGAATGTAACCTTAGAAAACATCCTCGTACACTCAGAGGATGTAACCTGGTTGGGTGGGTAGCATCATCACCCATGTCCAGTACTCGTCGAATGTCTAATGTTGTCACCTCAATCTATTCCCCAAAAATTGTACTCTTAATGCAGTAGGAATCAGTAGATCTGTCAATAGATGCACCCTCCCAGAAGGCCTACTGTAATGAACTGTAGGGTGTGCATGGAGCAAATATGGATCTGTAGATCCTAGATCGCCTCAGAAATGTAATAACCCCAAAAAGTCCGCAACATTCCTAGTGGTGGCATCCAAGTGAGCACAAATGTTGTGCTTGGTGTTGATGATCCACCTATCAACCATGTTTGTGTAACACAAGACACATAAACATAAGATTTTTCCATAAGAGAAACTGTTGTTAATTTAAGTTGTTCTGAAATCAGTCTGGTTCAATCATGCGATTGAACTATACGATTAAGTTCAGTCGGGCGATTGAGCATGCGGCTGAGTTCAATCGGGCGGCTGAGCATGCGGCTGAGTTCAATTGGGCGATTGAGCTCATACGCCTTGTTCATTTGGCCGATTGAGTCATTCGCTTAGCTCAATCATGCGATTGAAGTTCATTCGTAGCGTCTAGTCGCATAACTCTCTGTTCGACAATATAACCTCGAATCTAAGTCAAAACTTGATGATAAACATTTAGATTAGACTCATTGGATTCGCAATCAATCAAAATAACACTTAGTACTAAATAAATTGACGATGAAGTCCATGTTAGTTCTTTTTTTTGAAGGTTTTGTCTCGGTTTAGTTTTCACCCAATTAGGTCATTAGGGCTCGATTAAACTGAGCATTTAGGTCGATAATCATCTTGCATTACTGTAGAAACAGATCGTAATCGTTAGTGTCATAAACAGGAAGCTAAATCACGGATATGAATTTGGGTAGAGTAACCTTGCTTTCGTGTGATTTAGGGGGTGATGAGTATCTGCGACCGACTCCCCTCTATTTATACTAGGTTTTCCTTTAGTCGTGCGACTGAACCTATTTGCACTCTTGATTCGTGCGACTAATCCTATTCGCACTCTTGATTCGTGTGACTGAATCTCAGTCATACAACTGCTTCAGTCTGCCACATTCATTCGTGCAACTTGGTCTCAATTGTGCGACTGACTCAGTCGGTTTCCTCCATTCGTACAAATGGTTCATACTCATGCTTCATTCGTGCGACTGGTCCATACTATTGGTCCAGTCGTGCGAATGACTCTGACTTATGAATTTGACCTTATGGATTTTAATCACTTCACCTGTTAAACAATTGATAAGACGTTATGACCAATGATCATCTCAGACATGACCTTTTTAATTTAAAAAAATTGTTGATCACCTCAGACGTGATCCTTTTAACAAAACTGTTGATCACCTCAGATGTGATCCTTTTAATATAAAAAACTGATTGGTCACCTAAGACTTGACCTCTTTTAAATGTGTGTTTCATAGATTGGATTCCGATGCATAGTCCATCTTTTACCTACTAAATGACTAAAAATTTAATAAATAAACCAACTAGAAATTGAAAAACAAAATTAACAAATATTTTTGTATTTTTGATTTGAGATGGATTTTAAACCTATTAGAGTAATTCTAATCGATTTTACTTCCTGAACAGCACAGCTTCAATTCTAGTTTTTCATTTCTGGTACACTTTTTGATTCAATTCTAGTTTTTCATTTTACTTCCTGAAGCCCCCGGTAAGGAGATTGTTCGGCCATCTAACCAATGCTAAGTATATGGTGCCCGCTAGGAGGAAGTGGCATGACGATGATAGTGATTCTGATGTCAAGCCTATTGAGATACCCACTGATGATTTAGATGATGATGATGACCACGGTGATGGTCAAGGAGGTGAGACTCCGGGTGGAACCGAGTTGGCCGCAATGCACCCCGACTTTCAGATGGATGAGGAGGAGTCAGACGAGGAGCCATTGGTACGGACGGTGGGAAGCCAGGTGGTGGCCACTAAGAGAGGGCTCAGGGCGGTTGGTGGACGCCCGACTGAGTCTAGGGGTGACGATACTACCACCACAGATCCTTCATACACCCCGGACCAGCCGAGCAGCCATGTGGGAGCTTCTATTTCTAAGGGCTCCAGGAAGAAGAGGATGGTTCACCCTTATGGAAAAAGGTAAGACGCCTAGATTTACCTTGATCACATCCACTACCACTGCCACAGCCACTACCACTGCCACACCACTACCACTACCACAGCCACCATCACTGCCATAGCTACCACCACTGCCACAGCTACCACCATTACCACACCCCTACCACTACTACCACACCTCCCACCATCACAACTACACTCCCAACCACCACTACTACAGCCAGCCCTTCACCATCCACTCCTATCCCACCACCCATATTCACCACATCCACCACTACCACCACCAGCCACCAAGCAGGTCCCTCGACCCACTCTACCTTCACCACTGGACCCACTCTACCATTCATTGGGGTAGAGCAACAACTAGCATCACTAAACAGAATGGTGCTAAAGCTGTTAGCTACTGATGAACAAAGAGCAACACAACTAAGTGAGCTTGTGGAGCTCAATGCTGCTCAAGCATAACAGATTACCCAACTCCAGGAGCTGAATGATCAACCAGTTAAGAGGATTGAGGAGTTGGAGGAAAAGAACAAGAAGATCATGCTCAGACTTAAAGGATCAAAAAATGAGCCTCTAAAGATCAGGGAAGGTGATGGTGATGATGATGATGATGATGATGATCATGATGGTGAAGATGATGAGTCTGATGAGGAAGATGACAGTGATAATGAAAGACTAAGGGGAAAGAAGAAAGAAGATGATGATGATGAAGGTGATGCGGCTGCATCAGGCTCTGCTCAAGGTCAAGAAAGAAGGACCAAAAGAGCACAAGACCAAGGAGCATCATCCTCAGTCCCTGCTGTTGAAGAGTTGACTGATAAAGACAAAAGTAATGACTAGATGTTTATGAATTTGAAAACATTTGTACTTGAATCATGTATTACAAGTTTGTAATTAAAGTTTATATATATATTTATCTAATGTTTAGATGTCTTGATTAATTACTAATTATTGATGTGTTTAAATGTTTAAATCAAGCAGATCAAACATCTCAGCAAGATGAATATGATATTGCTCCCCTACAGCAAATCAAGTCTCAGTTCACCATGATTGTTGATTTGCAAGGGATTGTGAGAAGGTCGGTGAGCTACACTCCTAAAGAAGGAGAAATCATACACGACCTGAGCAACTTGCGGAGATGTTTAGGCTAAATCCAGATGAGCTGGTCAAAGACACTCCAAAGTTTGATATTTTGAGTGATGATGAGCTAAGCGACATAGATGAAATAGAGATTGAAGATGTGACAGCTGAACACTATCCAGAGTAAACTAACCGAGAGGGCAACGTGATCCCTGACTTGGGTGACACTCTCGGCAGTGTTACATTCAACAAACTGGATGTGATGGAAAAAGAAACAGAGAAGAATGAAAGCCAAGCCCAAGCCTTGACGCTGGAGTTAAAGAAGGCTGAATGGATAGCTTGTTTTGCTGAGATACGAGCCCAATGCACATATCAAAAGCAAAATGCATACACCAAGCTCTACAAAGTCAAGAAGCATCTAAAGGTGCTGGCAGGATTATTGCATGGGCTTATTTTGAGGATCTTAACGTCTATGCTGTTAACAGGATTATTGCACCAATGTGAGTAATCACTATAAACAAAACTGTATACTACACCTCCAACATTACGCATATCTCGGGTACTGGGCCGAAGATCATGTATGACTTCCACACCGCACATAGCCTGGTACCAGCACCAAGATGAGTATTCACTATAAATCATTTACAAAATCGTTGGTCAATCACAAAGACTGGACCCTTGCGTGTATTGTTAAGGGTTAACTTAACCACACATAGTTGAGCTTACGGCATTTTAGAGCCATGCACCTCCGTACATTTTGCTTGCAAGCCTTTCTTTAAATTCTCTTTCATTATTGCATGCATTCATTCATTACGTCCCTCTTTTTATTACCTTCCACTTTACGTTACATAATGCTTATCATTTCATTCATTAGCTTTCAACATAAAGCCACGGGAAACTTATCGTGCATAACAAGGAACACAAACATAAACATACATCATCACCATACAGGGCATCATCATACATACATAACATACATCATACATACTATCATGCATAAGAATCAATCATACATCATATCATCATCATACAATGCCCATCAAATAATCTATGACCTCAAAAAATCAACATACTATGCCCCCGGGAACCTCCCAAGTCAAAGCCTACATTTTACTTTTTCCCCAAAAAGTCAGAAAATATTCTAAGTGTTCATCCGCATTTTCTCTTTGTTCATCCGCATTTCCTTTTACTCATCCACATTTGTTCATCCTCATGTGTTCAGTCGCATGAACCTACTCATCCGCATTTGTTCATCTGCATTTTTTCATCCGCATTAACTTTTTTTCATCCGAATTAACTTTTGTTCATCCGCATTAACTTTTGTTCATGCGAGTTAACTTTTGTTCATCCGCATTAACTTTTGTTCATCCGCTTTAACTTTTTTTCATCCGTATTTCCTTTCACTCATCCGCATTGACTTTTACTCATCCGCATTTCCTCCTTACTCATACGTATTGACGTTTACTCATCCGCATTGACTTTTACACATCTGCATTTGTCAATGCTCATCCACATTTCCTCCTTACTCATCCTCATTGACTTTTACTTATCCGCATTGACTTTTACTCATCCGCATTTGTCAATGCTCATCCGCATTTGTCAATGCTCATCCGCATTTGCCAATGTTCATCCGCATTTGCCAATGTTCATCCGCATTTGCCAATGTTCATCCGCATATGTCACACTTAAGCAGTTATTCTAAAACTTAGGCGTATAAGCTACTGTTTGGGCGCAGGAGCAGCCAAGGGCATACTAACATCATAATTCGGTCCCCAAACACCATCTGTCATGTTCTAAGCTTAAACCTTACATTCTAAGCCATAGAAACACGATCATAACATCATCAAACATGAACATAGCCCAAAATCAAACCCCACCTGCAACATACACACATTCATACATACGAGTATGAAACCTAGTTTTATAAAAACATACATTCACGCATTCCAGCCCTAAAATTAGTTAAAACATGTAAAAGAGGGGTTCTAGAACTTACCTTTGCAGCTCTTGAGTATGGCCTCTTCCAAGCTCGTTTGCAATTGAGTTCAACCACCTAGAAACCCACTAAAAACATACAACCGAACAAACACAGCACACATGAGTATATACCCGAGGACATAACCAGTTAAGAACATCATAAACACACGAAATCTTACCTTGAATTTGCACTTTTCTGGTTCTTCTTCAAAAACCCATGAGTTTTCAGCTCCTTGCTACTCTCTCTCTCTAAAATCCAATGGTACAAGGTGTGTAGGAGGTGATGGGAGGCCATCACCTTTTACACCCACTTTTTTAAACATTTTGTCCTTCTGACACTTTTTACCCCTCTGGGTAAAATATCTTTTCTTTCTTTTTCTTCACTTTATTCTTTCTTTACTAAATCAAAAAAATAACCTCATGTTACAGGTATATTTTTATATATGTGTATGTATACATATGTATATGAATATGTATATATATATATATATACACGTATATATATATATATATACACGTATATATAATATATATGTTGTGTGTGAGTGTGTATAGGGGAGGTATCAAACGAGAACTAACTTTTTTAGTAAAGACTCTAAACCAATCTCAACCAATGGTTCTCAATGGCAAAATTGTAATCAACAAAAACATATTTTAAAAATCATAAATCGTAAAATAACATAAATATATAAAAATAAAAACATAAAAATGTTCTCCTACTCTCCCTCTTTCATAAAAAAAGATTAGGAAAAATAAAAAAATCATGTTTTTTAACGAAATTCTTTTTACACATCTGTAATATCGGATTTACACATGTCTAAATCTAGTACTATACATGTGTATAACTAGATTTACACATATGTAAACAAGAAATGTATGATTTACTTAGAAAAGAATATTAATATAGCAGGCGTTGAAAAGATACAACACACATGAGTATAACCACAACACACACAAAACATACAACCGAACACACATGAGTATAACCACAACACACACAAAACATACACCTAGAAACCCACTAAAAACATACAACCGAAAACACACAACACACATGAGTATAAACCCGAGGACATAACCAGTTAAGAACATCATAAACACACGAAATTTTACCTTGAATTTGCACTTTTCTGGTTCTTCTTCAAAAACCCGTGAGTTTTCAGCTCCTTGCTACTCTCTCTCTCTAAAATCCCATGGTACAAGGTGTGTAGGAGGTGATGGGCGGCCATCACCTTTTACACCCACTTTTTTAAACATTTTGTCCTTTTGACACTTTTTACCCCTCAACTTGGGTAAAATATTTTTTCTTTCTTTTTCTTCACTTTATTCTTTCTTTCTAAATTCAAAAAAATAACCTCATGTTACAAGTATATTTTTATATGTGTATGTATACATATGTATATGAATATATATATATATATATATTATATATATATATATATATATATATATGTATACGTATATATGTATACGTGTATAATATATAAGTATATATATATGTGTGTGTGTGTGTGTGTGAGTGTGTATAGGGGAAGTATCAAACGAGAACTAACTTTTTTAGTAAGAACTCTAGTAACCAATCTCAACCAATGGTTCTCAATGGCGAAATTGTAATCAACAAAAACATATTTTAAAAATCATAAATCGTAAAATAACATAAATATATAAAAAAAAAAACATAAAAATGTTCTCCTACTCTCCCTCTTTCATAAAAAAAGATTAGGAAAAATAAAAAAATCATGTTTTTTAACGAAATTCTTTTTACACATCTGTAATATCGGATTTACACAGTCTAAATCTAGTACTATACATGTGTATAACTAGATTTACACATATGTAAACAAGAATGTATGATTTACTTAGAAAAGAATATTAATATAGCAGGCGTGAAAAGATACAACACACATGAGTATAACCACAACACACACAAAACATACACCTAGAAACCCACTAAAAACATACAACCGAAAACACACAACACACATGAGTATAAACCCGAGGACATAACCATTAAGAACATCATAAACACACGAAATTTTACCTTGAATTTGCACTTTTCTGGTTCTTCTTCAAAAACCTGAGTTTTCAGCTCCTTGCTACTCTCTCTCTCTAAAATCCCATGGTACAAGGTGTGTAGGAGGTGATGGGCGGCCATCACCTTTTACACCCTTTTTTTAAACATTTTGTCCTTTTGACACTTTTTACCCCTCAACTTGGGTAAAATATTTTTTCTTTCTTTTTCTTCACTTTATTCTTTCTTTACTAAATTCAAAAAAATAACCTCATGTTACAAGTATATTTTTTATATGTGTATGTATACATATGTATATGAATATATATATATATATATATATATATATATTATATATGTATACGTATATATAATACGTGTATATATATATACGTATATATATGTGTGTGTGTGTGTGTGTGAGTGTGTATAGGGGAGGTATCAAACGAGAACTAACTTTTTTAGTAAGAACTCTAGTAACCAATCTCAACCAATGATTCTCAATGGCAAAATTGTAATCAACAAAAACATATTTTTAAAAATCATAAATCGTAAAATAACATAAATATATAAAAATAAAAACATAAAAATGTTCTCCTACTCTCCCTCTTTCATAAAAAAAGATTAGGAAAAATAAAAAAATCATGTTTTTTAACGAAATTCTTTTTACACATCTGTAATATCGGATTTACACATGTGTAAATCCAGTACTATACATGTGTATAACTAGATTTACACATATGTAAACAAGAAATGTATGATTTACTTAGAAAATAATATTAATATAGCAGGCGTTGAAAAGATAAAAAATACTGAATTTTATGGTGAATTTTTTTTCAAAATGATGACGTTAAAAAAAGTTATGAACATTTTAAAAAAAGGGGGAAATGACATTGATTTGCATGTGATAAAAAATGAGTGACTGAGATTGGTTTTTAGAGTTCTCATAAAAAAGATGGTTCTCATTTGAACCCTCCCATGTATGTATGTATGTATGTATGTATGTATGTATGTATGTATGTATGTATATATATATATATATATATATATATATATCAAAAGCTTCAAGTGGTGGTGGTAGACGTGGTGGTGAACCACGGGTCACGAGAGGAAGGCCTAGAGCCGAAGAGGTGGTTGATGAAGAATCAAAGACCCCCCATCCGGAGGGTGGTGATGAGAGTGCTAATATGAGAGCCTCAGGGAAGGAGGCGGTTGTTGAAGAAGTTCCTCAGGTCATGCAAACAATCTTACCTTCTGTGATGACCGAAGTTATCAAGGCTGTGAGGGAAGGTGAAAGGAGGGAGAGAAACAGACCTATAGGTGAAGGAAGACAGCCCGAGACTGAAACGGTTCGGTCTGATGATGAAGGGGAGGAAGAAGAAGAGCATGCGCCGAGGCGGTACAAGGCTGTAACTATGGGGCATTTCAATGGTGCAAGCCCCCTACTTTTGATGGTAATAGCACTGCTGTTGGTGCTTACCGATGGGTGAGAGAAATGGAAGTTGTTCTGAATATCAGCGAGTGCCAAGAGGACCAGAAGGTGAAGTTTGATGCCCACTCGTTTGTGGACTCGGCTTTATGTTGGTGGGAAAATATAGTCCAAGCTGAGGGTAGTCAGGCAATTAGAAGAATGAGGTGGTCTGAGTTGAAGAAATTGGTAATTGAGGAGTGTTGTCCTCACCGGGAAATGGATAAGGTGGAAAGGGAATTCCTGTAGCCGGAGGCTGGAACCATGACACATCAACGATACACCACCAAATTCAAAGAAATGGCACAGCTGGTGCCGAATCAGGTACCACCTCTATCGTGAAAGATCAAGAGGTATGTGCAGGATTTGCCAGCAGATATCCGTAGGCACATGATCATTGCCCGACCAAGCACGTTTAGGTCGGCAGTTGATTTAGCAGGAAGATTGTATGATAAGCGAGAGGTGGTTGTGGTTGATGCAAGCAAGAAGGGTGGTGAAGATTGGAGTTGGAACGGGAAGAGGTTTGGTCGGGTTGGTGCGTCGATGGGTAACAAGAAGGCATGGGTGGATGACCGCCATGTGGTTACATTATGGGCAGGATTGAGGAGGTGCGGCAAATGTGGGAAAGAGCATTCGGCGGAATGCATGTGGGGATCAAACATCTGTTTTAAGTGCGTGAAGCCTGGTCATATGGCTAGAGACTACGGGGGTATGAGGTGTTTGAACAGTGGGGGAAGTGGTCATATGAGTAGGGATTGTAAGAAACCAAGGGAGCGCCAGAGCATTTACAATGACGTAGGAGGAAGCTACAACGGGTCCTGATGTCGTGTCAGGTATGTTGCTAGCAAACCAAACTTTAGCCTTTGTGTTATTTGATTTTGGTGCCGGTAAAAGTTTTATTTCTGCTGCTTTCTGTGCTAAACTACCAATTAGTAGTAGGAGTGTTGATACGCCCTTTGATGTAGAAACTGCCATAGTTAAGTCCACCAGGATTTTGAGGTGATAAAAGGACGTGATGTGGAATTGGAAGGTCATAAGTTTCTAGTTAGACCGTTCGTGATGACCTTAGGTGCTTTTGATATGGTTCTAGGGATGGATTGGTCAGCGGATTACGAGGCGAACATTGTGTGTTGCAAGAAGATAATTCGTCTGACAGCGCCTGATGGGAGTAAGGTAACGGTTTATGGGGATCGGGTCATGACGATCCTAACATTAATCTCAATGGTGGTGGCGGGAAAGTGCATGAGGTGTGGACGTAGTGCCTACTTTGCCTATGTAAAGGATGTGGGTACGCCAGCACCACAACTATCAGATGTACTGGTTATGTGTGACTTTCCAGATGTGTTCCCAGAAGACTTACCAGGACTGCCACCTGACCATGAGATCGAGTTCCCGATCGATTTGATACCAGGTGCCTAACCTGTTGCCAAGGCATCAGATTGTTTGGTTCCGATTGTAAGGTGTCGTTCACGGGATGGTTACAACTAGTAAATCATTGTACATAAAACATATATTTTCGTTTATCTTACATAAGCATTGTAGCAGAAACATTCAAAAATGACATCTCATTTCATCATAAAACTTTTGCAAAATAATACATCGTTACTCAGTTACAAAATACATGTTGCATAAGATCACAAAAGCATTATATAAATGGATGCCATCCAAAAGAGCTAAGTAGCTGCCCCATGCCATCCTCAGTAATCATTACCTGCCAACTGGAAACACATAAAAGTCAGCGTTGCTAAGTGAGTTCTAGTTTTATAATAAAACATGCTTTTCTTTTGTTAAAACCGTTCATTGCTCTTATGAAATCATACATCATACGTACAAATAGATACTAGTTATTATCTTCATTATTCGTTCTTTCAACATTACATCATTTCCTTTCATCAAAACCATGAACTTTACCCTTCATGCTCATGGTACTGGACCTAAGCCTATCATAGACCTTCATTCACGGTGCCCAGCAACTCCGGCCATAGTACCTAAGATAAAGTTCAGGTATACCACTGTCATGTGCTATGCCCTTCATGCTCATGGTACTGGACCTAAGCCTATCATAGACCTTCTTTCATGGTGCCCAACACCTCTGGCCACAGTACCTAAGGCAAGCAACAATGGTTCCATAAAAATGGTTAATCACAAAGAAAGACCCCAAGATGCATCCTCCCGGGTTAGCGAACCCGCACACCGTTGGGCTAACACCTTTGAATGGCGTGTCCTGACATACAAGGCTTGCAAGACTTTCTTTACTTTCATCATTTATTAATGCATGCATTATTCCTTCATGTTTCTCTTTCATTATCTTTCACTTTACGTTACATAATACTTTCATTCATTCATTAACATAACATGTAAAGCCATAGGAAAGATAAACATACGTCATAATAAGGAACATAACATACACAGTCATCATCATCATACAGGGAAACATCAAACATACATACATCATGCATAAACATGCAACATCATCATCGTCATGCCCAACATAACCTCTAAGGCCTCAAAATAATCTTACATGAACTTACGAGAACCTCCTACGTCACAACTTACATTTGCACTTTCCCCCGAAAGTCAGAACATAGACTATGTTTTCCCCAAGTGCACAAGCCCTACTTGGGCGTATGGACCCCCTGTCGCATGGCCTTCCAGGCGACTGAACATCATGCAAATGGACCAATGTGGATGAACACCTATGCGAATGAACACCCAATCTTGCGAATGGACCTCATGCGGATGAACACCAATGCGGATGAACACCAATGCGGATGCACACCCATGAGAATGAACCTGATGCGGATGGAAATAATGTGAATGAGTCCCATGCAAATGGAACGAATGTGGATGGGCTTAATGCGGATGAACTCTCAGTCACATGACTCCCTATGCGATTGGTCATCAATCACACGAATGGCCGGCGTTTAGGCCCCAGTCGCATGACTCACATGCGATTGAACCTTAATCACACAATTGGCATGCATGTGGACTTCAGTTGCATGACTGGCATGCCATTCGGTCGCATAGCCCTAACTGTGCAGTATACAACTCCCTCCCAAACCCTATCTGCCATTTTCGACCTCTAAGCTCTTCCAAACACATTCTAAGCCTAAATCAACCATCCTAAACCTAAGGAATGCATACCACAACACCATTCAAGCACACACAAGCCCAAGCACAAGACCCAAATAAAGCATACACATACCCACACATACACAAACGGGTCAAACACACACACACACACACTCTCTTCAAAAACCCGATTCTAAGATGTATTCCAACCCCAAATCATTCAAAAACATGTAAAAGAGGGGTCCTAGAACTCACACAAATGACCACAATGAGAAGAGCTTTGATTTGACCCGCTAATCGACGATTTTTCTTTCTTGAACCAACTCGAACCAACTTTTCTCTCTTTTTCTCTCTTCTTTTTCTCTTCTTTGGCTGATTTTTGGGTGTGTGGAGAGGGTAAGGGCTGCCCTCTCCCTTTAAATACCCCCACTCACCCAACTTTCTCTCGTTGGCGAGTTTGATCCCTCGACTTTGGACTTTATTTCTTTTTCCTTCATTCGTCGGCTTCAAAATAAATAAATAAACAGGTGTTACAAGTCCACCCAACTTTCTCTCGTTGGCGAGTTTGATCCCTGAAACCTGTTATTCCTCGAACAAACATGGGTAATGTTGTTTCACATCTTCTTCGGTCTCCCACGTAGACTCGGATCCTTTCCTGTGCTTCCATTGTACACGCACAAGAGGAACCACTTTATTTCTCAGCCTCTACTCTTTTCGATCGATGATTGCCACTGGTTGCTCCACATAATGAGTCGTTCGTCTACTTCGATATGCTCCAGCGGAAAAATCATATCTTCATCTGCTAAGCATTTTCTCAGATGAGATACATGGAATGCTGGGTGGATTCCACTTAGCTCATCTGGTAACTCCAATCTACAGGCCACCTCTCCTATTCGAGCAATATTTGGAAAGGGCCTACGTACCTCGGGCTCAACTTGCCCTACTTTCTGAATCGGATAATACTCTTCCAGGGTGAGACCTTCAACATAACCCGGTCACCCACCTGGCACTCAACCGGTCTGCGTCGTTTATCAGCATATGACTTCTGTCTATCTTTGGCATTTACTCACATACTCACCACGTCACGTTTCATACCTGGCCACCAATAATCCTTCTTCATGTCTTGATACCTCTTTGTGGCACCTGGATGAATGGAGTATCGATTCTTGTGAGCTACATCCAAAATGTTCACCCGTAAATCCCCAAAATGAGGAATCCACACTCATCCAAATCGGGTTTTAACACCAAGTGTGTTTTCACCCAACTCCACAACCAGACCTCTTATTCGTTCCGAGTTAAGATGATCTTCTTTCAATGCCTCATTTTGAAACTCTTTAACTTGCTTCATCATATCTAAGGTCATGATCAACTGATAGGCTTTCACCCCAATGAGCTCGGGCCTTTCTTTTTCACTAAGGGCGTGTGCCACCACATTGGCCTTACCTAGATGGTAATAGATCTCACAATCGTAGTCCTTTATAAGCTCCAACCGTTGTCTCTGCCACATGTTTAGGTCTTTCTTCTCAAAGAAGTACTTCAAGCTTTTGTGGTCAGTGAAGATGGTGGTGCACTTCGTCCCATAAAGATAGTGCCTCCAAATCTTTAGCGCAAAGACCACGACTGCTAGCTCCAAGTCATGAGTAGGATAATTGACCTCATGAACCTTCAACTATCAGGATGCATAAGCTATAACTTCCCTCTTTGCATTAACACACACCCCAACCCCGAGTAGGAAGCATCAGAATAGACCACCAGATCTTCACTTCCATCGGGTAAGGAGAGAACAGGAGCTTGAGTCAACCTCGCCTTCAGTTCCCGAATGCCTTCTCTTGAGCTTGACCCCATACAAACTTCACATCTTTTCAGGTCAACTTGGTTAGTGGAGAAGCAATCTTAGAGAAGTCTTGGATGAATCTTCTGTAGTAGCCCGCCAAACCAAAGAAACTACGAATCTCGTATTGCGTCTTTGGACACTTCCATTGCATCACCGCCTCCACCTTTGTCGGGTCCACCATAATCCCGTCAGGAATCACCACATGACCCAAGAACTGAACTTCGCGCAACCAAAATGGACACTTGGAGAACTTAGCGTACAACTTCTCCTTTCTCAACGTCTCTAGAACCTCGTGAATGTGACCGGCATGCTCAATCTCGCTATTCGAATAAATCTGGATATCATCAATAAACACAATCACTGATTTATCCAACATCGGCCGACACACCCGATTCATCAGCTCCATAAAAGCAGCTGGCGCATTGGTCAAACCAAAAGACATGACAAGAAACTCGTAGTGACCATAACGCATGCGGAAAGCTGTTTTAGCGATATCCTACTCTTCACCTTCAACTAATGGTAGCCCGATCGAAGGTCTATCCTCGAGAACCAACTGGCACCTTGAAGCTGATCAAACAAATCATCTATTCTCAGTAAGGGGTATCGGTTCTTCACCGTCAACTTGTTCAGCTCATGGTAGTCAATACACATCCTCACACTACTGTCTTTCTTCTTCCCAAACAAGACCGGAGCACCCCAAGGAGAGATACTCGGTCTAATGAACCCCTTATCAAGCAGCTTCTGCAACTGTTCCATCAGTTCTTTCATCTCCGTCGGAGCCAATCGATACGGTTCCTTAGCATCAGGTTGGGCACCCGGTATCAGATCAATTTGAAACTCAATCTCCCTGTCAGGTGGCGCTCCTAGTAAGTCTTTTGGGAACCCGTTTGGAAAGTCACACACAACCGGTACATCAGATAGTTGTGGTGTTGGTGTATCCACATCCTTTACATAAACCAAGTAGGCGCTATATCCATGCCTCATACACTTTCTCCCCACCACCATTGAGATTACGTTCGGAATCATCGTGACCCGATCTCCATTAACAGTTACCAAAATCCCATCAGGCGCTGTCAAACGAATCATCTTCTTGGGACACACAATGTTCGCCTCGGAGTCTGTCAACCATTCCATCCCAAGAACCGAATCAAAACAACCTAACGTCATCACGAACGGTCTAACAGGAAACTTATGACCTTCTAGCTCCACATCACAGTTCTCTATCATCTCAGAAATCCTGGTAGACTTACCTATGGCAGTTTCTACATCAAAGGGCGCATCAACACATCTACTACTAACAAGCAGCTTAGCACAGAAAGCAGCAGAAATAAAACTTTTACTGGCACCCGAATCAAATAACACAGAAGCTAAAGTTTGGTTCACCAGAAACATACCAGACATGACATCAGGGTCCGTCCTAGCATCCTCTTGTGTCATAGTGAATGCCCTGGCACTCGCCCTTGGTCCTTCACTCCCCGCCTTCTTCTCCCAGAGCCCTCCGCCCTCGCCTTCTTACAATCCTTACTTATGTGACCCTCTTCACCACAGTTAAAGCATCGGACCGTACGACAATCTCTTGCCATGTGCCCCGCCTTCCCACATTTAAAGCACAAGTTCGACCCAAAGCTACATTCCCCACTATGCTCTCTCCCACACCTACGACACTTTTTCATAACCGCACCCGATGCAACCACACGACGGTCGTCCACCCTTGCCTTCTTGTTACCCGTCGAGGCATCACCCAAACCAAACCTCTTCCCGTTCTAAATTCGATCAACTCCACCCTTCCTGCTACCTTCAACCACCACCACTACAGCCCTCTCATCATATAACCTCCCTACTAAATCCACCGCCGACCTAAACGTGCTCGGTCGGGCGGTGGTCATGTGCCTGCGAATATCTGCCTGCAAGCCCTGAATATACCTCTTGATATTTCGAGACAGAGGTGTCACCTGATCTGGCACCAGACGTGCCATCTCGTTGAACTTTGTGGTGTACTGCTGGTGTGTCATCGTTCCCGCCTCCAGTTGCAGCAATTTTCTCTCAACCTTGTCCATTTCCCTGTGAGGACAAAACTCCTCAATCACCAACTTTTTCAGCTTCAACCATCTCATCCTCCCAATTGCCCTGCTACCCTCGGTTTGGACTATATTTTCCCACCAGCACAGAGCTGAGTCCACAAAAGAATGGGCAGCAAACATTACTTTCTGATCCTCCTGACACTCACTGATGTTCAATACAACTTCCATTTCTCTCACCCACCGGTGAGCAGTAGCAGCAGTGCCGTTTCTATCAAAAGAATGGGCTTGCATCGTTGAAATGCCCCATAGTTATAGCCTCGTACCGCCTCCGGTACAAGCTCCTCTTCTTCCTCTTCATCATCAGACAAAACCGTTTAGGGCTCTGCTTGCTCCCGTCCTTTCGAGGACCTATTCTTCTCTTTCCTTCCCCTTCTCGTACTGCCTTGACGACTTCCGTCACACAGACGGTAAGATCGTCTGCATGACCCGGTGAACTTCTTCAACAACGGCCTCCTTTACTAAGGCTCTTAGATTAGCGCTCTCGTCACCACCCTTCGGATTAGGGGTCTCTGGTTCTTCATGAACCACCTTTTCCATTTTGGGTCTTCCTCTCTTAGGTCGTGGCTCAGCACCAAGCCCATCTCGACCACCTCCACGAGAGGCTTTCGAAGATCTACCACCGGCCATTCACGCGCACACTGAAAGATTCAAACACCAACAAGGTCATTCAAGGGAACAACTCAGTTTATGTCAAGTATAGTAAGTCCCTAATTACAGTGGCCAGTTGTGATTAGCCACTTACTTTACTCTTCATACCCCAAGCATTACCTATCCTGATTACATCAGTTTTTAAATCTACAAACAACACATGCGCACATAATACCGGTTAACTTTACAAAAAATACCTGATGGCACGCAGCTACTCAGATTGGCATCCCTTCCCTTTTCCGTCCCATTTTCAGTTTAAGTTTAGGTTTATTTTGAAAATTCACCCATTTCACTTAAACTTTGGCTCTGATACCAACTTGTATGGCCCCGTTCCCGGGATGCTTACAGCTCGTAAATCATTGCACATAAAACATATATTTTCATTTATCTTACATAAGCATTGCAGCGGAAACATTCAAAAATGACATCTCATTTCATCATAAAAACTTCTGCAAAATAATACATCATTAATCAGTTACAAAATACATTGTTGCATTACATCACAAAAGCATTATATAAATGGATGTCATCCAAAAGAGTTGAGTAGCCGCCCCGTGCCATCCTAAGCAATCATTACCTGCCAACTGGAAACACATAAAAGTCAGTGTTGCTGAGTGAGTTCTAGTTTTATAATAAAACATATTTTTCTTTCGTTAAAACCGTTCATTTCTCTTATGTGATCATACATCATACGTACACATAGATACTAGTTATTATATTTATTATTCGTTCTTTCATCATTACATCTTTTCCTTCATCAAAACCATGACCTTTACCCTTCATGTTCATGGTACTGGGCCTAAGCCTATCATAGACCTTCATTCACGGTGCCCAACACCTCCTGCCACAGTACCTAAGTTAAAGTTTAGGTATACCATTTTCATGTGCTATGCCCTTCATGCTCATAGTACTGGACCTAAGCCTATCATAGACCTTCAATCATGGTGCCTAGCACCTCTGGCCATAGTACCTAAGGCAAGCAACAATGGTTCCTTACAAATGGTCAATCACAAAGAAAGACCAGTTGGGCTAACACCTTTTATTGGCGTGTCCCGACATACAAGGCTTGCAAGACTTTCTTTACTTTCCTCATTTATTAATGCATGCATTCTTCCTTCATGTTCCTCTTTCATTATCTTTCACTTTACGTTACATAATCCTTTCATTCATTCATTAACATAACATGTAAAGCCATACGAAAGATAAACATGCATCATAACAAGGAACATAACATACACAGTCATCGTCATCATACAGGGCAACATTATACATACATACATCATGCAAGAACATGCAACATCATCGTCGTCATGCCCAACATAACCTCTAAGGCCTCAAAATAATCTTACATGAACTTACGAGAACCTCCTACGTTTTACCCAATTACACAAGCCCTACTTGGGCGTATGGAGCCCCTTCAGTCGCATGGCCTTCTAGGCGACTAAACACCATGCGAATGGACCAATGCGGATGAACACCTATGCGAATGAACACCCAATCGTGCGCATGGACCTCATGCGGATGAACACCAATGCGGATGAACACCCATGCGAATGAACCTCATGCGGATGGAACTAATGTGGATGACTCCCATGAGAATAGAACTAACGCAGATGGTCTTAATGAAGATGAACTCTCAGTCGCATGACACCCCATGCGATTGGCCTTCAGTCACACGACTGGCAGGCGTATGGGCCCCAGTTGCACGACTCACATGCGATTGAACCTCAATTGCATGAATGGCATGCGTGTGGACTTCAGTCGCACGACTGGCATGCCATTCAGTCACATAGCCCTAACTACGTAGAATACAGCTCACGCCCGAAGCCAATCTGCCATATTCGACCTCTTAGCTCTTCCAAACCCATTCTAAGCCTAAATCAACCGTCCAAAACCTTAGGAATGCATACCACACCACCATTCAAGCACACATAAGCCCAAGCACAAGACCCAAACGAATCATACACATACCCACACATATGTAAACAGGTCAAACACACACACACTCTTCAAAAACTTGATTTTCAGATGTGTTCTAGCCCCAAATCATTGAAAATCATGTAGAAGAGGGGTCCTAGAACTCACACAAATGACCGCAACGAGAAGAGCTTCGATTTGACCTGCTACTCGATGATTTTGCTCTCTTGAACCATCTCGAACCAACTTTTCTCCCTTTTTCTCTCTTCTTTCTCTCTTCTTTGGCTGATTTGTGGGTGTAGGGAGACGGTAAGGGCTGCCCTCTCCCTTTAAATGCCCCCACTCACCCAACTTTCTCTCGTTGGCGAGTTTGGTCCCTTGACTTTGGACTTTATTTCTTTTTCCTTCATTCGTCAGCTTCAAATTAAATAATAACGGGTGTTACATCGATTGAGATGAAAGAATTGATGGAGCAGTGGCAAGAGCTACTTGATAAGGGTTTATCAGACCAAGTATCTCTCCTTAGGTTGCTCCGGTCTTATTCGTGAAGAAGAAAGATGGTAGTATGAGGATGTGTATTGACTACTGTGAGTAGAAGAAGTTGGCGATAAAGAACCGCTACCCCTTACCAATAATTGATGACTTGTTTGATCAGCTTCAAGGTGCCAGTTGCTTTTCAAGGATAGACCTTCGATCGAGCTACCATCAGTTGAAGGTGAAGGAGCTGGATATCTCTAAAACAGCTTTTCGCACGCATTATAGTCATTATGAGTTTCTCGTCATGTCTTTTGGTTTGACCAATGCCCCATCTACTTTTATGGATCTGATGAATCGAGTGTGTCGACCGATGTTGGATGAATCCGTGATTGTGTTTATTGATGATATCCTGATTTATTTGAAGAGCGAGATAGAGCATGCCGATCGCATTCGAGAGGTTTTGGAGATGTTGAGAAAGGAGAAGTTGTACGCCAAGTTCTCCAAGTGCGCGTTCTGGTTGTGCGAGGTTCAAATCTTGGGTCACGTGGTGAATCTTGATGGGATCATGGTCGATCTGGCAATAGTGGAGGCAGTGATGCAATGGAAGTCTCCAAAGATGCCATCCGAGATTCGTAGCTTCTTGGGTTTGGCGAGCTACTACAGAAGATTCAATCAAGACTTCTCTAAGATCGCTTCTCCACTAACCAAATTGACCCAGAAAGATGTAAATTTTGTATGGAGTCAAGCTCAAGAGAAGGCATTTGAGGAGTTAATGACGAGGTTGACTCAAGCTCCTTTTCTGTCATTGCCTGATGGAAGTGAAGATCTAGTTGTTTATTTTGATGCTTCCTACTCGGGGTTGGGGTGTGTGTTAATGCAGAGATGGAAGGTTATAGCCTATGCATCCCGATAGTTGAAGGTTCATGAGGTCAATTATCCTACTCATTACTTGGAGCTAGCAGCTGTGGTCATTGCATTAAAGATTTGGTGGAATTATCTTTACGGGACGAAGTGTACCATATTCACTGACCACAAGAGCTTGAAGTACTTCTTGAGTAGAAGGATTTGAACATGAGGCAGAGGAGATGGTTGGAGCTTATAAAAGATTATGATTGCGAGATCCATTACCATTCGAGCAAAACCAATACGGTGGCGGACGCCCTTAGATGAAAAGAAAGGCCCGAGCCGATTTGGGTGAAAGCATATCAGTTGATCATGACCTCTGATGTGACGAAGCAATTCAAGGAATTTCAAGATGAGGCATTGAAAGAATATCGTCTTAACACAGAAAGAATGAGAGGTCTGGTCACGGGGTTGGGTGAAAACACACTCGGTGTTAGGACCCGATTCGAACGGATATGGATCCACATTTTGGGAATCTACGGGTTAAGATTTTGGATGAAGCTCATAAGACTCGGTACTCCATTCATCCCGATGCCACAAAGATGTATCAAGACATGAAGAAAGAATATTGGTGGTCGGGTATGAAACGTGATGTGGTGGAGTATGTGAGTAAATGCCTTACTTGTCTATAGGTGAAGGTTGAGCATTAGAAACTGTATATGAAGATCCAACCTCTGGATATACAGGAATGGAAGTGGGAGCACATCATCATGGAATTCATTACAAAGCTATCGCGTACCCCGAAAGGGTATGATGCCATATGGGTGATAGTTGACTGTTTGATGAAGAGTGCTCACTTCCTACCGATCCGCGAGACATATTCATCCGAGAGGTTGGCGAATCTATTCATCAAGGAAATTGTAACTCGTCATGGTGTGCCGGTGTCTATTGTGTCTGATCATGACACCTGGTTCACATCTAAATTCTAAAAGAAATTCCACGATGCGATGGGGACGAGGTTACATATTAGCATTGCTTATCATCCTCAGACAGATGGTTAGTCAAAAAGGACCATTCAGACCTTAGAGGATATGCTTTGGGCATGTGTTATCGATTTTGGAGGAAATTGGGATGACCACTTACCATTAGCCGAGTTCTCATATAATAACAGTTATCATGTTAGTATTGGTATGCCTCTTTATGAGATGCTATATGGTAGGAGATGTATGACACCCGTGTGTTGGGCTGATATTGGTCAGAAAGAATTCAAGAGCGTCGAGGTGATCGAGGCTATGATAGAGAAGCTTGAAAAGATCAAAGCCTTCATGAAGGCAACCAAGGATAGAAGAAGTCGTATGCTGATAAACGATGCAGACTGATTGAGTTCCAGGGGGGCGACAGGGTTATATGAAGGTCTCCCCTTGGAAGGGTATCATTCGGTTCAAAAAGCGAGGCAAGTTGAGCCCAAGATACATAGGGCCTTTCCAAATCATTCTAGAGTGGAAAGGTGGCCTATAGATTGGAGTTACCAGATGAGCTAAGTGGAATTTACCTGACATTCCATGTATCTCATCTAAGAAAGTGAGTAGCAGACGAGGATATGATTGTACCACTATAGGATATCAAGGTAGATGAACGGCTAAATTATATGGAGCAACTAGTGGCGATCATTGATCGAAAGGAGAAGAGGTTGAAGAATAAAGTGGTTCCTCTTGTGCGTGTACAGTGGAAGCACAGGAAGGGATCCGAGCTTACGTGGGAGACTGAAGAATAGATGAGACAACATTACCCACAATTGTTTGAGGAAAAATAGGTTTCGGGGACGAAACCTAAATAAGGGGGTGGACTTGTAACACCCGGATATTTATAAAAGAGAAAGAAAGAAGGACAGAGTGAAGAAAATGAAATAAAACCCAAGTCTAGGGGTTAAAAGTGACAAAAAAGACAAAAGGTTTAAAAGTTAGTGATAAAGGTGGTATGCCGCCTAAATGGTCATACCACACCTTTTTCATTCAGATCTTGATAGAGAGAGAGAAAAGGGGCTAACACTTTTTGATTTTGAAGAACAAGAAGCAGAAATCAAATTCAAGGTAAGAATTCGTATATTTATGATGTTCTTAACTGGTCATTGATGGGTGCAGATAGTATATATATTTTGATAAATATTTTACGCACAGAATCTATTTAAATTGGTTATTACAAATACAAAACCACACACACAAAAGGCAAGTGTACCTGTCATGTGGTAATATAGTGTTGGTAAGAACCGAGTATCAATCCGTGGACACACCAAGCTTACTCAACAAACTTGACGTTTGACTATCAGATTTGGTTTTTGTTAAAGAAAATGATAAGTTGCATTGGAAAGATTTTTAGGGGTTTAAAAATAATGATAAAAATAAAGTAAACTAAGATTTGAAGCGTTTGGGTTTAAAACCAGAGAATAAAAGTTATCATCCTAATTAGACTCCACTTATGTAACCGTGATGAATTGGTGGTGTGATTTAAATATGAATTAATGTAATTATGTTAATGTTTAAAAAGATGAGCTAGCGCGATTTCTCGTCTATCCTGTTGCCGTAGTGACAAGGATCATGTCAGGTTGAGTTTTACTGCTTAGATCAAAGCCCTAGTAAACATAACTTAATGTTAAAAAGAGAGTTGATCAAGTTCCTTCCTAACATACAATTAATTTTAGAAAACCATAACAACTACTAAAGATTTCTCAAACTAATAAAAGGGAACCCGCAAATGATCAGAAAGTTAAGGTGATATGATTTCTAATAACCATTTCAAGTTCATTAGCCATGAATTTATTATGAAGACCAGTTTCGCAAATGAAAGTTAATCATATGGTTTTCAACCTTGTATGACAATCACAATCATAAACCATAAATTTATAACTTTCCGTTCAAATGTAGATGCTACCCATCAATAGTTTTCCAAAGACCACCACAACATTGACATAATACTTATCACATCATTAGTTCATCACAAATTACCTAAGTTTCATCCGATTAGGATGATAGAAAGAGTTTACTTAATAATGAGCTTGAACATAACAACAGATAACAAAGAAGATAGATATGTAATCATCGGTGAAATGGAACAATCAAACCGATAATCCACAATGGATGACGTTTAGACGATCCCGAGCTTCTTCCAAGTGTTGTATGCACCTCCCGAGCCTCCAAATGACCTTGATGTCTTGATTCCAGAGAGAGTTCTGTAAGTAACTCTCCCACCAAAGCTTGCCAAAAATGGTGAACTTAGGCTTCTATTTATAGGCTTTCTGGAGTGTTAAATACGGCCCCATGCCTAAAAGGCACGACCTGGTGCTAGTACAATGCCTACGAAAGTTGGTCCGTTCGTACATGCAGGTTGTGTCAGGCACGGCCTCGTGCTAAATTGGGCACGACCCCATGTTGGAGGTGGGGCAAGGCCCCGTGCCTCATGGGGCACGACTCCCTGTCAGATGTTCAACACGGGGGTGTGTTAATTTATCACAGGGGTGTGGTTCTGGCAAAGCATGGAGGCATGCTGAATGGGGCATGGCCCCATGCTTGGACTCTAAAGCTCGGATTACTTCAATATCTTGCTAAATATGCTTCTTTTGTCCATCTTACCCTTTTAAACATCTGAAAACACAATTTAACATTTTAAGTACATTTTCATCATTTTAAGGAAGATATAAAGAATAATTGATGTGCTTTTGATAGGATTTTTTATGTATAACTTGGAGCACATCAAACAACCCCACACTTGAACTTTGCTTGTCCTCAAGCAAAAATCACTTAAAACGACAAATCCACCAAAAACCAAATAAAAAACATGTCTTTCAAGAAATACGCAAGTAAAAATTATTTCATCCAAATATAAATATTCCAAGCATATGTTAAATGATATCCTAGCAAACATTAGATTGGTTAGTAAGACTATTATCATGTAAAAATCCACACTTCTCACAAGATGCACTCACACTCGGCTAAATATATTTAGTCATAATAAAGATTAAGTATGACTAATACACTCAATTGCCTAGTATGAATATGTGTGAAATCATATGCTTGTTAAAAGATCAAATCTCCACCTACTTAGATATTTACTTACATAAATCATTAGGTCTTTGACAGGTTGTAACTGGGCACGGGCTCAGGTATGGAATATTTGGAAAATGTGGCTAATTGTTAAAGACGACGGTCTTGGCTTATTTTTCAAACATAAACTACAAGGAAAGCAATAAAAGGTTCTCTATACAATACTTCAAGCTAGAAGTGATATGCTAACTTGAGGACTCATTTAAGGTCAGATTGTCAAGACCGTATTGCGCTTTCAAGAACCATACTTCATCTTTTACCCGAAGATACACAAAAATTTCCTTTCTCAAGAATCGTTCGGATTGAAGCCTAATGGTGTTGATGCATGTATGTCCCTAGATCATGATATGAAATGTAATAGATCATGTTTATCTGATTCTGATGTAATTTGATATGATTAATGAAATGATATTGGTTGTTTGTGATTTGTAATGACTAATATTTCGTAATGAGTCGATATTGAATTGGTTAATTAGGATAGTGATTGTTTAAATGGTTACACATAATGTTTATTACTGAATACATTCCAACTTAACATAATGTAGTTTTCATGCGAATGGCTCATGCGAATGGACCACACGCATGAATAACTTCATACGATTGACTCATGACTGAACCAGGAGACTGGATCAGTCGTATGATTGACACATAAGATTGGCTCAATCACACGACTGAACACTCAGTCGTGCATATGGATCAACCGCATGCTTCAATCGCACGACTGAACCATGCGAATGGTCCAGTCGCCCGAATGAACAATACTAACCTATAAATACAATCCAATTCGTGAAAAAAAGGGGCATTCATTCTATTACGAATCCAGACGTACCCTAGCAGTCCAGAAGTTTTCCAATTCGTTCTCCAAGTTCATAGAACACATTAGATCGATTTCCAATCGATTTCTAACGTTAGTTTCAATTCTTTATTGATTCTTCGTGTGTTCTCACTGATTGGATCGCCAATCAAATATGATTCTTCACTATTTGATCTGGTTTACACGCTAATCACTAGGTATTTCGTGCAAATACCCAGTCCCAACAAGTGGTATCAGAGCCTTGGCTCTTGATTACGTGTGATTCAATCAAGATTGATAAAAAGTTTGTGTTTTTGCACTAAAACGCAATCTTTTGTGTCAAAATTGATCTTGGACCTTCCCTGCTCATCAAAGTTTGGTTTCTACGGACTTAGGCAATTAGACCTTGCAAAATTTCGAATTTTTACGGCTAAAACACGTTTAACCTTGAAATTTTCGCAAAACAGCACCTTCAGTCGCACGATTGAGCCATTCACACGACTAGACCTGATTCGCATTGCTCAGACGCACGATTGGACCTAGTCACATCTTCATTCGTACGATTGAACCACTCGTTCACATTGTACATACGCATCAGCTTCATTCGCACGACTGAACCAATTGCTTAGTTTAGCCGCACGATTGAACCATTCGCTAAGTTCATTCGGACGGATAGCCCAATCGCATCCTTCAGTCACACCAGTTGACAGTTTGTCTTAGTAGACTTAAAGTTATTCGCCATGGAAGATCAAATGTCAGCCTTTATTGCTGGGAAGGATTCTAGGATCCAGAACCTGCTGTTACTTGAGATTGAGGTGGGTAATCATAATAAACCACCGAAGCTCTTAACGTTAGATGAGTTTCCCCACTGGAAACAACGTTTTGAGATCTACCTCAATGGAGTGGATCCGAATCTATGGGAAGCTATCGAGATTGGGTATAGTACGCCGGTGGGAGCCGATGGAGTAAAGCTAACCTTAGGAGGGATGACAGACGCACAGAAAGTTAAATATAATACAGGAAGAGGGTTTATGCATTGATTACACAGTCTATCCCTAAAGACATTTTCCACCAGTACTCAGAGAATAAGCAGTCCAAGAAACTATGGGATGGGCTAGAAAAGAGGTACGACGGGAATGCTTCATTGAAGGCAATCAAGGCTAAGGAGTTAAAGAAGGAATTCGATAACTTCTCATCGATGGGAAACAAGAGTTTGAACGATGTTATTGATAGATTCTACCATCTGATGAGTGAACTGCATACACATGGGGTGGCTACTACCATGGAAGAGAAAGTTACTAACTTTGCAGACGGATTGCCGGAAAAGTGGGCTTCATTCGTGTCTAACCTGAGACAGAATGGAATGCTGACAAAGCTGGATATAAATGACTTCATTCTAAAGCTACGAGAAGAAGCACTTAGAATGAAGTACAGAGCTCAGAAGTCTTCGTATACTCAGAATCCAGCTTTGTACAATGCCACGCCTCAAGCTAAGACATCTGGAGCACCTCTCCAGACTGCATTTGTGTCTAGCTCATCGGGCCCTTCACATGCTTCTCCTTCAGGATCAGACACGTCGGGGGTTTTCTTGTACCCAACATATTGGATCTGAAACAAATGCTACTAGACTTAAGACCGAGAACCTCGGTAATGTGACTGTAGAAGTAGCTGAGAACACATGGATCTTTTGGCTGCAGTGGTTCATTCTTATGATGGACTTGTTGCTGGGAAGATTGGAAACTGCCATCTGTCAGACGAGGACTACGAGCAGGTGGACGAAATGGAGCTGGAGAGAATGGACATAATGTGGGCCTTAGCTAGTGCTGTCCGGAGGGCAAAGAAGTTTGTGAAAAAGACCGGACAGAACTTGGTAGCTACTAAGGATACCACATTTGGCTTTGACAAGAGCAAAGTGACTGCTTTAACTGTGGAGAGAAGGGGCACTTCAAGAGAGAATGTGTTAAGCCAAAGAAGACGGGTAACGGGAACCCATTCTCGTCCTTCACTCGTCAAGACAAGCAAGCTACTAGTTCTACTTCATCAAGCAAGGATCCAAAAGCCTTCACTGCTCATGATGATGAAGGACAAGACTGGAGCTTTAGGTTTGTCTCTCCAGGGGAATCAAACATTGCAAGTGTAGAAGACTTTGATGATGATTCTGCGAGTGAAGGAGATCTAGCAGTTGATATAGCGATGTCTAATATTGAAGAGACAACTGCAACTGAGGTCAGCTACAAGCCTAAAGGGAGACCAAAGCAAGGACAGAAAAGACAGAATCACCAGAACTCGAGACATCTGATGCTGTGTTGATGGCTAACTCTTCTGAACCAACTCAGGTAAGTACCACTGACCAAAAGTTTAATAATCATGCTTGTTCTGATTGTAATACATTTAGAAATAGCATAGATGAGAAATTTGCTAGGTTATTAGATCATAATGATAACTTGGTAACAGATTTACAACTGTGCACTGAGGCGAATGGAGTATTAAAACAAAATGAGCATAGTTACAAAGAAAAGATAGACCTTTTGACTAAACAGCTTAGGGAAACGAAGTAGTTGCATTTAATCAAGCTAATGACATAGGTACTATCTAAACTCCCTAGAAGACACTAAGAAGCAAAAGGCAGTTCTAGAAGTAGAAGTAAAGTCATTAAAACAGAAACTGCACAGTTGGACAAGTTCATCACAGACAGTCCAACACTTAGTGAGAGAAAGAAAACATGGGGAGGGTTTGGGTTACAAAGGTTCCACCACCACCTGAGACCTTGATGAACACTAAGAGTAGACCTGTAAATGACAATCCCATCAAGGATCATGTGGTGTCTACTCCTCTTGTTAGTGATCCAGATTCCTCATGTTCAACCATTGAATCTGGAAACAAACAAAAGGAGGCCACTTCAAAGGCAAAGGGTAAATTCCTTGTGTTAATCTGGAAAAAGAGTTTGAAAAGGTTAACTTAAAGTCAGGGTCAAACAGAGTCAAATCAAAACCTAAAAGGACTTCAAATAGTCAAAAACCAGTTAACCAAATGGAAAAAGATATTAAACATGTTAAAACAGTTAACTCTGTTAAACAAGAAAAAACATCAAAAGAACCAAAGTCAAAATCTAAAGTAAGTGATGTTACTAGAGTGTCACACACGTCTCCACAAAGAAAGTTTAATCATAAAGTTGATAGCAGGTCATGCTACAACTGTGGAGAATGTGAACACATTGCTTCCTATTGTCTTTATTATCAGACACCTAGGAAAAAGATTGAACTTCAGGACTCAAAACCTAGCTCTTCTAAGAGGAGTTCTTTAACTCCACCTAGAAGAACTAGTGCACATAAAGTTCAACCTGTTAGCCAGTCGACTGTGTATCACAAACAGGCATTGCACAAATCTGGCTTATGGAAAGAGAAGTCAACCTCTGTGTCTGATGATGATGACAAGAAGGAACCTGGGCTACCCTCACCCTCTAAGGGTCAATGGGTTGAATTTATGATGTGTGATGCCTTGGGAAACCCAAGCCAGTAAAGGCTTGGGTTCCTAACCTAAACTAATCCTTTACATTGTATATGTAGGGTGCTCGCTACAGTGCTGAAATTAACACGTGGATTGTAGACAGCGGAGCATCCAGGCACATGACAGGAAACAGGGCTATTTTATCTAACGTCAAGCAAATAAAAGGAGGGCATGTTTCATTTGCTGGAAACAAGGGAGGATATATCACAGCTCAGGGAGAAGTGGGAAATCCAAAATGTTAAGTTTGATAAGATGAACTATGTTCAACAACTCCAAAATAACTTACTTTCTGTTTTCCAAATCTGCGATAAGGGATTTAAAGTCATCTTCGAGAACAAGAAGTGTTACGTGCTCAAGAAAGATTACGTGATCCCAGAAGACCAAGTTTTGATGACTACTTCAAGATATAAATACCTTTATGTTTTGGTTCTGTCAACAACTGCTACAATGGATCAGGAGGTTCAGTGTTTTCTATCTAAAGCTACGGAGAAGGATTCCATCTCTTGGCATAGGAGAATGGGACACATTAGTCAAAGAAAGATGAATCACTTGATTCAGAAGGATCTAGTGAGAGGAGTTAATGTCATGAACTTCCAGCTTCCTGATTTTTGTGTAGCTTGCAAGAAAGGCAAACAGACGAAGAAGTCTCATAAGGAAAAGAAAATTCATTCAATTGAACTTCCTCTTGAACTTCTTCACATGGATCTGTTTGGTCCAGTCAGTACAAAGAGCATAGCAGGCGACTTGTACTGTTTTGTGGTTACTGATGACTACTCAAGGTTCTCTTGGGTAATGTTTCTGAAGTCCAAATCAGAACATTTGAGTCTTTCAAGGAGTTAGTAACCACACTGGAATCTCTCTACAAGCTGAAGGTTAGACAAGTACGCTCAGACAACGGGACAGAATTGAAGAACCAGTGGATGGAGGCTTACTGCAAGGAAAAAGGAATTGTACATCAATTCACTTCTGCCTACCCGCCTCAGATGAATGGCATTGCTGAGAGAAAGAACAGAAGCTTGATAGAGACAGCATGGACTATGCTAGCAGACTCGAAACTGCCTATCCAATTTTGGAATGAGGCAGTTGCTAATGCATGTTATACACTGAATCGAGTTCTGATTTTCAAGCGTCACAGAAAGACATGTTACGAGCTACTACAAAGACGCAAACCGAATTTGGAGTATCTCAAACCATTTGGTGCGTCGTGCACACTTCTGAAGAAAACACAAGAAGGTAAATTCAGCGAGAAGGCGGATGAAGGAATCTTTCTAGGATACAACATTCGAACAAGAGGGTTTACAACAACTCAACGGGTCTAGTAGAAGTGTGGTGTAATGTTGACGTTCAGCGATATACCACACCACCTACTTGCAAAGGACCCGCCTATTTCTTCGACTATGATGGATTCTTCAAGTATTTCAACATCTCTCTCTCCCTCGGATGACGAGTTAGCTACACAGATGATGTATGATATCTTGAATACACCAACATCAAGCTCACTAGGAGGATCATCTACTTAGTCAGGGGGAGTAGTCGACGATAGTGACTCCTCCTCTGAAGATGAACTGAAGAAGATGACCAGAACAGTCAGGAGGAACAGGTTCCAGTTCCTGAAAGTCCACAAGCATCTACCAGTGATGCACCTTCGACTTCGGAGCCTCAAACTCCAACTACCTCAGATGCAGAACCAAATGCTCATAATCTTAGCTGTGAGGTAGTTGTTCCTACTACTCCAGGATCACGACTAAACGCCTATCATCCCCTAGACAATGTCATTGGGTATGTCAGATCAGGAGTACAAACCCGAAATCAGCTATACTCAGCTGATTACGCCTCCGTTATGGAAAAGGGATATATTCATGATGGTGCTTATCGGTGTTTTGTCTCGTAGGTTGAGCCAAAATATGCCAGTGATGCACTAAATGATGAGGCATGGGTGAGTGCCATGCAAGAAGAACTTCTTCAGTTCAAGAAGTTAGGTGTATGGACTCTTGTTGATAGACCTAAAGGTGCTAAGGTCATTGGCACCAAATGGGTCTTAAAATGCAAGAAGGATGACCAAGGAGTCATTATCAGGAACAAGGCTCGATTGGTGGTTCAAGGATTTCGCCAAGTCGAGGGAATTGACTACAATGAAGTGTTTGCACCCGTGGCACGGATGGAAGCCATTCGCATCTTCCTTGCCTATGCATCGTACATGAAGATTAAGTCTACCAATTAGATGTAAAGAGTGCATTCCTTCATGAGGAAATCAGAGAAACAGTCTATGTCAGTCAACCCGAGGGATTTGAAGATCCTTACTATCGGGATAGAGTTTACAAACTCGACAAGGCTTTATACGGGCTTCATCAAGCTCCAAGAGCCTGGTATGAGAAACTCTCGACTCATCTTATGAAACACGGCTTTCGCAGGGGAGTTATTGACTGCACGCTGTTCATCAAAGAAAAGGATGGCGATCTACTACTCGTACAGATCTATGTCGATGACATAATCTTCGGTTCAAAGAACGTAGATTTATGCAAAGAGTTTGAAGCAGTTATGAAGAAAGAATTTGAGATGAGTGCTATGGGGGAGATGAAGTTCTTTCTCAGGTTACAGGTGGAACAGACTCCAAATGGGATATTTCTACATCAGACCAAGTATGTAGGAGACATTCTCAGTCGTTTTGACATGGAGAATGCTTCTGCTGCTGGAACTCCACTTGCTACGAATCACGATATAGCACCTGATGAAAATGGAGATCTTGTAGATGCCACAATGTACCGAGGAATGATTGGATCCCTCATGTATCTCACTGCCTCAAGACCTGATATCATGTATGCTACATGTTTATGTTCTAGATATCAGCTAAGCCTAAGGTCAACCATCTGATCGGGGTCAAGAGGATATTTCGTTATCTGAAGGGTACACCCACACTTGGGTTGTGGTATCCTCATGATATGACTTTGAACTCACGACGTATAGTGACTCGGATTACGGGAGCCGCAAGATGAATTACAAGTCTACATCAGCAGGGTGTCAATTCTTTGGGAGAAGATTAATTACCTGGCAGTGTAAGAAGCAGACATCGGTTGCATTGTCAACCTGTGAAGCCGAATACGTTGCTGCTGCAAGTTGCTGTTCACAAATCATCTGGATTCAACAGCAAATACGGGATTACGATTTAAAGTTCTCTTCTACTCCTATTTTGGTGGATAACTCTGCTGCAATTGCAGTAACTAAAAATCCAGTCCAACATCCTAAGACCAAACATATCGGTATTAAATACCATTTCATAAGAGATTGTTTTGAAAAGAACTTCATTGATGTGGTAAAAATTAATACTGATTTTCAACGCGCTGACCTCTATACTAAAGCCTTTGATAAACCACGTTTTCAATATTTGCTAGAGGTCAACAGCGTTAAAAAGAAAAGTGAGGTTATTCCTGATGATGATCATGTGTAGTCCGGTGTAGCTTAGTTAATTTTTCATTTTATTTTATTTTATTTGGTTAATTTAGTCTGTTTAAAATTAAACTCATGTTATTCTGCTGTTTATTAAAATCCTAAAATAATTAAACCAGTTATGATGTAGTATTTTAGGGAGAGAATAAGTCAGCAAGTAACATTATTAAAAAAAAAGACGAGGGAGAAGGAGTGGAAAGCTGATATAAGGTAGATCGTATCTGTGATACTGATTCAACCCTTTGGAATATGATAGTACACGGAACAAATCAAGAGGGACTTTAAAATTTAATTCAGAAATGATGCAAAAAAAAGGTTGTGGTATCCTCATGAATTGACTTTGAACTCACGGCGTATAGTGACTCGGATTACGGGGGCTGCAAGATGAATTACAAGTCTACATCAGCAGGGTGTCAATTCTTTGGGAGAAGATTAATTACCTGGCAGTGTAAGAAGTAGACATCGGTTGCATTGTCAACCTGTGAAGCCGAATACGTTGTTGCTGCAAGTTGCTGTTCACAAATCATCTGGATTCAACAGCAAATGCGGGATTACGATTTAAAGTTCTCTTCTACTCCTATTTTGGTGGATAACTCTGCTGCAATTGCAGTAACTAAAAATCCGGTCCAACATCCTAAGACCAACATATCGGTATTAAATACATTTCATAAGAGATTGTTTTGAAAAGAACTTCATTGATGTGGTAAAAATAATACTGATTTTCAACGCGCTGACCTCTATACTAAAGCCTTTGATAAACCACGTTTTCAATATTTGCTAGAGGTCAACAGCGTTAAAAAGAAAAGTGAGGTTATTCCTGATGATGATCATGTGTAGTCCGGTGTAGCTTAGTTAATTTTTCATTTTATTTTATTTTATTTGGTTAATTTAGTCTGTTTAAAATTAAACTCATGTTATTCTGCTGTTTATTAAAATCCTAAAATAATTAAACCAGTTATGATGTTAGTTTTAGGGAGAGAATAAGTCAGCAAGTAACATTATTAAAAAAAAAGACGAGGGAGAAGGAGTGGAAAGCTGATATAAGGTAGATCGTATCTGTGATACTGATTCAACCCTTTGGAAATGATAGTACACGGAACAATCAAGAGGGACTTTAAAATTTAATTCAGAAATGATGCAAAAAAAAGGGTTGTGGTATCCTCATGATATTGACTTTGAACTCACGGCGTATAGTGACTCGGATTACGGGGGCTGCAAGATGAATTACAAGTCTACATCAGCAGGGTGTCAATTCTTTGGGAGAAGATTATTACCTGGCAGTGTAAGAAGTAGACATCGGTTGCATTGTCAACCTGTGAAGCCGAATACGTTGTTGCTGCAAGTTGCTGTTCACAAATCATCTGGATTCAACAGCAAATGCGGGATTACGATTTAAAGTTCTCTTCTACTCCTATTTTGTGGATAACTCTGCTGCAATTGCAGTAACTAAAAATCCGGTCCAACATCCTAAGACCAACATATCGGTATTAAATACCATTTCATAAGAGATTGTTTTGAAAAGAACTTCATTGATGTGGTAAAAATAATACTGATTTTCAACGCGCTGACCTCTATACTAAAGCCTTTGATAAACCACGTTTTCAATATTTGCTAGAGGTCAACAGCGTTAAAAAGAAAAGTGAGGTTATTCCTGATGATGATCATGTGTAGTCCGGTGTAGCTTAGTTAATTTTTCATTTTATTTTATTTTATTTGGTTAATTTAGTCTGTTTAAAATTAAACTCATGTTATTCTGCTGTTTATTAAAATCCTAAAATAATTAAACCAGTTATGATGTTAGTATTTTAGGGAGAGAATAAGTCAGCAAGTAACATTATTAAAAAAAAAGACGAGGGAGAAGGAGTGGAAAGCTGATATAAGGTAGATCGTATCTGTGATACTGATTCAACCTTTGGAATATGATAGTACACGGAACAAATCAAGAGGGACTTTAAAATTAATTCAGAAATGATGCAAAAAAAAGGGTTGTGGTATCCTCATGATATTGACTTTGAACTCACAGCGTATAGTGACTCGGATTACGGGGGCTGCAAGATGAATTACAAGTCTACATCAGCAGGGTGTCAATTCTTTGGGAGAAGATTAATTACCTGGCAGTGTAAGAAGCAGACATCGGTTGCATTGTCAACTGTGAAGCCGAATACGTTGTTGCTGCAAGTTGCTGTTCACAAATCATCTGGATTCAACAGCAAATGCGGGATTACGATTTAAAGTTCTCTTCTACTCCTATTTTGGTGGATAACTCTGCTGCAATTGCAGTAACTAAAAATCGGTCCAACATCCTAAGACCAAACATATCGGTATTAAATACCATTTCATAAGAGATGTTTTGAAAAGAACTTCATTGATGTGGTAAAAATAATACTGATTTTCAACGCGCTGACCTCTATACTAAAGCCTTTGATAAACCACGTTTTCAATATTTGCTAGAGGTCAACAGCGTTAAAAAGAAAAGTGAGGTTATTCCTGATGATGATCATGTGTAGTCCGTGTAGCTTAGTTAATTTTTCATTTTATTTTATTTTATTTGGTAATTTAGTCTGTTTAAAATTAAACTCATGTTATTCTGCTGTTTATTAAAATCCTAAAATAATTAAACCAGTTATGATGTTAGTATTTTAGGGAGAGAATAAGTCAGCAAGTAACATTATTAAAAAAAAGACGAGGGAGAAGGAGTGGAAAGCTGATATAAGGTAGATCGTATCTGTGATACTGATTCAACCCTTTGGAATATGATAGTACACGGAACAAATCAAGAGGGACTTTAAAATTTAATTCAGAAATGATGCAAAAAAAAGGGTTGTGGTATCCTCATGATATTGACTTTGAACTCACGGCGTATAGTGACTCGGATTACGGGGGCTGCAAGATGAATTACAAGTCTACATCAGCAGGGTGTCAATTCTTTGGGAGAAGATTAATTACCTGGCAGTGTAAGAAGCAGACATCGGTTGCATTGTCAACCTGTGAAGCCGAATACGTTGTTGCTGCAAGTTGCTGTTCACAAATCATCTGGATTCAACAGCAAATGCGGGATTACGATTTAAAGTTCTCTTCTACTCCTATTTTGGTGGATAACTCTGCTGCAATTGCAGTAACTAAAAATCCGGTCCAACATCCTAAGACCAAACATATCGGTATTAAATACCATTCATAAGAGATTGTTTTGAAAAGAACTTCATTGATGTGGTAAAAATTAATACTGATTTTCACGCGCTGACCTCTATACTAAAGCCTTTGATAAACCACGTTTTCAATATTTGCTAGAGGTCAACAGCGTTAAAAAGAAAAGTGAGGTTATTCCTGATGATGATCATGTGTAGTCCGGTGTAGCTTAGTAATTTTTCATTTTATTTTATTTTATTTGGTAATTTAGTCTGTTTAAAATTAAACTCATGTTATTCTGCTGTTTATTAAAATCCTAAAATAATTAAACCAGTTATGATGTTAGTATTTTAGGGAGAGAATAAGTCAGCAAGTAACATTATTAAAAAAAAAAGACGAGGGAGAAGGAGTGGAAAGCTGATATAAGGTAGATCGTATCTGTGATACTGATTCAACCCTTTGGAATATGATAGTACACGGAACAAATCAAGAGGGACTTTAAAATTTAATTCAGAAATGATGCAAAAATTCAAAGTATAAGTCTGTGTAGTCTAAGCAATATAAAAAGGGAAGATGATAGAAAAACTGGTAACTCCTAAGGTAACACAACGAGAGTAGACCTAGAGGTTGCTAGATCACAATTGATATGTCGGTAGATTCAACACAATAGATGATTAGACCTAACTGGTGATCTCAAGATCAAACTAAGTTGTTCAACTAACAGTGGGCTTCCATCTTATCACTGGTTAACACAATCAACAATATTCCAATAAGGGGTAATGAGCATGTAAACGCCACAAATGTGTGCGAATGACCATAATAGAGCAAAGCACGAAAAAATGAAAGAAAAATGCTATACTGATGACTTATATTGTTGGTGCATTTTGTGCAAAATAAAATTAAGTTGCTCTAACAAGGAGATAGGTTGTGTGCCTTTCTGTTGTGCGATGGCACTGACCTAAGGATAAGCATAACCTAGATATTCTAGAATTCATTGTTGTTGCCGCCTCTCTCTATGCGATGGCACTGACCTGAGGATTGGCTTCTCTTGAAAGCTCTAAGAATAATCTCTTCTTGTAAAAATACCCGTAGACCGCTCAAAAGCTCCTGAGGAATGTTGATTACCATATAAGTGTGGGATCCACAAATGTTAGTTGAAATAATTAAACCTAATTTATCACCAGTCTATGTCAAAGTCTGTGTATGGATTTAAGAGGACAAACATATTGACAATCATTGTGGCTGCAATTCTTGAAAGTTCAAATCAATGTGGTAATATAATAGTTCCAGTATGATTTTCTAAAAGTTGCTAACGACTCTGGATGAAAACCAAGAATAGAGCATCAAAAGATTTGATAACAAGTCCCAATGATTTGACTTGCCTGTATGATTCCAAAATTGAATTAGTCCAGGTGTGGTCAATCTAAGTTGAAGCTGCCTATTCCAGAACCAAATCTCGTAGACTTCTATCTTAGGATTTATCCATCACAAAAGCCAAAAACAAGTTTTTATTTTTTGTACGTTAGTTTAGTTTTTTTTTATCACTTAGTCTTTAGTTTTGTTTGTTTGCGGACTACATCATGAAAATCGATAAGGGATCAACTCACTAAAAGGGTCATGTCTGAGATGACCACATGATTTTTCAAGTTTTAAGCAGTCCCGTTTGAGGTGACAAAGTGTTTAAAAGAGTCATGTCTGAGGTGACTAAATTGGTTAAAATGCCATGTCTGAGATGATCAAAAACTCATAATGTTTATTTCAAAGTAAAAAGGGTCTTAAAAGTAATGTTCAAAATGGCAAAAATTTATTAAGTGTGACCCATTCGCACGATTGGACCATTTATATGGACAACCTGCGAATGGATCCCATTCGCACGACTGGACATGAAATTTAGTCATTCACCGAATGGTGTATAAGAAGCCATTCGACCGAATGACAGGGTGCGAATGAGTCAGTCGACCGACTAAGACTCAGTCGGTTAACGAGGGTGCGAATGAAAGGGCACGAATGAGTCAGTCGACCGACTGAGACTCAGTCGGCTAACTGAAAGCAACTGACTGGGTCAATCGCACGACTGAACCTCAGTCGCCCAATGAACTGAGCGAGTGAGGCCAGTCAGTCGATTGAACTTAGGTTCAGTATAAAGGGCCTCAGTCGTCGCGTTTACTCATCACTCCCATCGCCCAAATCGCATTTCTTCCCATTACTCTGCCAAATTTTCTGAGATCTTGTGTTCACATTTTTTGTTGATCTTTTGATGTTCGAGTGACGTGATCAGGTACTTGCATAATCTTACCGAAATCAAAGATCTAATCCAAATATTTGATATTCGAATGAAACAAGAACCGGACTGAAAAATGCCTATACCTACATAAACTAATCAAAATGTTAAACATTAGTTTAATAGGTTATTAGTGACAAGATGCGAGTCTAATGACCATTAAACCATGTTAAATTACTTGAATTGTCAAGATTCGAACCACAATCGACTGAAAAGTGGACAAGCGACTGGTCGTCCGGAATGACTCTAAATCCCGATTAATCTTGCGATTGGGTCATCGGCCAAATGAACCATTGTTAGGATCTCAGCCTCTTGGTTTAATCGATTGAACAGATATAGCAGCGGAATAGCTCAGAATTAGACAAATTCAACAAGAACATTTGATATAAAACGATAAAAGAATTTTGTTATAGAGAGAGAAATATCCGACAAAAGGAATATTGCATTAAGATTGTCGGCCTCAAAGGCACGATTACAGGTGAGTCATCCTTCCTTATAAAGGAAAGAGTGACGTAGGCTGATGTCACTTGAAAGTGACATGTAACCGTTTTATAACTACTGATGTTTAACAACTACTGAAGATGTCAACAACTGACATCTTCTTACAAATGTTCCTAAGTGTTAAACATCTTATTTACAACTACTGAAAAACATAAAACTACTGATACTACAACAACTGAAGAACAACCTCTTCAGTTGTTTACAAGTACAAAAGAAAAGTAAACAAACTACTGAAAAGAAAAGAAACTACTGAAGAAGAAAAACCATCACAACAACTGAAGAAGCCCTCTTCAGCTGTTGTCATCAGCTGTTAACATCAGCTGATGTCTTCAGTACTTGAACATCAGACTTTGTCTTTCAGCTGTTGATCTTCAGTCTTTGTCTTCAGTACTTGTTGAAGTCTTCAGACTTTAGATCTTCAGCTGTTGTCTCAGTCTTTGTCTTCAGTACTTCAGACGTACTTCAGCAGTTGTATTCTTCAGACTTTGTAGAACAGCTGATCAGGTCTTCTTCAGCTGTTGTGATGTCCTGTGGGACTTAGAGGTTTCTCTGATCAGGCTCATTGGTTCTTTTGGTCCAACAAACTCCCCCTGAACCAATGCAGCCAAAACCTCTAAGTTATTGACGAGTCCCACTTATTTTGGCAGATAGATTGGTCTTTTTATCCTCTTGATCAGATGAGAAGTGACCCTTTTTCAGCACCGGCCTGGGAAGAAGTCTCTGATGATCTGTTTGGCATGATATGGTTGGGAGCTCTGTATTGGGGACTTGGACACCGAGCTGTTACCCCAACCATGAGATCTACTTCCCGTGTATCAGCCTATATGATTCCCTGGTGTAAGCCCTTAGAAACATGATTTGCTCATCCATTGTCAGCACCTCGGGCACACCATCAAATAATCCTTCTCGGCCATACACTTCAGATATGTACTTGGCCTGTTTTCCATTCTTGAGCTCAACCGTGGTTATTTGTCTATAAGCAAACTCATCTGGATGAGTCCCTTCTAAGAGCAGGTTGAGCTCTTCTTGTTTGAAGTTTTCAAGTCTTTTGTAAACCAATCCCTTCTATGATTTTGTTCTCTAACATCTTTTGAGGTGGTTGTTTGGCTTCATAGGCTTTCTTGAACTCTTCACAATTTCCCAAGGGGACACTACAAGAACCACAGTGATGTCTTCGTCGACAACTCTCTTCACTTGGCCCTTGTATCTTGAAGGAATTTCTTTCTTGACAATCCGGTGTGCCACCCTAGGATCAGGCCATATCCTTACTCTTTCCCTTTGGTATTGAAAGGTATTAGCAAGGGTGTACAATCTTAATACTTCTTTCTTCATGCTGATCATTGAAGAGGATGTGGCATATGCTTTGTCAATGCTTTTCAGCATTTCCTCATCATGTCTTTGCATCTGTTCCTCTTCAATCTTTATCATTACATCATGCATTTGAGAAGCAGGAGTGATGGACATTGGTTTAGCCTTAGGCAAAGTAATAACTGCAGAGAGTGGCAGTCTGTCTTCATCCTCCTCTTCATCTTCATCAGGCCTCAGTACCTTTCTTTTCTTTTGGCTAGGTACATCACTGGCAGTGGGTTTTGGGGGTAAAGGATTTGGTTTTGTGGGTGGATGGTTGGTTTAGAGGGTAAAGGGTTGTTTTAGTGGGTTGTGGAGATAGTGATTTTGAGGATTGAGGCTTTTCAGACTGTTTTAGCATTTTGGCTGTAAGGGAGGCTTTGGTAAATTTTGTCAGTTCTTTTCGATTCCCAACCCCAGCTTCATTCAATACCTCAATCACTAAACCTTTGGAGTATGCTTCAGACGAACAAATCTTGGTGGTTATTGCCAAGATGTTGTCCCTGGTCCAGGCCCTTATTTCAATCAGAGATCTTCCCAAGTATTTGGCTATAAATCTGATCATTTTCCAGCCTTTCTCTTTCTAAGGCATCATAGCTAGCCCATCTTGAGTTGATCTCCTCTGTTTCCAACCTTCTGATCTCGGAGTCTAGTTGTTTGATGTCAAAACCCTGCCTATAAACTGCTCAATGATTTTATCCATTGAACGGTTATGGTTGGCGTCAGCTTCTTTCACCATATCCTTCAGCTCCTTCTCCTTCTCAGACTCTCCTTTCTCTTTTGATATGTGACATGAAAGTCTTTTTGACTTTCATTCACTTCAGCTCCTTCACACTCTCCTTCTCCTTCTCATTTACAAACTCAGATTCTTTCGCCTTCTCCCCATCTATCCTCTTCCTTTTTCCTTTAACTAACTGACTCTCCCCCTTTTTGGTTGCATTGGGCAAGGGTTTGAGCAGTAGAAAGGGATTTAGTCACCAACTCCTCCACAAGGGTTGTATTATTGTAGGAAGCCTCTCATCAATGGCTTTGATCACTATATCTGTGATCATGGGAGTGATGAGAGGTAGGGATTTTTGAAGGGTAGCAACTGATTGATCAGGATGGTTCTGTTCCTGAGAATCAGTGCCGAAAGCAGAGGCTGGTGGCTTGGAAGTATATACTGGCTCAGTGTGTAGGGGACCTTCAGAAGAAGGTGCCATCTGGTGTGTATTGTGGTGGCAGATGGACTTGCATCCTGAGACATCTTGGCCAGCAGCTCTTTGAGTCTGCTAACCTCATCCTCTAGAATGGTGTTTTGAGCAACTACATCATAGAAGAAGCTCAGGTCATCATCAGTTGATACTGAATCACCTGACCTCCTGACAGAGTCAGGATGAACATGCCTTGAGTGTAGATCAATTATAGCATGTGCCCCTTGTTCTGGTTCTGGGGACTTCCAGCCTCAGGACTATGTCCTTCATCAGCTGTTGCCACTGGTGAGGTCTTAGAGATGTTACCAACTGCACTGGTCATTCCTGGATCAGAATTACTCCGTCAGGGGCATTGGCAAACCCCTGTGCTGTGGGTTGACAGAAGCATTGTGATCCTCCCCCTCAGGTGTTGAGGTTATCCCAGTAGTAATTGGTGTCTGGGTGGGGGGTGAGGAATGCAACTGCGTCAGCACTTTGCAACAATTATTGTAGGGCTTTGAGGGGCGGTTGCATCAGGAGAGGGTGTGGAAGCAGTGTGCACCCGGACAAGTGGTGCTCTTCAATGGTAATCCCCTCAAGTGAGGAGGATCCCAGCATGTGGCTTCCCTTTGAGTGGTTGCTTCAGGTTCCTTTTGAGAGGAAACCTGAGCGGCTTCAGTTGGTGGAGTCATAGTCTCTACTGGGGGGTTATTTCCAGCAGAGATAACCTGCGTTGGTGCAGCAGGAGCATCCACAGGGGACTCAACTCCCTGAGTAGCTTTCTTAGGCTTCTTCTTTGTGGGTTTGGAGGGGACTTTGGATGTGAAGTGGAGGCTGTGGGTTCCAGCTGCGTGGGTTTGCGCAGCTTGGCAGCCTGTTTGAGAGTTTGGTCAGTGTTGTGTCGGGAGTATACCTCCGGCAATACAGCCAAAGCAGGGACTCCCAGACCAACTAGTCCCTCAGCAGAAAGCTGATTCTCTATTATGGCCATTATAAACCGAGGATATAGTATCCAACGGTTAGAAAGTGGTTTTGTGGCCATATCCTTGAGTTCAAGAAAAATTATTTCAGAAAAGTTTAGTGGTTCTTGTTCAAGGATAGAGAACAGTACCTGTTGCCATCTGGAAGACAGTTGATCCCAAGAGGAAGTCTTCGGGCCAGGCAAACATTTACCATATGAAATATCAATCGTTCAGCATCTGGAAAATGTTTCTTCAGGATTGTTGAAGCACTAAGATCACCCTGATATCCATGTTGTCCAAATGAAAGATCAAGTTGGCGCTTAGGATATCCAACAGGGTAGGCAGCATCATCTAACAGTAATATCTGGCGGATGGTAGCAGTAGAGATGACCACCTTATGAGTTGATGAACGAATGGATAGATTCTCCATTAACGGTCGCATTCGTCCAAAACTGATGTAGCGAATCGGCATAAATGATTGGATTTAAGAGGAAAGCCGTTTTCAGTGGGGATTGGACCATAAGATCTATAGCATTATCAAATTTGGTCCAGAAGGGCGATTTTGTGAGGTACGCGACACAGTTGTGTCGAGGCTTGAGTTGCATGGTCGCCATTAATGAAGGTGAAAGGTTTTCAGAGCTTTTGAAATTTTAGGTCGTGAAAGAATGAAAAACTCTGAAAGAGGGATCAGGTATATATAGGGTACGGGTTATGAAACGACTGAAGGTTTTGGTGTTAGTCATCAGTATTTGAAACTACTGATGACGTGGTATTAACTTTCAGAGGTTTGAAACGACTGATGGTATTGGTGTGGTCAGCAGTTATAAAACAACTGAAGACATGGTGTTTACATCAGACGTTGAAACAACTGAAGTCTCTGATTTAGGCATCAGTAGTTTTAAAAACTACTGAAGACAAGTTGGACTTCAGATGTTGAAACAACTGAGGACTTGGTATTAGCCATCAGTAGTTGTGAAACTACTGAAGACCGTGGTTTTGCCATCAGTTGTTGTAAACAACTGAAGACTTGGTGTTAGTCATCAGTAGTTGTGAAACTACTGAAGACATGGTATTGCTTCAGTTGTTTATAAAGAACAGCAGTTTGTGAACTACTGAAGAGAGAGTACTCATCAGTAGTTGTCGTCAATTCATAGCCTTTCAGCTGTTTCATACTGTCCTCAACACTTACTCATCAGCCTTTTGCTGTTTTCAGTTGTTTCATAGGACATCAGTACTTATCTGTTTCTACTGATTTCAGTAGTTGTAACTACATCAGTAGTTTAGAACAGATAAAGTACAGTACTTAAAGCATTTAGCCTTCAGTAGTTATAAAAACTACTGAGGGTAAAATAACTCATCAGTACTTATATGTGACATGGTTACCAATGATCATCAGTAATTACTGAGATCATCAGTAGTTGTCACTTATTCTAGCTGCAGCATACCAAGCCTTAACACCAGGTTGTGGAAAGTTGAACTATCCAAAGGCTTAGTAAAAATGTCTGCAAGCTCATCAGCACTAGGCACAAACATAGGATTAATTAGACCCTTTTCAAAACAATCTCTTATAAAATGATGTCTAATTTCTATATGTTTGGTCCTAGAGTGCTGGACTGGATTTTTGACAATGCAAAGAGCTGAAGCACTATCCATTAATAATGGAGTCTTAGTCTCTGTAATGCCATAATCCAAAAGTTGATTCTGAAGCCAGAGTATTTGGGATGTACAACTTGCAGCAGCAATGTACTCGGCTTCAGCAGTGGATGTAGCAACAGATGTTTGTTTCTTACTCTGCCAAGAAATCAAACAGTTGCCTAGGAATTGGCATCCACCAGAAGTTGATTTCCTGGTCAACTTACACCCTGCATAGTCACTATCAGAGAAAGCAACTAATTTGCAAGAATGTCCAGTGGAATACCATAAGCCTAGAGATTGTGTACCTTGCAGATATCTAAAGATCCTCTTGACTGCAATCAGATGAGACTCCTTAGGTGCAGCCTGAAATCTAGCACAAACACATGTAGCAAACATAATATCTGGTCTAGAAGCTGTTAAATACATCAAGGAACCAATCATACATCTGTAAAGGGTTTCATCAACACCTTTACCTTTCTGATCAACATCCAATTGTGTGGTGTTGCACATGGGAGTAGAACAGGGTTTACAGTTTTGTAAATCAAACTTATTCAAAAGATCTTTTGTGTATTTAGACTGATGAATGAAAATTCCATCAGCTTTTTGTTTGATTTGCAAACCTAGAAAGAACTGTAATTCTCCCATTGCACTCATTTCAAACTTCTGTTGCATTAAGGTTTGGAAATCCTCACACAATTGGGGATCAGAGGATGCAAATATAATATCATCAACATAAATTTGAACAAGTAGCTTATGCTGATCCACCTTCTTAATAAATAAAGTTTTATCTATGGAGCCTCTAGTGAAATTATTCTGTAGAAGAAAGTTTGATAAGGTCTCATACCAGTCTAGGTGCTTGTTTCAACCATAAAGAGCTTTATCAAGCTTATATACCCATTCTGGGTGCTTATTATCCTCAAAGCCTGGTGGTTGACACACATAAACTTCTTCTTTTATTGTACCATATAGAAAAGCACTTTTGACATCCATTGAAAAACTTTAAGATTGTGGAGTGCAGCATAGGCTAAAAACAATCTAATTGCCTCCAGTCTGGCTACAGGGGCAAAGGTTTCATCATAATCAATACCTTCTTCTTGTGCAAACCCCTGCACAACCAGTCTGGCCTTGTTCTTAACAATTAGCCCATTTTCATCAGTTTTATTCCTAAACACCCATTTAGTGCCTATTGCACACTTACCTGGGGGTAGAGGAACAAGCTCCCACACTTGCTGTTTCTTGAACTGAAGAAGCTCAAGCTGCATGGCTTCAACCCATCCATTGTCTCTCAAAGCTACATGATAGTTCTTCGGCTCTAGCTGACTGATGAAGAGAGCATAGAAGCAGAAATTGGACAACTGGCTTCTGGTTGAAACACCAGCATTGATATCACCAAGGATTTGAGACATTGGGTGATTTTTCAGCTCTTGGTAAACAATCAAATCTGTGCAAGTGTTTGTAGGATCTTCAGCAGCAGCAGATGTTGATGCAGATTCTTGAAACCATGAAGATGGTGGCAACTCAAATGAAGTTGAGGATGCAGAAATCTCATCAGCATTTGTTGTGGATGGTGCTGGAGCTACAGGAGCATCAGGTTTAGAGGACTCAGGCAGTTGGTCACTAAACCTGAAGAGGTGATTACTACTATCATCATCATCTTCAGTAGTAACACCAGGTGGTGAACTGTTGACAGGAGCAACAGCAGGAGATTGATAAGGAACATATTGCAGTATGTCCAAATCAAAGAGCTCCACAGGGCTTTGTGGAATCTTGTCCTTTGGAGATTCATTGAACTTGACATGTAGAGTCTCTTCAACCATCTTTGTTCTGCAGTTGAAGACTCTGTATGCCTTGCAAGTTGATGAATAACCAACAAAGTACCCTGCATCCACCTTAGGATCAAATTTCTGGAGCTGATCCTTTGTGTTGAGAATGAAACAGGGACACCCAAATGCTCTAAAAAATGAAATGAGAGGGGCCAAATGATGTAGAACTTCATATGGAGTCTTCATCAACCTCTGATTTATTAGCACTCTATTCTGCACATAGCATGCTGTGTTGACAGCTTCAGCCCAAAAGTCAATGGCAGTCCAGAATCAGCCAACATAGACCTTGCAGCTTCAATGAGGGTCCTGTTCTTTCTCCCACAACTCCATTCTGTTCAGGAGTTCTTGGAATACTAAACTGTCTCTTTATTCCCTTGGAAAGGTAGAACTCATCAAGTGTATTGTTCCTGAATTCTGTTCCATTGTCACTTCTAATACACTTGACTGAGAGGGAATACTGCTTCTCAGCATACAACACAAAGTTTATGATCTTCTGTGCAGCTTCATCCTTTGAATGTAGAAAGAAAGTCCATACAAATCTGGAGTAATCATCCACAATTACCAGACAGTATTTCTTCTGTGCCATGCTCATCACTCTCACAGGACCAAAGAGATCCATGTGAAGAAGTTGTAAGCAGGCAGTGGACTTTGGTTCTTCAATAGGTGGAAATGAAACCTTGTGCTGTTTTCCTTTCAAACAAGCAGTGCAGTTGTTTTCACACTTGAACTCCTTCATAGGCATTCCCCTTACTAAACTATGGTGTATCAGTTGATTCATGTTCTTGAAGTTAACATGTCCCATCCTTCTATGCCATAGATTAGATTCTTGAGGAGAGGCCTTGGAAAATAGGCAAGGATGGCCTTTGAGATCAATTTTCTTGGAAAGATCTAAGGCATACACTCTTCCTGTCCTGTTGGCCTTCAGGAGAGTGTGAGCATCCAATACCTTGTCAATCAAACTCAGAACTTTGGATGACAGAATCCTGCAGTTCTGGCTTGTGAAAAGGGCAACATGGCCTTTGTCACACAATTGACTGACACTCAAGAGGTTATACTTGAGATTTTCCACATGGTTGACATCATCAAACTTATTTCCCCATTGGAAACAAAGCCCTTCCCGATGATGTAACCTCTTGCATCATTGCCAAAGGAAACAAATCCCTTCCTTCCTGGAGAGTAGTCATTAAGAAGTGAGTTGTTCCCAGTCATATGCATAGATCCCCCACTGTCTACATACCAGATGCTACTTTGGCATGTTGAAGAAACCTGCATAAATAAACAATCAGTTAGTTTTGGAGACCCAAACCTTTTTGGTTTTGGGCCTGGTCTCATCAACAGATGGTAAACTAACAGGTTTATTGGACACAATAGCTTGAGGTGAAGGAGATGGTGTAGAAGAGGAATCCTTTGGCTTGGATCTCCTTTTCTGGGGTTTCAACACAGGGCCATCAAGTTGGTTAACTCTTCCCACAGATGTTGAACCATCATTACCAGCTGTGTCTGATTCTGGGAAAGAGCTTTCAGCTCTTCAGACACATTGGTATTGGTGTTTGATGATGAGTTCTTGTGTTGCACCATCTTCTTTTGAGCAACCTCAGCTATTGCCTGTTGCACTCCTTCCCTTTTAGATTTCTTTTTGGACATAGGAGTAACAGGATTTGATGCTGCTGGTACAAACTTGGACTCAAACTCAGTTTTCATTTTAGCCAAGTTTTCTTTAATTTTCTCCTTTTGTTTGAGTTTGGATCCCTTTTTGTACCAACAATCATCTGTGAGATGATTGAATAGACCACATATTTCACATGGTTTCTTCTTCATCTTCTGTTGATCATCAACTAAAGAAGATGAAACTACTGAAGACTTGCTCTTCAGCAGTTTAGAAGCACTTTTTGCCTTCTTGTCAACTTCCTTAGTAGGCTTCAAATCCTTCCTACTGACAGTTTTCTTCTCTTCAGTGCTGTCAGTCATTAGGATTTGAACTCCAGATGTTATCCCCTGCTCTCCAGTACCCTTAGTACTTCTAGGGATAACACTTGGGTTGATCAACTCATTGATCATGTGAGTGTCAGCAGTTGAACCATCAATATCAGCTGATAGGTTCACAGAGGGATTACTACTGACTTCAACTACTGATGGTGCTTTATCAAGTAGTGAATCACATGATGAGGTGGATTGGTCATTACTTTCTCCATCAGATTCTGCTCCTGCTCTTGAAGCAAAAACTGTAGGAGGAGCAGTGTGATTATAACCAATTCCAAACTTCACATTGGAAGCTGTTTGCTTACTAAGAAGCATTTCAAAGCCCTTGCAAGATTGTACCCATCGATCACACTCTACCTGGGTGACAGCAAGAGTATCTTTGAGGTCTTTGTACTTCTCTAAGAGTACATCCTCCCTAGCCTTATCATCAGAAATTTGGCATTTTAATTTGTAAATCTCATCAGTTTTCTCTTTTAGCACAGACTCAAACTCAGCTTTATTTTTGGAAATTATTTGTTCTAGCTCTACATTTTTATTGATTAAAGCCACATTTGCTTCTCTAATAGAGGCAAATGCTGCTATGCAAGTTTCAGAACATAATTTGGCCTTAGCCTCAGAGGATACCTGTGATACCTTTGTTGAAGAGGTACTTGAAGATGATCCATCAGAGGATTCCAAAGCCATGAGAGCTAGATTTCCAAAAGGATGCTCACCACCATGTTGACCAGCACCTGAGAACAGTTGTTCATTACCAGACACATCATCTGGTAAACTGCTCCAGTCAACAACTCCTGGTGTGAAGAAGCTGTGTTGTTGAAGTTGATTAGGTTGATGAGATTGGGATGGTTGAGGCTCAGGGAGTGCATGTGGTTGCTGAGCAGTGGGTGCTTGAACCTGGCCTGGTTGTGGCATGTAATAGCAGGGGTATGGATATGGCATTGGCCCCTGTGGAACAAAATATGCAGGAGATTGTGGTTGATGATGATAACCAGAATTGACAGGTTGTTGCCCTCTGTTTTGTTGACTATTGCCAGGGAAAGTCACAAAAGGTGCAGGAGAGTTAGATCCAGATGATCTACATTCTCTTGCAAAGTGCCCAAGCCTATGGCATTTATGGCACTTCAACTTACTCTTGTCAAAACCAACTTTGGTTTTGCCAGAGTCCTGGGAATTTCCTTCCAGTTCTTTTGTAGAACTTCTGAGATCTGATATTTATCAAGGCCATTTGGCTCAAAATATCCATCTCTTCTAAGTCATCATCAGCAATCCCCTTGAGATCATCCATGATGAAACATAGATTGTCACTATTACTACCAACAGAATGACTATCAACACTCACAAAGGCAGGCTCAGAAGTGTTTGTAGAGAAATCAATATGCTCATCATACTGGCTTTCAGATGACGCATATTCTGACTCTTGATGTCCAATCAGGGCAGTGTTCCCTTGGACAAAATCCTCAGTGAGCTTGCCAGATGAAACCAATTTCCTTTTCTGCTCTATCTCTCTCTCAAATGTAAGCAGTTTCCCATGAAGTTGGGTGAGAGATAGGCGATCAACATCAGCATTTGAGCGTAGAACAATGGTATATGTGTTCCATCTCTCAGGCAGTGATCTTAGGAATCTATGGTTCATCTGACTCCTGGTATATTCATGTTTAACCATTTTCAATTCAGAGATTAAACATGAAAACCGCTCAAATTGTTGAGTCAGAGTCTCACCCTTTCTATGAGAGAAAGTCTCATATTGTTGGGCGAGGATTTCCCTGTTGTTTGCTAAAACCTCATCAGTACCACCAAATTGTTCTTTGATGGCATTCCAGAGGTCATGAGCAGACTCACAATGCAGAAGCCCAGAGTAAATCTCATTAGGAATAGCCATAGCCAAAATTCCATGGGCTTTTGCATCGATTTCAAACAACTTCTTGTCCTCATCGGAGTATTGCTCCTTCTTCTTTGGAACCAACTGGTTTGTTTCCGGATCATTCACCATTGGCTTATGTGGTCCATGTACCACAGATGTCCAACAACCTGAGCTATTGACAGACAGGTGATGGAGCAATCTTCTCTGCCAAATGTTATACTCATTCCTCACCAAGATCGGAGGCTTGGTAGAGGATCCAGTATTGAAAGGATCATTCGAAGAAGTAGTCATTGTGAAAATCAGACAGATTCAAGTAAAATCACAATAAATTTAGCTCAACCACACAGAACCTCAAATAAAACGGCCAGAAGCGATACACTCTCAATCTCTATAACAGATCCTTGCGAATTTGCTAATTCGATTAAACTTAGAGCGATTGAACAGTTTCAATGATCAATGTTAGATCGATCAATGATTAACCTGCTCTGATACCATTTGTTAGGATCTCAGCCTCTTGGTTTAATCGATTGAACAGATATAGCAGCGGAATAGCTCAGAATTAGACAAATTCAAACAAGAACATTGATATAAAACGATAAAAGAATTTTGTTATAGAGAGAGAAATATCCGACAAAAGGAATTGCATTAAGATTGTCGGCCTCAAAGGCACGATTACAGGTGAGTCATCCTTCCTTATAAAGGAAAGAGTGACGTAGGCTGATGTCACTTGAAAGTGACATGTAACCGTTTGATAACTACTGATGTTTAACAACTACTGAAGATGTCAACAACTGACATCTTCTTACAAATGTTCCTAAGTGTTAAACATCTTATTTACAACTACTGAAAAACATAAAACTACTGTAACTACAACAACTGAAGAACAACCTCTTCAGTTGTTTACAAGTACTGAAAAGAAAATAAACAACTACTGAAAAGAAAGAAAACTACTGAAGAAGAAAAACCATCACAACACTGAAGAAGCCCTCTTCAGCTGTTGTCATCAGCTGTTAACATCAGCTGATGTCTTCAGTACTTTAACATCAGACTTTGTCTTTCAGCTGTTGATCTTCAGTCTTTGTCTTCAGTACTTGTTGAAGTCTTCAGACTTTAGATCTTCAGCTGTTGTCTCAGTCTTTGTCTTCAGTACTTCAGACGTACTTCAGCAGTTGTATTCTTCAGACTTTGTAGAACAGCTGATCAGGTCTTCTTCAGCTGTTGTGATGTCCTGTGGGACTTAGAGGTTTCTCTGATCAGGCTCATTGGTTCTTTTGGTCCAACAACCTGGAAAGAGTTTTTCAGTCGGCCGACTGAACCAATTGCAGATCAGGTCAGCAGATTGAACTCAGTCGCATGTCTCATTCACCCAACGGCTCATCACACGAAAGAACAAACGACTGACTCCAGTCACACGATTCATTCGCACTAATGAATCGAATGAATTAAACATTACACTTTAGAACTGAATTTTGATGTATAAGTACTAATGATCTGTGTCTGTCTTGTGTTTTCAAAAAATGGCTGTAGATGGTCCGTTAATTCAAAGCACAACATATGGCTCACTTGGATCATACTACTCGAAACGTCGCCGATTTCACAGAGATTATAGCCTTCCTTAGAGCTCCCAAATACATAAGTCTAATCTACACCTTGCACGCCCTACTCATTATCAGGCATTCTGGAGAATGCCTCATTGATCGCTCTCGTGAGCCGTACAGTATACGGAGCTCCATTATGGGTCATGATATCGAGGTTACTGCTGCTGATTTCCGAGAGTTCTTCTTGAATTTGGGGACGATACGAATCACCCCACCAAATTACATCCACTGACTGTGAGAGGCTGCTTTCCTCAGAATCAGTACGCGGGGGACATAAACTCGGTGTGCTCAATAAGCAAACCATGCCCCCAGTACAAATACTTGGCGCATGTGATCCTAAAGTGCATTGCTTCGAGGAGGGTGGGGTTCGATGATCTATCAGATCAGATTCGAAGTGCCTTCGTGGCACTGGTGCTGAACCACCCTTTTAGCTTTTCGAGTATGATCTTTTCCTATTTGGTAGAGAACCTGGACGCAAAAGGGAAGGAAGGATTTTGTATGTACCCCAGGTTTCTACAGCTAATCTTCAACGAAAAGCTACCACTTCTCCCAAAGGAGAGTCATGTTGCAGTTACTTTGGATATTATGGATGACACGATCTTGGGTCGGATGAGGGTGTATGAGGCAAACAAGTGAAGCCCCAAGTGAAGAGCTTGATTGGCCATTCGGCAAACGAGAAATATGTGGCACCGGGGAGATGAAAATGACGTCATGATGATAGTGACTATGATTCTGAGCCTATTGGTCTACCAGTTGATGACGACGATGATGATGACAGTGGTCATGGTGGAGATACAGGCCCCATTCCATCTAGGGCCACTACCACTGATATACCATCTCCACCATCCACCACGATGAAACTGAGTCTATTGGTTTCCATCAGGATTTTGTTCCTGATGAGAGGGAAGAGGAGTCTGAAGATGAGCCCTTGACACGTACTGTGGGAAGCAAGGTTGTTCCCACAAAACATGGGCTAAGGGCGGTTGGTGAACGTCTAAGAGACTCAGGAGAGACAGGCACTGATCCGAGTTATGCACCGGAGCCAGCTAGTAGGGTTCTAGGGGGAGCATCCACCTCAATGGGAACGAGGAGGAAAAGGATGGCTCAACCCCATGGTCAGAAGAAGAAGAAAGACGTCTCACCTTCGTTACCTCCACAACCACATCTGCCACCACCACTACCACTTCCACAATCATACCATCCACCACCATAACCACCACATCTGCCACCACCACAACCACTTCCACAGCCACAGCCACCACAGCCACCACAGCTACTACTACTACCACCACACTTCTCACCACTGTACAGATTCCATCTACCACCATATCTTTCACTCCCACCTCACCTCCACCATTTCACAGACCCATCTTCACTACAGCCACCACCACCACCGCTACCCACCAAGCTAGATCCTAAGCCCATCCATCTCATATATATGTATCACCTGTACCTCAATTAGGGTAGAGGAACAGTTGTCTGCACTTAACAGGATGGTGATGTGCCTATTAGCAGTAGATGAGGAGAAGGCGGCTTAGATCCACCAGCTTGCTGATCTTTGTCAGGATCAATGATCACAAGTCTGATGTAATAGAGCATAACGCAGCGGAATAAGAACAAGAATTAGACAAATTGTAGCAAGAATTTGATACTCGTATGCATTAAGAACAAATACGGTTATAACGAGAGAATATATTTCTGTAACAAGGAATGTTTCTATAATATCGAATATTTCTGATCAAATCATTTTCCTATTACAATAGGTTGACACTCCTTATATAGAGTGCAATCGATGCTGTTATCACGGGAAAGTGACAACTCGCAGATCTATTACAAAAATAACTAACTCTAACAAACTACTGAAATGTTCACAACTACTGAGAACATATCAGAGTGTTAAGTACAAAATATGAAACTACTGATAAGAAACTACTGAAACTACAACGACTGAAGAACAAGCTCTTCAGTCGTTTTACAAAACTACTGAAAAATATAAAACTACTGAAAAATATAAAACTACTGATGAGCACAACAACTGAAGAAGTATTCTTCAGCTGTTGTGTCAACTACTGAACAGATAAAACATAAAACTACTGAAAGGTAAACCGTCACAACTACTGAAGAAGACCTCTTCAGCTGTTGTGACAACGTCTGATACTTTGGTCTTCAGCACTTGTGTCTTCAGACTTTGTCTTCAGCACTTGTGTCTTCAGACTTTGTCTTCAGCACTTGTCTTCAGACTTTGTCTTCAGCACTTGTCTTCAGACTTTGTCTTCAGCACTTGTGTCTTCAGACTTTGTCTTCAGCACTTGTCTTCAGACTTTGTCTTCAGCACTTGCTTCAGCTGTTGTGGTCTTCAGTAGTTGTTGTGACGTCTGTGGGACTTAAAGGTTTTTCTGATCCGGCTCATTGGATCTTTTGGTCAACAAACTCCCCCTGAACCAATGCAGCCAAAACCTTTAACTTTATTGAGGTCCACTTATTGTTGACAGAATGGTTGGTCTTTTTCCTTCTTGATCAGTTGAGAAGATGACCCATATAAGTACTGGCCTGGGAATGAGTCTCTGATGATTTGGTTGGCAATGTATGGATGGGAGCTCTGTATTGATGAAGAAGCAGCATAAGTTTTGTTGATGCTCTTCAACATCTCGTCGTCATGAAGCCTTTGCTACTGCTCTTCTTCAATCTTACTCTCACAGTTTCCATCTGTGAGGTGGGAGTGATGGGCATGGGTTTGGCTTTAGGCAATGTTAGGACTGCAGATAGAGGCAGCCTATCTTCTTCCACATCATCCTCTTCTTCTTCTTCTTCTAGCCTCAACACCCTCTCTTCTTCTTCTTGGGTGCATCATCGGCTGTTGGTTTAGAGGGTAAGGGAGTTGGTTTTGTGGGTTGTTGTTGTGGGTGTTTTGGAGAGGGAATGTTGACAGGCTGAGTTAGCATTTTAGAGGTGAGTGTGGCTTTTGAGTGTTTGGCTAGCTCAGTCCTGCTCCTGCTCCTACTTCATTCAAAGCTTCGACTACTAAACCCTTAGTGTATGCTTCAGACGAATAGATCTTGGAGGTTATGGCCAAGATACTGTCCCTGGTCCATGATTTAATCTCGATCAATGATCTCCTAAGATATTTTACAATGAATCTGATCATGATCTCTAGTCTCTCTCTTTCTAATGCATTATACTTGCCCATCTTGAGTTAATTTCTTCAACTTCAAGTCTCCTGATCTCTGAGTCAAGCTGTGCAGTATCGAACCCTTGTCTATACAGTTGATCAATAATGGCATCCATTGATTTACTATGTGTAGCATCTGCCATTTTGATCATCTCATCGAGTTGGAGTTCTTTCTCTTTTCCTTCACCCTTCCTCTTCTTATATGTGACATGAAATTCTTTGTGACTTTCACCACTTGATCATTTTCGGTTCCCTTCACAGACTCCTCTTCTTCTCAGTTTCCTTTTCTTTCAGTTTGCTCTTCCTCTTTGCTTTCACTGACTGACTCTCCCCCTTTTTGGTTGCATTGGTTGCAAGGGTTTGAGTAGCAGAAAGCCTGGTGCTCACAATCTCCTCCACCAGGGTTGTATGATTGAGGGAAGCCTCTCATCCATGGTTTTGATCACAATGTCTGTGATCATTGGGGTGATGAGAGGTAGGTTTGCTGAAAGATAGCAACTGTTTGCTCAGAGGGGTTCTGTCCCTGAGAAGCAGTGCCAGAAACAGAAGCTGGTGGCTTGGGAGTTTTGAGTGGCTGAGTGTGTGGGAGACCTTCAGGTGAAGGTGCCATCTGTGGGTTTATGTTGGTGGCAGATGGACTTGCTTCTTGAGAGAATTGGTCAAGTAGTCTTTGTAGTCTACTGACTTCTTCCTCAAGAATTGTGTTCTAGGCCAGAACATCATAAAAAAGCCCAGGTCATCATCAGCAGATGCTGAATAACCTGACCTCCTGCTTGTAGCAGGATGTACATGCACTGGGTGTAGACCAGTTTTAGCATGTGCCCCTTTTTCTTGGAACTGGGGACTTCCAGCTTCAGGACTATGTCCTTCATCAGCTGTTGCCTCTAGTGAGGTCTTAGCTATGTTACCAGCCTCATTCTGATCATGTGCTGATTTAGAAGAGGTGGCAGCCTCACTAGATGTTCTAATCTCCATATCCACACCAGGATATAGAACGTGTAAACCCCGTGCTGTGGGTTGTCAGAAGCATGGTGATCCTCATCCTCAATAGTTGTGGTTCTCCCCTTTGTTGGTGGTTGTTGGGGAGGAGGAGAGGCATGCAGCTGAGTCAGCACGTTTGCAATGATAATGGTTGGACGTTGGGGGGGTTGCATGGGGGATGGGGTAAAAGCAGTGTGCACCTAGGGAGAATGGTGCTCTTCAATGGTAATCTCCTCAAATGAGGAAGATCCAGATTTGTGGGTACCCTTTCTGTGGTTGCTGCAGGCTCCTTTTGAGAGGAATCCTGAGCGGCTGTGGCTGGGAGAGTCTCTGATACTGCTGGGGGGTTTAAGCCAGCAAGTATATCCTGCCTTGGTGGTACAGGAGCATCTTCAGGGGACTCATCTCCCTGAATAGCTGTTTCGGGGTGTTTTGTTTTTGGTTTGGTGGGGACTCTGGATTTTGAGGTGGTGGTTGTGGGTTCCAGCTGCGTGGGTTTTCGTAGCTTGGCAGCCATTTTCACTGATTGGTCAGAGTTGTGCCGGGAGTATACTTCAGGCAATACAGCCGTAGCAGGGACTCCCAGGCCAACAAGTCCCTCAGCTTGAAGCTGGTTTTCAATTATGGCCATTATGAACCGAGGATATAATATCCAACGGTTAGCAAGTTGTTTTTGGGCCATATCCTTGAGCTCTAAAAATAGTATTTTAGAAAAATTTAAGGTTGTTGCTCAAGGATGGAGTACATTACTGTTGCCACCTTGTGGACATTTGATCCCATGATGAAGTCTTGGAGGCAAGGCAGACATTTACCATATGAAATATGAGACGTTCGGCATCCAGGAAATGTTTCTTCAGTATGGTAGATGCACTGAGGTTACCCTGGTATCCATGGTGGGCAAATGATTGATCTGTTGTGCCCTTTGGATAACCAGTTGGGAAAGTGGCATCATCCAGATTAAGGTTTGGCAAAGAGTGTCTGGAGTAATGACCACTTTTTGGCCATGGACAAACGATTGAAGAGACTCTGTGTCATTCTTCTCAGAGACCAGAGTGACGTTTGTCCAGAATTGGTTAAGGGATTCGGCATATATGGTGGGATTTACCAGAAAAGCCGTTTGGTAGGGTGACTGAACCATTAAATCAATGGTGTTGTGAAACTTGGTCCAGTATGGCGATTTGGTGAGATGTGCGACACAGTTGTGTCAAGATCAATGATCACAAGTCTGATGTAATAGAGCGTAACGCGACGGAATAAGAACAAGAATTAGACAAATTGTAGCAAGAATTTGATACTCGTATGCATTAAGAACAAATACGATTATAACGAGAGAATATATTTCTGTAACAAGGAATGTTTCTATAATATCGAATATTTCTGATCAAATCATTCTTCCTATTACAATAGGTTGACACTCCTTATATAGAGTGCAATCGCTGCTGTTATCATGGGAAAGTGACAACTGGCAGATCTATTAAAAAAAAACTAATTCTTAACAAACTACTGAAATGTTCACAACTACTAAGAACATATCAGAGTGTTAAGTACAAAATATGAAACTACTGATAAGAAACTACTGAAACTACAACGACTGAAGAACAAGCTCTTCAGTCGTTTTACAAAACTACTGAAAAATATAAAACTACTGAAAAATATAAAACTACTGATGAGCACAACAACTGAAGAAGTATTCTTCAGCTGTTGTGTCAAACTACTGAATAGATAAAACATAAAACTACTGAAAGGTAAACCGTCACAACTACTGAAGAAGACCTCTTCAGCTGTTGTGACAACGTCTGATACTTTGGTCTTCAGCACTTGTGTCTTCAGACTTTGTCTTCAGCACTTGTGTCTTCAGACTTTGTCTTCAGCACTTGTCTTCAGCCTTTGTCTTCAGCACTTGTCTTCAGACTTTGTCTTCAGCACTTGTGTCTTCAGACTTTGTCTTCAGCACTTGTCTTCAGACTTTGTCTTCAGCACTTGTCTTCAGCTGTTGTGGTCTTCAGTATTGTTGTGACGTCTGTGGGACTTAAAGGTTTTTCTGATCCGGCTCATTGGTTCTTTTGGTCCAACAATCTTACTGCTACTCGGTCTCACCAGATAGAACAGCAGGCTCGAGTGATAAAGGAGCAGGCCCAACAGATGGCTGCTCAAAGCCATGAACTAGCCCAACTCCAAGCACATAGTGTCACATCAAACAAGAAGATAGAGGAGTGGGAGAAGGCAAAGAAGACGATTATGTTAAAGCTAAAAGGATCTAAGGAGGAGCCCTTGAAGATCAAAGAAAAAGACGGAGATGATGATGATGATGAAGTTGATGATGTGGATGATGAGGATGAGACAGAGGAGGATGAGGGGAAAGAAGAAGAAAGGACAGAGGAGAAGGTTGATGATGATGATACAGCAGGAGGAGATGCAGCTGCATCGGCCTCTGCTTCAGGTCAAGAAAGGAGGTCGAAGAACATACAAGACAAACCAGCTTCTTCCTTTGCTCCACTAAGTGAAGAGACGATGATACAGGACGAAAGTAAAGATTAGATGTTTATGTATTTAATTACTTTTGTATTTGAATCGTGTATTGAAACATATGTATTTAACGTTTAAATTAAGTTAATGCATTTCAGTTTTGATTAATTACTAATGGTTGATATGTTGAATGTGTAAATCAAACAGATCCAAATTACCAAAGGGATGAGTTTGATGTTCCTCCCCTTCAGCAGGTCAAGACTCAACTAACAATGATTCTTGATCTGCAAGGGATCGTAAGGAGTCGATGAGTTATACCCCTGAAGAAGGGGAAATAATTCACGACCTATCAAACGAGCAACTCACAGAGATTTTCAAGCTCAATCCAGACGAGATAGTGAAGGATGCTCCGACATGTAACTCGACCAGTGATGACAAGCTCAACGATGTTGATGAAATCGAGATTGAAGATGTCACTGCCAAGCATTACTCTTAGTACGCTGACAATGAGGGAAATGTGGTTCCCAATCTGGGTGAATCCCTCGTCAGCAATACTTTTGAGGTGTTAGACAAGATGGAGAAAGAGTCGAAGAAAGTAGAGGAAACGACCCAAGCCTCAAATGATGATGTCGATGTCCGAAAGGCTAAGTGGGCTGCGTGTTTTGAAGAAGTTAGAGCCCAACGCGCTGCACCGAAACAGGATGCCTACACCAAACTCTATAGAGTCAAGAAACATCATAAGGTGACTGGCAGGATCATAGCGTGGGCGTATTTGGAGGATCTTAACATTTATGCAGTTAAGAGGGAAAAGGCATAGAGTACTTCAGATTCCCACATGATCTGAAGACTCTACCAGGTTTTGAGCTCAACCAGCTGGCCAAACTAAAGCTTTTGTATGCTGACCCGAGGAAGATGTCAGGCTGGTTCGAGGCTGCCCTAAAGAAGGAGTACCACACCAGGTGGGTTCATTTCAGACCCCAACAGCCTACAAGGTATATCAGAAGGTCTGAGATTGATGCCATTACTGGAAAGCCGAAGATAGTGTTGAAGTGGAATCCTCCACGCACAATGTCAAGAATCCCACTCCGGGAAATGCCACAGGACTTCACTCCACACTTTAAGTGGTGGTACTACGATTGGAAAACAACAGAAGCGGTCATAGTTCTAAACAAAGAGGGCCAAATGGATACGATCAGGGTATTCGACCCAATATGGCTAACAAATTTGTCAGCAAATGATGTCTACACGCTATACAAGTGGCCACTATTTTATGATACGCAAGATATTGTACAAGCCCTCCAGTTCCAAAATGTCATAAGACTCTGCTTCGCGTTTGAGATTCACGCGGGAGTCACAAAAGAGACAAGTACAAGAAATATGAGGAGGTGATGCAGAAAACAAGACATTAGAGAGATCTAGGTCCAAGGGGGAGTTTGTTGATGCATGTATGTCCCTAGATCATGATATGAAATGTAATAGATCATGTTTATCTGATTCTTATGTAATTGATATGATTAATGAAATGATATTGGTTGTTTGTGATTTGTAATGACTAATATTTCGTTAATGAGTCGATATTGAATTCGTTAATTAGGATAGTGATTATTTGAATGGTTACACATAATGTTTATTAATGAATACATTCCAACTTAACATAATGTAGTTTTCATGCGAATGGACCATACGCATGAATAACTTCATACGATTGACTCGGTCGCATGACTGAACCAGGAGACTGGATCAGTCGTATGATTGACACATAAGATTGGCTCAGTCGCACGACTGAACACTCAGTCGCACGACTGAACACTCAGTCGTGCGTATGGATCAACCGCATGCTTCAATCGCACGACTGAACCATGCGAATGGTCCAATCGCCCGAATGAACAATACTAACCTATAAATACAATCCAATTCGTGAAAAAAAGGGGCATTCATTCTATTACAAATCCAGATGTACCCTAGCAAAATCAAATAAATTACTCCCATCCCCACACTTAAAATTCACATTGTCCTCAATGTGATTAACATAATCGAGATCGAGAAAGGGTAATAAAATAACTCCCCTAAAAATGATGAATTTGTCACTTGTGTTGGTTACCCTTGCTTTGGTTGAATCTTCGGGATCACCTAAAATGTCATCAATTTATTGAAAGCATTAAAATCCTAAACACACAAAAATAATAAAAAATGACTTAAATTAAAAGATAGATTGGCACGAAACAATTGCGTCGGGCCCCCGAAATTGATACGGTTTTCAAGGGCTTTGTGGTGGAATATCCCCCCACTCATGGTATATTCGGTTCCTAATGTACGTGACATCGTTGCTCAAGTCATCGACTTGGGAATGCAGATTTTCGACTCGGTTGGAGGCTCGTTGGGCATATTCAAATGATCGCCTTGCATGGTCGCTAGTGGTTTGGATGAACTCATAAAGGTAAAACATGGTTGGGAATTCCCTTGTACGTGAACTTGAAGATCCAACTCTGGCTCCTTCTGGTTATGTTGGCATGTCGAGGTCCATAATTATTCTTCGGGGTCTGCGGATCCCATATTTGACCCTCTTATCCATGAATCTCGGCTGCCCATTTGGTAAGCTCGTCACCATGTACATACTTGTGCAAATGTTCAAGTCTAACAGTCCCGGCATCACTCCTTCAGTTCCTTAGTCTTATAACTATAGCTTTCGTATAAGTTCAAAATCCAGCTTCCTCCAAACATGGGTGTTGGAGCACCTGCAATCATATTCCTCGCAAAAAGATTACAAAACAATATCCAATATTACATGGCAACTAATTAACCATACAATATAAAATGAACAAGTCCCTCAAGTTAACAACTCCCTCACTTTGACCACGAGCTGTTATTGAATGACTAAGTAACCGATGAATGTATCGCAACAGCGGGTCTCGTATCTAACTGCTTTTTGTTTTACTCGAGTTGTACCCTCCGGTTCCAATCCGCTCCCAAAATGCTTTCCTCATTGAACCACTTTCCGCATCTTTACTTTCCTCGTCCGGGAAGGTATGGTATGCCGACATTCCAGATATTGCTTCCTCCTCCATTTCTTGTTCCGTGTAGATTCCGAGATAGACACCGAACAAGGCAATGGATGTTTTGTGCCAATCTCCAGCAAGTCTGAAAGAAATTGCACTATCATCCCAAGGGTCAGAGTCTTTCATGCTAAATCTGAAAGATGCTAAAACATCAAGAGTTAGTTCATAAATGAAAGGTCTATTTTGTGAGAAAAAACACTTCCACTAAACACTCAATAATTTATTCTATCTTTCTAGCTGTCCGACAGCTGCTATTGTTTCTTCATCTGCTTGTAAGTGGGATCTTTTGACCCTTTGTAGTAGTCTTTGAAGTCTATCATGACACCATCTCTCGCGGCTCCCTTCAAAATGTAAGTAGGGATGATTCATCATCCTGAAATTTTAAAAATAAGTTAATCTATAAAAAACAATTTCTTGAACAGTTTCATGATGGTAGTGAAAACCATGTGTTTTTCAAGACATAATATCATAATGATTCAACTCATGATCAAAAATAGTTGAACATTTATCATCCAAGGAAAAAAATGTTGAACATGGGGGTGCGTTTTTTATGGAATGTGGAGGTGCGGTTACATGGTTAGGCATAAAATCTTAACTCAAGCACGCGTGGTTTTGTTTGTAAACCTTTGATTAAGCATGGGTTTAACATTCTAATCCTTAAAAAATAAAAGATTATACGTTAACATTTTAATCACTTGTTAATAATTCAAGATACTAAAAATAGATATATATATATATATATATATATGATGGGGTTTGTGAGACACCAAAATTTCGTTTAACCACTTAAACATTCTGAAAAACGCAGCGGAATAACAACTTAAAACATGATTTTATAAGCTGAAATATGTGCCCTTTAGATGACCATTTAAATGTAAAAACAAACCCATGTATCAAGGATCATTATATGTGTATGAACATGCTATGTATGCATAAAATGAACACAATATGACAGCCATAAAAGGGCTGCCAAAATACCTTCCAGCAACCTCAAAAACGTGGATGACAAGAATGAGATGAAGAAGATGATGATCTCTTTATGCAGCCCTCAAGAAGAGAACCTCAAGTAGTAATACCCACAAGCTTCTTCTTTCAAACACCTTGCTATGCTAGGGAGCCTATTGCACCAATATGATCTTCCAATCTTTCCTTCAAGTACGAAATCCAGCCCCAAAATGCAGCCAAAATCCGAATTCTTGTGGTAAGAATGGGAGTTCTTGCCTTGTGAGTTTTGAGAGAGAGAGAGGTGAAAAGATGGAAGAGTGTGTGTCACATGAAAACCTATTGTTTCAAGACACAAAATGGGGTTTCCCAAGGGCCCTTGGGCGGCCGCAAGGCCAAACCCAAAAGGGTTTCCCACCCAATTTTCAATTTTTAAAAAAAAACACTCTTTCATGCATTTTAGTTATAAAATTAAAACAAGTCTAATTTTATAACATGTCACACTTTTATTTGACACTTTTAGCCAACATAAAAAAAAGTATCAAATAAAATCCCATGAACAAAATTATCCATATAATATTGTTCTTATCACAAAATCAATATTTAGAAAACCAATTTGCTAAATAGGTGCTAATATTTATTGTATGATCTTATCAACAATTAAATATTTGTTGGTGCTTGTTAAGCTCGTTATTGGGTATGACCTGACTTGGATCATAACACACTAACCACATCAATCTTTTATGTGTCTTGGGCATACAAGATCCAACAATCTCCCACTTGCACAAAATTCATAAAAGATTGATGCAAGCAGTAAATACTGCCTAACAACAGTTTACTACCCTTAGTACGTATGACTAAGTGCCATTCAATAACATCATCCTCTTCAAGTACCATACTTGAAATGTTTTAGGTGAAACAATCATCTATCCTTTTATCACTGATGTCATCTTAAAATCTAGAGACACGGAGTGATCATTCTCATTGATTTAACTTTATTAGGCCTTAGACATCTTACTCTCAACGAATAAGTGGGATAAATCCTATATTGACTACATACGTCTCTCACAATTACCTTATATTATACCTGAATTCAGACTTTTGTACTGCCATATTTCAGAACAGCGAAGAACTGAGTCAAAGTATAACATTTGGTAAGTATCAAGACCCAATATGTATCTCAGGTCAGAGGATACAAAATGATGTTCGCCTTTACTCAAAATTACTTGTGATTAATCAGGTAGATTCCATGTGGTAATATTTGAGATGCAAGTCAGTCCAATATTTGCATCCCACAAATATCTATGAACCTTGGTAGCAACCCATTGCTTTATATTCATCCTTATGAATATCAACCAATCCAAGTTCATAATAATCTTACCCTCACACTTGTTCCCACAAGTATGAACGATTACGAACATTTAGAGTAAACAATTTTACTCATGGATTAAACATGCTAAATTGGAACATTAATTGAAACATTATAACCGAGTAGTTTTATTTAAATAATTAAAGGTTCCACATATCCAAATATTAGATTTACAGATCAAATCCAATCACTAGAATACCGAAGTCCCATGGCACAAGTATGACCTTCATGCTTTGCCTTTTCAAGGAGTTTTGTGAGTGGATCCGCAATGTTTTGATCCGTGTGAACTTTGCGAATACATATCTTTCCTTTTTCAACTTCATCCCTTATGTAGTTGAATCTCCATTCAATGTGCCGAGTCTTTTGATGTGCACGAGGTTCCTTGATTTGTGCAATCGCACCCTCGTTGTCACAAAAGATCTCTAGGGGATCCTGAATGGAAGGGACCACCCCTAGATCGGATATGAATTTCTTCAGCCATGCAGCTTCCTGTGCTGCCATTAAAGCGGCGATGTATTCTGACTCTGTAGTGGACAACGCTACGACTTCTTGCTTTGAGCTTTTCCAAGAAACAGCTCCCCCATTCAGAATAAAGATGTACCCTGATTGAGATCGTGAATCATCTCGATCGGTTTGGAAACTCGCATCCGTGTAACCTTTTACGACGAGTTCCTCATCACCAGACCCGTAAATCAAGAACATGTCCTTAGTCCTCCTAAGGTACTTCAGAATATTCTTGACAGCCATCCAATGACTATCACCAGGATTTTGCTGGTATCTACTTGTCATGCTTAAGGCACATGACACATTCGGTCTAGTGCATATCATTGCATACATGATGGATCCTATAGCAGATGCATATGGGATTGCCTTCATTCTATTTTGCTCCTCTTTTGAGCTTGGACATTGAGTCGTACTCAATATTGTCCCTCTTTGAATAGGTACAGTACCTCTCTTAGAGTTTTCCATCTAGAACCTTTTCAAGATTTTGTCAATGTATGCACTTTGATTCAAACCAATTAGCCGCCTTGATCTATCCCTATAGATCTTTATTCCCAGAATATAGGCAGCTTCACCAAGATCTTTGATGGAAAAACAACTTCCAAGCCAGGTTTTTACACCTTCCATGGTTGGAATGTCATTTCCAAATAGTAGTATATCATCAACATATAATACTAGGAAGGTTAACTTGCTCCCACTAGCCTTCTTATACACACAAGCCTCATCAGCGTTTTTAATGAAGCCAAATTTTGTTACCTCCTCATCAAAACGGTGATTCCAGCTTCTCGATGCTTGTTTCAATCCATAGATTGATTTCTTTAACTTACATACTTTATAAGGATGTTTTGGATCGACGAAACCCTCAGGCTGAACCATATAGACATCTTCCTCAAGATATCCATTTAGGAAAGTGGTTTTGACATCCATTTGCCAAATCTCATAATCATAATGAGCAGCTATGGCAAACAATATCCTTATAGACTTTAGCATCGCAACAGGTGAGAAAGTTTCATCATAATCAACCCCTTGAGTTTGAGTGAAACCCTTTGCTATAAGTCTAGCTTTATAAGTATATAAGTTTCCATGCATATCGGTTTTCTTCTTGAAAACCCACTTACTTCCAACTATTTTGCAACTAAGAGGTGGTACAACAGTTCCCAAACTTGATTGTCATACATGGATTGCATCTCAACGCTCATGGCTTCAAGCCATTGTCACAATCCAATTGTACACTGCATCATGATATGTGGTTGGTTCATCTGAATCTACCACATAGCATCCATCCATAAAAAATCCGTATCTTTCAGGTGGATTACTAATTCTACCACTTGTGCGAACGTTTTGTGTGTATTGATCAACCACTTGATCATCCTCAACATCCTCATGTTGAGTGCTAGTTTCAACTAGATGTGCATCGGGCTGTGGTTCTTGATCTTCCTCAAGATCCACTGTTCTACTACTAGTTCCTTCCATAAGGAACTTTGTTTCTAAGAACTCACCCTTTCTGGCAACAAACACCTTTTGTTCCAGTGGATCATAGAAATAATATCCCATAGAATCTCTAGGATATCCAATGAAGATACACTTGGTGGATCGGACTTCCAATTTGTTTGGGGTGGGAGTCTTAACATAAGCCTCACAACCCCAGACCCTCAAGTATGATAGGGATGGAACTCTTCCATGCCATATCTCAAAAGGTGTCTTTTCCACCTTTTTGGTTGGGGCTATATTCAGAATACGGGCCGCGGAGAGCAAAGCAAAACCCCAGAATGATAGAGGCAATGTGCTTCTAGCCATCATAGATCGAACCATATCCAATAAGGTTCGATTCCTCCTTTCAGACACACCATTATGTTGTGGTGTTCCAGGTGGAGTGAGTTGTGAGACAATCCCACAACTTCTAAGATGATCTTGAAAATCATCACTTAGGTATTCACCACCTCTATCGGTGCGGAGAATTTTAATTGACTTGTTGAGTTGATTTTCTACTTCATTTTTGAAGATTTTGAACATTTCAAAAGCTTCATTTTTATGCCTTAATAAGTACACATACCCATAGCGACTATAATCGTCGGTAAATGTAATGAAATATTTTTCACCATTCCTAGTTATTGGCTTAAAAGGACCACATACATCCGAATGTATGATATCTAATAAATCTTTTGCCCTTTCGTTAGTTCCACTAAAGGGTGCCTTAGTCATTTTTCCTTGTAAACAAGATTCACATACATCAAATGAATCACATTCATTTGTTTTTAAAAGACCATTCTTTTGAAGTGTTTGTATACGTTTCTTGTTTATATGACCAAGACGACAATGCCAAAGGTAGGTATCACTCAAATCTAATTTGAGCCGTCTGGTGGTTGCTTGGTATATTAAGCTATCATATGTTGTGTTTTCATGAACCAATTCATAAATACCATTACAAGGTATAGCCTTAAAATAAAACATATGATTTAAAGAAACATGAATGTCATTGTCAACAAACTTGAAATCATAATCATATTGTCTTAAACGGGAAACAGAGATAATGTTCCTAGTCAAACTAGGAGCATATAATACATTATGTAAAATGACTTCCAAATCACTTGGAAGCTTCAAAATGTAGTCTCCTTGGGCTTCCACGTGAACCTTTGCACCATTGCCCATGAAAAGACTTATTTCCCCTTTCTCATAATGCTCATTTCTTTTGAACCCCTGCAACAAATTGCAAATGTGAGTTCCATATCCGGTATCTAATATCCATGTGTTAGAAGAAATAACATTTAGCTCAACATGTATCATATAAATTATACCTGAGGTTTGCCCCGCATCCCTCTTTTCTCTCAACTCTTTGAGATAGACCAGAAAATTTCTCATCCAGTGCCCTATCTCACCACATTTGAAGCATGGGTCGTTTACAGCAACCTTTTGCTTCTTCTCCTTGGGCTTCGGAGGTTCCGCCCTAACAACCATCTTCCCTTTTCCCCTAACATGCCCCTTTCCTTTGGCAACAATTGCCTTAGGAGGGGGTAGAGACCTTCTCTTTCTCCCACCTTCATTAATGGTGAGAACGGGTAAAACCCTTTTACCCATTCCCGCCTCGGCTGATTTGAGCATTGAATGAAGTTCATTTATGCTCTTGTCCCATCCGTTCATGTTGTAATTCATGACGAATGCCTCAAACCTTTTAGTTAGGCCATTAAGGATCAAATCCGTGGCCAACTCCTTTGAGACAGGACAATTTAGCCTTTGAAGGCGGTCGATGTGGCTTTTCATCTTAAGAACATAAGATGAAACCGATTGGGATTCCTCCATCCGACATGCATGAAGCGCTCGAACCGTTTCGAAGCACTCCACCCTAGCTTGTTGCTGGAACGTTTCCCGCAACTGAGTGATCATGTCATAAGCTCCATGGAGCTCATACTCCTTTTAGAGGTCGGGTGTCATACTTGCTAACATTAGGCAAGAGACTTGGATGGAGTCTTCCATATATTTAACCCAATCATTATAGGCCTCCACATCCTCCTCGTTAGGTTCATCGGGGATGGGATCATCAAGTATGTAGGCCCGCTTTTCTTGCTTGAGAACCATTCTCAAGTTGCAGTACCAATCCATGAAGTTGTTAGGTGTTAGACGATCCCTTTGAAGGATCGCCCTCAGAGATTGGTTGTTTTGGTTTGGTACATCGTTATTAGTGTTGTTGTTGTTGGCCATCTACAAGATTTTACAAAGATCCATTTTAGTAATTGTGATAAAAATTGTGATAAAAATTTTAAAAATAAGTTAATCTATACAAAACAAATTTCTTGAACAGTTTTATAATGGTAGTGAAAACCATGTGTTTTTCAAGACATAATATCATAATGATTCAACTCATGATCACAAATAGTTGAACATTTATCATCCAAGGAAAAAAATGTTGAACATGCGGGTGCGTTTTTTATGGATGTGGAGGTGCGGTTAACATGGTTAGGCATAAAATCTTAACTCAAGCACGCGTGGTTTTGTTTGTAAACCTTTGATTAAGCATGGGTTTAACATTCTAATCAATAAAAAATAAAAGATTATACGTTTAACATTTTAATCACTTGTTAATAATTCAAGATACTAAAAATAGATATATATATATATATATATATATATATGATGGGGTTTGTGAGACACCAAAATTTCGTTTAACCACTTAAACATTCTGAAAAACGCAGCGGAATAACAACTTAAAACATGATTTTATAAGCTGAAATATGTGCCCTTTAGATGACCATTTAAATGTAAAAACAAACCCATGTATCAAGGATCATTATATGTGTATGAACATGCTATGTATGCATAAAATGAACACAATATGACAGCCATAAAAGGGCTGCCAAAATACCTTCCAGCAACCTCAAAAACGTGGATGACAAGAATGAGATGAAGAAGATGATGATCTCTTTATGCAGCCCTCAAAGAAGAGAACCTCAAGTAGTAATACCCACAAGCTTCTTCTTTCAAACACCTTGCTATGCTAGGGAGCCTATTGCACCAATATGATCTTCCAATCTTTCCTTCAAGTACGAAATCCAGCCCCAAAATGCAGCCAAAATCCGAATTCTTGTGGTAAGAATGGGAGTTCTTGCCTTGTGAGTTTTGAGAGAGAGAGAGGTGAAAAGATGGAAGAGTGTGTGTCACATGAAAACCTATTGTTTCAAGACACAAAATGGGGTTTCCCAGGGCCCTTGGGCGGCCGCAAGGCCAAACCCAAAAGGGTTTCCCACCCATTTTCAATTTTTAAAAAAAAACACTCTTTCATGCATTTTAGTTATAAAATTAAAACAAGTCTAATTTTATAACATGTCACACTTTTATTTGACACTTTTAGCCAACATAAAAAAAGTATCAAAAAAAATCCCATGAACAAAATTATCCATATAATATTGTTCTTATCACAAAATCAATATTTAGAAAACCAATTTGCTAAATAGGTGCTAATATTTATTGTATGATCTTATCAACAATTAAATATTTGTTGGTGCTTGTTAAGCTCGTTATTGGGTATGACCTGACTTGGATCATAACACACTAACCACATCAATCTTTTATGTGTCTTGGGCATACAAGATCCAACAATATAGTGTTTATCACCACTTGTGAATTCTTGTAACTTCAACATGATTAACAAAGATTTCACCACGAATTATGGAAATAGTTTTGTTAACAAAGAAAAAAAACTAATGAACTAACTAAACAAACTAAATAATACTAATATACTACAAGAATAAACATGAACAAGTAGGTTAAAAGGATTCAACATTCCATAATACGTTTAAGAACAAGTTTTTACACATAATTGCTAGGATTTCGGTTGTTTAGAGACCTAATCACCTAACTACATGTAAATGACTATCATAATCATAGGAATTAGCATACTAACCACTTGATCAAATACTCTTGAAAAGATGAAAGAAAAATGCAAAATAAGGTGAAACTGGAAGTGGATACGAACTTTGCAGGCAATAAACTCGGTTTTTAACATACACAATTCATGGGGAACAAGACAAAAGGCTAAAAATTGTCAGATGTTATCAATTTTTTTCGAACACGGGGGCGTGCCTCCTTAGGCACGGGGCCGTGCTTAAGTGATGTTGATCGGTTTCAGTTTTTTGTTATTTCGTTTTTCAGTTTCGCGCGTTACGCAATTTTCCCGTTTAAGTTTTATCACTTCCAAATCATCAGAAAAGATACGAAAATAGTCCTAGAGTTAAATAACACAAGCGAAATTGAAAATTACATTTCCTAGGGTCCTACGGTTACATGATACGTTAAAAGCCGAGAATCTGAAACAGCAAAACCAGACTCTTTAACGCGCATAAGCACACTTAGCACATCACAAAGTACTGTTAAAAGAAGCCTCCACACATTTCGTGTGGAAGGTTCGGGATGGGATAGTAAGAAGTGCAGTTGCTTAATTCCGTAAGCTGACGGTTAACGGAAATGAGCTCCTCACCCATTTGTTGAACTTTTTGGATAAGTTTAGCTAAGTGTTGGGACGCAACGAGGTTCATATCAGTCAATTGATTGATAAGTTCATATAGCTTGAAGAAGTATTTTTGAATTGTTGGCTCTCGTGTTTCAGAACGCGGTTTCTTCGTAGGATTCTAGTTGGAACTTCTGTGACTTGATTCTTTCATTTTTCAGACGTTTTTAAACAACAATGTGTGTGATGAAAGAATAAAACAAGTGTCATATTTATATACAGGTCGTGGAAAGTGAACACGGGGGCATGCTTGGCTAGGCACGGCCCCGTGCTTGTCAGAATTCGTCTTAAATTTGACCTGCAACGTTCCAGAGTCGTCAGCGGAGATTGGGTAAAAACATATCAGAGACAAGGGGGTGTGCTTCAAGAGGCACGACCCCGTGCTTGTGCTTGTGAGGTCCTAAAAATTGTAAAAAAATCAAGGAAAAGTTATGTACACTCGCGTTTAAGTTTTGGGTCTTCGGCACGACCCTTCCCCATAATTAGTTTTTGTCGGGGCGGAGGTGTAATTCCTCCGAGGGAATCTTGGTTGGTCCATCGCTATACGGTTTCAAATGATGACCATTCACTTTGAAACTTAAACCTTCGTGGTTATTAATTTCAATGGCACCATTCAGAAACACGTTTTTGATCGTATAAGGTGCAGACCAACGTGATTTTAGTTTTTCGGGAAACAAACGTAAACGAGAGTTGTACAACAAGACATGTTCTCCCACATGAAATCATTTTATGTTCTTTAATCAAGTGTCGTGGAATTTCCTTTTCATTTCTTTGTAAACCCTAGCGTTTCGTACGCTTGTTCTCTCAATTCATCTAATTCGTGAATTTGTAGGAATCGATTCTTTCCTGCAAGGTCTTGGTCCAGGTTTGTTGCTTTAAGTGCCCAAAAAGCCTAGTGCTCTAGTTCCATAGGTAGATGACACGACTTCCCATAGATTAGTTTGAATGATGTTGTGCCGATAGGAGTCTTATAGGCTATTCGAAAAGCTCATAATGCGTAATCTAACTTTGTAGACCAGTCCTTTTGGTTTTGACCTACAGTTTTCTCAAGAATTCGTTTGATGCCTCGGTTAGTGACTTCGGCTTGCCTATTCGCTTGTGGATGGTAAGCAATTGTAAAGCGACGGTGAACTCCATAATCTGCCATTGCTCATTCGAGCTGATTGTTACAGAAATGAGTTCCTCGGTCATTAATTAGAGCTTTGGGAGCACCAAAACAAGAGAATAGTTTCTTAAGGAATTTGACAATGTTTCTGGTATCATTAGTAGGCAGGGCTTGAGCATCAGCCCATTTGGAAATGTAATCAACTGCTACCAAGATGTAACAATTGCCAAATAACACCGCGAATGGCCCCATGAAATCAACACCCCATATATCAATATCTCACATACTTGAACTGGTTTCTGAGGCATCTCATCTCATGTTGAGATATTGGTTGCCCTTTGACATGCATCACAGGTGCGTACCATGTTGTGAGCATCTTTGAAGATCGTGAGCCAGTAAAATCCAGAGTCAAATACTTTCTTGGTTGTTAAGGTTGCTCGATGGTGTTCTCCTGTGGGTCCTTCATGATAGTGCCTTAAGATTTGTTCTGCTTCACTTCCATATATGCATCTTCCAACGAGTTGGTCTGCACCGATTATGAACAGACCTCGATGTGCATCCTCCGGGGTAGCAAACCCACATACCGTTAGGCTAACACCTTTTAATGGCGTGTCCCGACATACAAGGCTTGCAAGACTTCATTACTTTTATCATTTACTAATGCATGCATTCTTACTTCATGTTCCTCTTTTCTTTATCTTTCACTTACGTTACATAATACTTTCACTTCATTCATTAACATAACACGTAAAGCCACAGGAAAGATAAACATATATCATAATAAGGAACATATCATACACAGTCATCAACATCATACAGGGCAACATCATGCGTAAATAACATATATTATGCATAAACATGCAACATCACCATCATCATCATATGCACCAATCATACATCATAACATGCCCATCATAACAACTAGGACCTCAAACAGTCAACCTACATAGCCCTAGGAACCTTCCAAGTCAAAGCCTACATTTCACCCTTCTCCAAGAAGTCAGAATACAGTCTAAGGGTTCATCCACATTTGCTATAGTTCATCTGCATTTGCCTTTTGTTCATCCGCATTTCCCATGCTTCATCCATATTTCCCCATGCTTCATCCGCATTTCCCATGCTTCATCCGCATTAGTTGTTCGCATTCGTTCACACTTAGACTTTCTCATCCGCATTAGCCATTTGCATTTCCCATACTTAGTCAATGCTCATCCGCATTGACCTTACTCGTCCGCATTTGCCATCCGCATTTCCCATACTTAGTCAATGCACTTCCGCATTGACCATACTTATCCGCATTAGCCATCCGCATTTCCCATACTTAAGTTAATGCTCATCCGCACTAACTATTCATCCAAATTTCTTCCCATTACTCATCCACATTACTTTCCAACACTTAGGCGGATTGAAAAACTTAACACATGAGCCTAAAACATGAGATTACATCCCCATACACCATTCATCATGTTCTAAGCTTAAATCTTACCCTTTAAGCCTTGGAAATCCCATCATACATCCACAAGCATGAACATAGTCACACATCGCATTATGACATCAACATATACATAATCAAGCATACAGGTCCGAAACCCAGTTTAATGAAAACATACATTCATGCATTTCCAGCCCCAAAAATCGGTTAAAAACATGTAGAAGAGGGGTTCCAGAACTCACCTTTGCAGCTCTTGAGTATGGCTTTCTTCAAAACTCGTTTGCAAATTGAATTCAACCACCTAGAACCCACTAAAAACATACCCGAACACATACAAACACACATAAGCATAACCCGAGGACATAACCGGTTTTGAACACCATAAAAACATGAATTCTTACCTTGAATTCACACTTTTCTTCTTCTTTCTCTTCCAATTTAGAGTTTCTCTGCTTCCTGATGTTCTCTCTCTAAAATATGAAAATTTGTGTGTAGAAAGGGTAATGGGCGGCCAAGCCACCTTTAACACCAACTTTTCAAACATTTTGTCCTTTTGGACAATTTTAACCCCTAGACTTGGGTTTTATTTCTTTTCCTTCTTTTCTTTCACTTCATTCTTGACTTTAAAATAACTGGGTGTTACAAGTCCACCCCCGTTAAATTGGTTTTGTCTCCAAAACCTGTTATTCCTCGAACAAACGTGGATAGTGCTGCCTCATTTCTTCCGTAGTCTCCCACGTTGACTCAGACCCCTTCCTATGCTTCCACTATACACGCACAAGAAGAACCACTTTATTTCTTAGCCTTTTCTCTTTTCGATTGACGATTTACACTGGTTGCTCCACATAATTGAGCCGTTCGTCTACTTCGATGTCCTCTAGTGGAACAATCATGTCTTCATCCGTCAAGCACCTTCTCAGATGAGACACATGGAATGTCAGGTGAATTCCACTTAACTCATTTGGTAACTCCAGTCTATAGGCCACCTCTCCTACTCGAGCAATGATTCGGAAAGGGCCTATATACCTGGGCTCAACTTGCCCCGCTTTCTGAATCGGACAATACCCTTCCAAGGTGAGACCTTCAACATAACCCGGTCACCCACCTGGGACTCAATCGGTCTGTGTCGTTTATTAGCATACGACTTCTATCTATCTTTGGCTGCCTTTATGAAGGCCTTGATCTTTTCGAGCTTTTTAGTCGTAGCCTCGATCACCTCGACGCTCCCTAATTCTTTCTGACCAATATCACCCCAATAGACGGGCATTCTGCATCTCCTACCGTATAGCATCTCATAAGGTGGCATACTAATGCTGGCATGATAACTGTTGTTGTATGAGAATTCAGCTAACGGTAAGTTGTCATCCCAATTTCCCCCAAAATCGATAACACATGCCTGAAGCATGTCCTCCAATGTCTGAATGGTCCTCTCTGACTGACCATTAGTCTAGGGATGATAAGCCATGCTAATATGCAACCTTGTCCCCATGGCGTCATGGAATTTCTTCCAGAATTTAGATGTAAACCGAGTGTCACGATCAGACACGACAGACACCGATACACCATGATGAGTTATAATTTTCTTGATAAACAGATAAGCTAACCTCTCAGATGAATATGTCTCGTGGATCGGTAGGAAGTAAGCACTCTTCGTAAAGCGATCAACAATCACCCATATAGCATCATACCCTTTCGGAGTATGCAGCAGCTTCGTAATAAAATCCATGGTGATGTGCTCCCACTTCCATTCCGGTATATCCAAAGGTTGGATCTTCCCATACGGCTTATGATGCTCGGCCTTCACCTGTAGACAAGTAATGCATTTACTCACATACTCCACTACGTCACATTTCATACACGACCACCAATAATCCTTCTTCATGTCTTAATACATCTTTGTGGCACCTGGATGAATGGAGTATCGTGTCTTGTGAGCTTCATCCAAAATTTTTACTCGTAGATCCCCAAAACGAGGAATCCACACCCGTCCAAATCGGGTTTTAACACCAAGTGTGTTCTCACCCAGTCTGCGACCAGACCTCTCATTCTTTCAGACTAAAGATGATCTTCTTTCAATGCCTCATCTTGAAATTCATTGATTTGCTTCATCACGTCAGAGGTCATGATTAGTTGATACGCTTTCACCCGAATCGGCTCAGGCCTCTCTTTTAGGCTAAGAGCGTCTCCCACAACATTGGCTTTGCCCAGATGGTAGTGGATCTCACAATCATAGTCTTTTATAAGCTCCAACCGTCATCTCTGCCTCATGTTCAAATCTTTTGGCTCAAAGAAGTAGTTCACGCTCTTGTGGTCAGTGAAAATGATGCACTTCGTCCCGTAAAGATAGGTCCTCCAAATCTTTAGCGCAAAGACCACGAGTGCTAGCTCCAAGTCATGAGTAGGATAATTGACCTCATGAACCTTCAACTGTTGGGATGCATAATCTATAACCTTACCTCTTTGCATTAACACACACCCCAACCCCGAGTAGGAAGCATCAGAATAGACCACTAATCTTCACTTCCATCAGGTAATGACAGAACAAGAGCTTGAGACAACCTCGCCTTTAGTTCCTTGAATGCCTTCTCTTGAGCTTGACCCCATACAAACTTCACATCTTTTCGGGTCAACTTGGTTAGTGGAGAAGCAATCTAAGAGAAGTCTTGGATGAAGCTTCTGTAATAGCCCGCCAAACCAAGAAACTACGAATCTCGGATGGCATCTCTGGAGACTTCCATTGCATCACCGCCTCCACCTTTGCTGGGTCCACCATAATCCCATCAGGATTCACCACATGACCCAAGAACTGAACTTCGCGCAACCAAAATGCACACTTGGAGAACTTAGCGTACAACTTCTCCTTTCTCAATGTCTCCAGAACCTCCCGAATGTGACCGGCGTGCTCAATCTCTCTTTCTGAATAAATCAGGATATCATCAATAAACACAATCACTGATTTATCCAACATCGGCCGACACACCCGATTCATCAGATCCATAAAAGCAGCTGGCACGTTGGTCAAACCAAATGACATAACGAGGAACTCATAGTGACTGTAGCGCGTGCGAAAAGCTGTTTTAGGGACGTCCTACTCTTCCACCTTCAGTTGATGATAGCCTGATCGAAGGTCTATTCTTGAGAACCAACTAGCACCTTGAAGCTGATCAAACAAATCATCGATTCTCGGTAAGGGGTATCGGTTCTTTACCATCAACTTGTTCAATTCACGGATGTCAATACACATCCTCATACTATCGTTTCTCTTCTTTACGAATAAGACCGGAGCACCCCAAGGGGAGATACTCGATCCAATGAACCCCTTATCAAGCAGCTCTTGCAAATGCTCCATGAACTCATTCATCTCTATTGGAGCGAACCGATACGATGCCTTGGCAACAGGTTAGGCACCCGGTATCAGATCAATCTGGAACTCGATCTCTCTGTCAGGTGGCACTCCTGGCAAGTTTTCTTGGAACACGTCTGGAAAGTCACACACAACCGGTACATCAGACAGTTGTGGTGTTAGCATATCCACATCCTTTACATAAGCCAAGTAGGCGTTACATCCACGCCTCATACACTTTCCCGCCACCGCCATTGAGATTACATTCGGGATCGTCGTGACCCGATCCCTATAAACAGTTACTGAACTCCCGTCACGCGCTGTCAAGCTAATCATCTTCTTACAACACACACTGTTCGCCTCGAAGTCCGCCAACTAATCCATCCCAAAAAGCAAATTGAAACCACCTAAGGTCATCACAAACGGTCTAACAGGAAACTTATGACCATCTAGTTCCACATCATAATTCTCTATATTCTCGGAAATCCAAGTACACTTACCTATGGCAGTTTCTACGTCAAAGGGTGCATCGACATGTCTACTACTAACAGGCAGCTTAGCACAGAAAGCAGCAGAAATAAAACTTTTACTGGCACCTAAAACGAATAACACAGAAGCTAAAGTTTGGTTCACTAGAAACGTACCGGACACGACATTAGGGTCCGTCCTAGCTTCCTCCTGTGTCATAGTAAATGCTCTGGCGCTTGCCCTTGGCCCTTCACTCCCTGTCTTCTTTCCCCCGAAACCCTCAACCCTTGGCTTCTTACAATCCCTACTCATGTGGCCCTCCATGCCACAGTTAAAGCATCGGACCATACGACAGTCCTTGGCTATATCCCCCGCTTTCCCACATTTGAAGCACCCATTAAATCCTAATCTACATTCTCTCATGCTCCCTTCCATACTTGCCACACCTTTTTGGGCCCGCACTCAATGTGGCCACACGGTAGTCATCCACCCGTGCCTTCTTGGTACCCGTCGAGGCATCACCCCGACCAAACCTCTTCCCATTCCAGTTTCGATCACCTCCGCCCTTCCTGCTACCTTCAGCCACCACCACTATAGCCCTCTCATCATATAACCTCCCTACCAAATCCACCGCCGACCTAAATGTGCTCGGTTGGGCAGCGATCATATGCCTGTGAATATCCGCTGGCAAACCCTGAATGTACCTCTTAATCTTCCGTGACAGAGGCGTCACCTAATCCGGCACCAGACGTGCCATCTCGCTGAATTTGGTGGTGTACTGTTGGTGCGTCATTGTTCCCGCCTCCAGTTGTAGAATTCTCTCTCAACATTATCCATTTGTCTATGATGATAGAACTCCTCAATCACTAGCTTCTTCAGTTCAAACCATCTCATCCTCCCGACTGCCGTACTACCCTCAGCTTGGACTATATTGTCCCACCAGCATAGAGCCGAGTCCACAAAAGAATGGGCAGGAAACTTTACTTTTTGGTCCTCCCGGCACTCGTTGATATTCAACACAACTTCCATTTCTCTCACCCGCCGGTGAGCAGCAGCAGCAGTGCCGTATCCATCAAAAGTAGGGGGCTTGCATCGTTGAAACGCCCCATAGTTACACCCTCGTGCCGCCTCTGGCGCATGCTCTTCTTCTTCCTCTTCTTCATCATCAGAGAGAACCGTTTCTGGATCCAGTTACTCTCGTTCTCCCAAGGACCTGTTTCTTTCCTTTCTTCCCCTTCTCATACAGCCTTGAAAACTTCAGTCACTATAGACGGTAAGATCGTCTGCATGACCTGATGAACTTCTTCTACAACAGCCTCCTTTACTGAGGCTCTCAGGTTGATGCTCTTGTCACCACCTCCTGATGAGGGTTCTCTGGTTCTTTAGGAACCACCTTTTCAACTATGGGTCTTCCTCTCGTAACCCGTGGTTCAGCACCACAACCTCCACCATGCGAAGCTTTAGATGATCTACCACCGGCCATCCTCACACACACACGCTGAAAGATTCAAACACCAACACAGTCATTCAAGGAAACAGTTCTATTTATGTCAAGTATAGTAAGTCCTTTACAGTGGCCAGTTGTGATTAGCCACTTACTTTACTCTTCATACCCCAAGCATTACCTATCTTGACTACATCAGTATCTAATTCTACCAGCAACACATAACCACATAACATGCGCACGTAATACCGGTGAACATTAAGAAAATACCTTATGGCACACAGCTATTCAGATTGGCACCCCTTCCCTTTCTGTCCCATTCTCAGTTTAAGTTAACGTCTATTTTGAAAATTTACCCATTTAACTTAAACTTTGGCTCTGATACTAACTTCTAAGGCCCCGTTCCTGGGACGTTTACAGCTGGCCAATCAGTGCTCATAAAACATATAATTACGTTAACATGAAATAAACGTTGCAGCAGAAACATTTAAAACAACATTTTCATTAACAATGCTTTTGCAAAATAATACAATATTCATTACACAATTTCTTTTTTTTCATATTATCATGCAAAAACATTAACAAAAGAATGCCATCCCAATGCCATGTAGCTGCCCCACGCCATCCTCAGCAATGCTCACCTGCCAACTAGAAAATGCATAAAAAGTCAGCGTTGTTGAGTGAGTTCTAGTTTTACATTAGAACATACTTATGCTTTCCATAAACCATTCATTTCTTTAACATGTGATCATACATCATACGTACACATAGATAATATCATTATTATCTTCTTTAATCTTTCATGATTTCATTCTTTCATTCGTACGTTCATTACTTCGAATTCTTTCATCATTACCTCTTTCCTTTCCTTCAACCAAAAACTTTACCCAGCTATTCTTGGTACCTGGACCTAGGTTTATCATAGACTAGCTTTAACGGCGCGTTGCACCTCTGGCCATAGTACCTAGGGTAGAGTTTAGGTGTACTTTACCCTACTATTCCTAGTACTGGACCTAGGACTATCATAGACCAGCTATAATGGTGTTCCGCACCTCTGATCACAACACCTAGGGTAGAGTTTAGGTGTACCAATACCATGTGCAATACTCTATTATTCCTGGTACTAGACCTAGGCCTATCATAGGCCCACTATAACGGTGAATCGCACCTCCGGTCATAGTACCTAGGGTATGTAGCAATGATGCTATACAAATGGTCAATCACAAAGAAAGACCCCGATGTGCATCCTCCCTGGGTGGCGAACCCACACACCGTTGGGCTAACACCTTTTAATGGCGTATCCCGACATACAAGGCTTGCAAGACTTCTTTACTTTTATCATTTATTAATGCATGCATTCTTACTTCATGTTCCTCTTTTCTTTATCTTTCACTTTACGTTACATAATACTTTCACTTCATTCATTAACATAACACGTAAAGCCATAGGAAACATAAACATATATCATAATAGGGAACATATCATACACAGTCATCAACATCATACATGGCAACATCATACATACATAACATACATTATGCATAAACATGCAACATCATCATCATCATCATATGCACCAATCATACATCCTAACATGCCCATCATAACAACTAGGACCTCAAACAGTCAACCTACCTAGCCCCGGGAACCTTGAAAGTCAAAACCTACATTTCACCCTTTTCCAAGAAGTCAGAAAACAGTCTAAGGGTTCATTTGCATTTGCTATAGTTCATCCGCATTTGCCTTTTGTTCATCTGCATTTCCCATGCTTCATCCGCATTTCCCCATGCTTCATCCGCATTTCCCCATGCTTCATCCATATTTCCCCATGCTTCATCTGCATTTCCCCATGCTTCATCCGCATTAGTCGTCCGCATTCGTTGACACTTAGACTTTCTCATCCGCATTAGCCTTACTCATCCGCATTAGCCATCTGCATTTCCCATACTTAGTCAATGCTCATTCGCATTGACCTTACTCATCCGCATTAGCCATCCACATTCCCATACTTAGTCTATGCTCATCCGCATTGACCTTACTCATCCGCATTAGCCATCCGCATTTCCCATACTTAAGTTAATGCTCATCCGCATTAACAGTTCATCCGCATTTCTTCCCATTACTCATCTGCATTACTTTCCAACACTTAGGCGGATTCATAAACTTAACACATGAGCATAAAACATCAGAGTACATCCCCATACACCATTCATCATGTTCTAAGCTTAAATCTTACCCTCTAAGCCTTAGAAATCCCATCATACATCCAGAAGCATGAACATAGTCAGACATCGCATTATCACATCAAAATACACACAATCAAGCATACGGGTCCGAAATGCAGTTTAATGAAAACATACATTCATGCATTTCCAGCCCCAAAAAGCAGTTAAAACGTGTAGAAGGGAGGTTCTAGAACTCACATTTGCAGCTCTTGAGTATGGCTTTCTTCCAAACTCATTTGCAAATTGAATTCAACCACCTATAACCCACTAAAAACATAACCGAACACAATAAAACACAAAACATAATAAACCGAGGACATAACAGTTAAGAACACAATAAAAACAGGAATTCTTACCTTGAATTCGCACTTTTCTTCTTCTTTCTCTTCCAAACGAGAGTTTCTCTGCTTCTTAATGTTCTCTCTCTCTAAAATACGAAAGTTTGTGTGTAGAAAGGGTGATGGGCGGCCATGCCACCTTTATCACCAAGTTTTCAAACATTTTGTCCTTTTGGACACTTTTTACCCCTAGACTTGGGTTTTGTTTCTTTTCCTTCTTTTCTTTCATTTTATTCTTCTTTCTTGACTTTAAAATAACCGGGTGTTATGGTGGAAGTTTAGAAATAGTGTCAACTTTGGCTTGATCGACTTCAAGCCCTGCTCGAGAGATTTTGTGTCCTAACACTATTCCTTCCGTAACCATGAAATGGCACTTTTCAAAAAATTTAAAAACAAGGTTAGAATCTTCACATCTAACCAGCATCTTTTCCAGATTTTCAAGACATTGCTCAATTGAGTTTCCAAAGATGGAGAAATCATCCATGAAAACTTTCATTGAGTGTTTAATCATGTCATGAAAAATGGCTACCATGCATTTTCGAAATGTAGCAGGAGCATTACACAATCCAAAGGGCATTCGCAGATAAGCAAATGTGCCATATGGACAGGTGAATGTCGTCTTCTCTTGATCTTCGAGAGCAATAGGGATTTGAAAATAACCTGAGAAACCGTCGAGGAAACAATAGAACATTTTTCTAGATAATCACTCACGCATTTGGTCTATGGAAGGAAGAGGGAAGTGATCTTTCCTTATGGTGTCATTGAGTTAGCGATAATCTATGCAAACTCTCTATCCTATAACTGTATGAGTGGGAATAAGCTCATTCTTCTCTTTAGTTACAACAATCATTCCTCCTTTCTTAGGAACAACTTGGATGGGACTGAGCCAAGGCAAATCAGAAATAGGGTAAATCAAACTGGCATCTAGTAGTTTGATTACTTCTTTCTTCACCACTTCTTGCATGCTCAGGTTAAACGTCTTTGAGGTTGAATGATGGTTTTGAAGTTCTATTCCATCAATTGAGTGCAAAAAGGACGGATTGACCCTTGATGTCCATGATTTTCCATGTAATTGCTCATTTGTGTGCCTTAAGCACATTGAGCAACTTGTTCTTATCATCAATTGATAAGGTAGGTGAGATTATGACAGGAAGTTGAGATGTGTTTCCAAGAAAAGCGTATTCGAGATGAGATGGAAGTTCTTTGAGCTCTAAAACTGGAGGGTCTTCGATTGAAGGTTTGGCTTTCGATTCTAGATCTTGCTCAATGATCTCAAATGCTTCTTGATGAAATGATGTTTCATCAACTTCAAGTTCTGGATGATTTGGTTCTCACAAATGGGTTCGATGATTTGGACCTCTATTAATTGAGTGTTGTAAGCTTCATTTTAAAGAGGTTTCGTCAAATGACAGCTTCTGATCAAATCGCAAGTATCAACGTAATAGAATAAGTCATCATGATGTTGAGGGTGTTTCATGGATTGGCCTATATCAAAAGTTACTTCCTCTTCGTCTACTCTAAGTGTGAGTTTGCCTGTACAAACATCAATGAGGGCTCGAGCAGTCGCTAAGAAGGGTCGACCAAGGATAAGAGGAACATTTTTGTCTTCATCCATGTCAAGGATCAAAAAATCAACAGGAAATACGAATTTGTCAATTTTAACTAAGAGATTTTCAATGATGCCCCTTAGATATTTGACAGAACAGTCAGCTAACTGGATGCTCATACGGGTAGGTCTAGGTTCACCTAAGATTAATTTTTCAAAAACCGCATATGGCATAAGTTAATGCTTGCACCTAAATCAGCTAATGCGTTAGTGATAGAAAGATTTCCTGTTAGGCAATGTTTGGTGAAACTTCCTAGATCAGTCATCTTTTGAAGTAGTTTGTTTTGAAGAACTACAGAGCATTCCTCATTCAAAACCACATATGATAACTCTTCCAGTTTCTTTTTGTTTGACAAGACACCTTTAAGGAACTTAGTGTAGTTTGGCATCTATGCTAAGGCCTCCACCAATGGCAGATTGATGTGGAGTTGCTTGAACAACCCAAGGAATTCCCATATTGTGCCTCCATTCTTTTTGTCTCAAACGACCTGGATATGGAGGTGGTGGTGGTGGTGGAACGTACTTGGCTGGTTCTTCAATAAAAACAGGTTGCTTTTGCTTATCACACACATCACTTGGAGTTTTAGTCTCTACTTCTTCAAGAATGGGTTGTAATGTGGGTGAATCACCTTGAGTGGTTTTGCCTCTCTGGTGGTGATGGCTTTGACTTAAGCATTAGGTTGGTCACAGTGTTGCTAGGCAAAGCTCCTTGAGGTCTTTCAGATAGTGTTGTGTTATATGACCTAGTTGGTGCTCTATAGTCTGAAATGATGCTTTGTTGCTTTTAATGTCAGCTTCATCTCTTTAGAACCTCTCCTCGTTTCTTCGATTAGATTTCTGGATGTACTTATCTGTGGCTTGTGTGGTTAACAACAACTGTTGCAATAAGTCTTCCATTGATGATGCTCCACGGTCTTGGTTACTTGGGCCTTGGTATGGTGGTTTCTATTGTTGGTAACGTGGCCTTCGGTTGAATCCAGATGATTGTTAGTTATTACTAGCATCTCTATAATTCGAGTTGCTTCTCCAATTTAAGTTGTTGTTGTATGAGTTGTTTGGGCCTCCTACGTAGTCAACATCTTCAACTACCATAATGCCTTATGGGCATTTTTTGGTCTTGTGTGAACTTCCACATGTGTTGCATCGTGTTGGGATTTCTTTAGCTCGCTTTGCAATTGTTCGAATATTTTGGTTAGAGCTTCTAATTAGGCTGCAATTAGGGTTTCAGAGTACTTGATGAATACCTTTAGAAATGGGTTTGGTCCTTAAGGGATTGTAAGCAAAGCTTTTCTTAGCTGCTTTTTCTAAGGCTTGGTATGCTTCTGTTGGTGTGACACTTCCAAAATCTCCTCCTGCACTTTGGTCTACTGCTTGTTTGTGGGCTCCGCTGATTGCATCGTAAAAGGTTTGACACTGCAACCACAGATCAAGTCCATGATGTGGGCATCTCCGAACGAGACTTTTATATCTCTCCCATGCTGTGTGTAATGATTCATCATCGTCTTGGCTGAAACTTGTGATGCTGCTTCTTAATTGGCAGTGTGATCGGGTGGAAAGTATTTCAAAAGGAATTCTTCAGCCATTTCCGCCCATATGGTGATGGAACCAGGCAGAAGTGAACATCGTCTAAACAGTTGTTGATTTTGAAGGTAGCACAGATACGAAGGAATCATGAGATGTGAGCATTAGGATCTTTATCTTGTAACCCATGTAACTGAACAGAGTTTTCTACAAGTTGTATAATACTATACTTAGTCTCGAAATTATTGGCCGTTATTGCTGGTTGGATAACACTAGACTCGTAACCATCTATTAACGGTGTGGCATAGTGTGTCATCTTCATTTCCTCGTCTTGGTTAGCCATGTCTTCTTTGAATGGTGTACCTTCCAAAATGTCTTCATCAATGACTGGTGCTGCTTGTTGTGATCTTTTGTGCAATCTTTGACGAAAAAATCGTTCGGATTCTGAAATACGCGAAACAAGTTTAGGACTAGACGAGTCGGACATACACTAACTTAAAGAAGCATAAACTAACTAAGGCTTAAAATGAATCAGGCAAATGTAGCTAAACAAACTAAGGCAAAATATCTAACAAAATAAAATAAAGTTTGAACAAAAATATATTAACAAGTTATATACAAGATAGTCAAAATTTTAGTTTGTCTTTCAAACTACCGTGTGTCCCCGACAACGATGCTAAAAACTTGATGGGTGTGGATAGTATATATATTTTGATAAATATTTTATGCACAGATTCAGTTTTAATTGGTTATTACAAATACTAAACCACACACACAAAATGCAAGTGTACCTGTTGTGTGGTAGTATAGTGTTGGTAAGAACCGAGTATCAATTCGTGGATACACCTAGCTTACTTAACAAACTTGACGTTTCACTATCAGATTTGGTTTTTGTTAAAGAAAATGATAAGTTGCAATGGAAAGATTTTAGGGGTTTAAAAACAATGATAAAAATAAAGTAAACTAAGATTTTAAGTGTTTGGGTTTAAAACCAGGATAAAAGTTATCATCCTAATTAGACTCCACTTATATAACCGTGATGAATTGGTGGTGTAATTAAAGATATGGATTAATGTAATTATGTTAATGTTTATAAAAAAGAACCGGCGCGATTTCTCGTCTATCCTGCTGCCTTAGTGACAAGGATCAAGTCAGGTTAAGTTTTAATGCTTAGATCAAAGCCCTAGTAATGTAGGTAAATCTTTTGTGACCTATTTGACATATGATTTCTGAAAACATAACTTAATGTTAAAAAGAGAGTTGATCAAGTTCCTTCCTAACATACCATTAATTTTAGAAAACCATAACAATTACTAAAGATTTCTCAAACTAATAAAAGGGAACCGCAAATGATCAGAAAGTTAAGGTGATATGATTTCTAATAACAATTCTAGTTCATTAGCCATGGATTTATTATGAAGACTAGTTTCACGAATGAAAGTTAATCATATGGTTTTCAACCTTGTATGACAATCATAATCACAAACCATAAATTTATAACATTTTGTTCAAATGTAGATGCTACCTATCAATATTTTTCCCAAGACCACCATAACATTGACATAATATTTATCACACCATTAGTTCATCACAAATTACATAAGTTTCATCCGATTAGGATGATAGAAAGAGTTTAGCTCATAATGAGCTTGAACATAAGAACAGATAACAAAGAAGATAGATATGTAATCATCAGTGAAATGGAACAATCAAACCGATAATCCACAATGGCTGAGGTTTAGACGATCTCGAGCTTCTTCCAAGTGTTGTATGCACATCCCGAGCCTCCAAATGACCTTGAAGTCTTGATTCCCGAGAGAGTTCTGTAAAGTAACTCTCCCACCAAAGCTTGCCAAAAATGGTGAACTTAGGCTTCTATTTATAGGCTTTCTGGAGTGTTTAAGCACGGCCACGTGCCTAAAAGGCACGGCCCCATGCTAGTACTATGCTCACGAAGGTTGGTCGGCTCATACATGCAGGTTGTGTCGGGCACGACCCCGTGCTAAATGGGGCACGACCCCGTGTTGGAGGTGAGGCACAGTCCCGTGCCTCTTGGGGCACATCCCCATGTCTACTTTTAGGGGATAGTATTTTTTGTCCTGTCAGATGTCCAAACACAAGGGTGTGTTAATTTAGCACGGGGGTGTGTTTTTGGCAAAGCATGGGACATGCTTAATGAGGCACGACCCCATGCTTGGACTCTAAAGCTCGGATTACTTCAATTTCTTGCTAAATATGCTTCTTTTGTCCATCTTGCCCTTTTAAACACCTGAAAACACAATTTAACATTTTAAGTACGTTTTCATGATTTTAAGAAAGATATTAAGGAGTAATTTATGTGCTTTTGATAGGATTTTTATGTATAATTTCGAGCACATGAGTCATATCCTCGGGTTTGTGCTTATGTGTGTTTGTGTGTGTTCGGGTGTATGTTTTTAGTGGTTTCTAAGTAGTTGAACTCATTTGCAAACGAGATTGGAAGAAGCCATACTCAAGAGCTGCTAAGTTGAGTTCTAGAACCCCTCTTTTTACATGTTTTAACTGATTTTGGGGCTGGAAATGCAGGAATGTATGTTTTTATAAAACTGGGTTTTATACCCGCATGTATGATGTGTGCATGATGACGTATGGTGTGATTCTAGACTGTGTTCATGCTTGTTGATGTTATGGTTGTGTCTCTAAGGATTAGAATGTGAGATTTAAGCTTTATTCATAGTAGATGGTATTTGGGGATTGAATCTGATGTTTGGATACGAATGGGTTGTGAATAATAGTCTAAGTGTGAACTAATGCAGATGACCAATGCGGATGAGCGTTGACTAAGTATATGAAATATGGATGACCAATGCGGATGAGCATTGACTAAGTATGTGAAATGCAGATGACCAATGCGGATGAGCATTGACTAAGTATGTGAAATGCGGATGATCAATGCGGATGAGCATTGACAAAGGTGGATGCGGATGATCAATGCGGATGAGCATTGACAAATGCGGATGCGGATGATCAATGCGGATGAGCATTGACAAATGTGGATGAGTAAGACCAAATGTGGATGAGAAAGTGAACAAATGTGGATGACAAATGTGGATGGACAAACACAAATGTGGATGAACTAAGACAAATACGGATGAACACTTCGAATATTTCTGACTTTATGGAGAAAAAAAGTGTAATTTAGGCTTTGACTTGGGAGGTTCCCGGGGGCTATGTAAGTTGACTTTTTGAGGTCATAGATGTTGTGATAGGCATGTTATAATGTATGATTGATGCTTAGGCATGATGGTATGTATGGTGTATGTTATGTATGTATAATGCCCTGCATGATGATGTTGCATGTGTATGTTAATGTTCTTGTTATGTCTGTGTATTTTCCCATGGCTTTACGTTGAATGATAATGAACGAAATGAAAGTATTATGTAACGTAAAGTAGAAGATAATGAAAAGATGAACGAAATGAAGAATGCATACATTAATGAATGAACCAACATAAGAAAGTCTTGCAAGCAAAAGTATGGAGGTTCACACTCAATACGGAGTGTTAGCTCAACCGTGTGCGGGTTAGCTACCCCATGGGGATGCGCACTGGTGCTTAATCCGTGTGATTAAGCAAATGTATGGAGGTTCACACCCAATGAGGGGTTGTTAGCTCAACTGTGTGCGGGTTATATACCCCATGAGGATGCACACAGGGGTTCAGTCTTTGTGATTGACTAGACATATGGGGTCCTTGTCGAGTAACACTAGATGAATTGCTTAGTGCTCTAGAGGGGGGTTAAGCACATGACAGACCTAGATGGTAACGAAAGATAATAAAAGTACGAAATGAACGATGATGAAGATAATAAATATTATCTATGTGTACGTACGATGTGTTATCACCGTCTAAAACCTGTTATCATTGAATGAATGTAAAGAACAGTTTAAACGAAAGATAAAGTATATTTTATAATAAAACTAGAACTCACTCAGCAACGTTGACTTTTATGTGTTTCCAGTTGGCAGGTAATGGATGGCATAGGGTGGCTACTCAGCTCTTTTGGATGGCATTCTTTTGTTAATGTTTTTGCATTGTAATACGAACAAATGAAAATGTGTAATGAATGTTGTATTTTCTTGCAAAATCATTTATATTGAAAATATTGTTTTTAATGTTTCTACTGCAACATTTATTTCAAGTTAATGTAATTATAAGTTTTATGAGCAATGATTGGCTAACTGTAAGCGTCCCGGGATCGGAGCCTTACAAGTTATATTGAAATTGATGGTTTATTTATAAGACATGTACAAAAGCCAACGTCATATACAAAATAATAAAAAAAATAAATAATTAACATGTAGAATTGAAGCTGGTGGTTTATTTATAAGACATGCAGGTTCTTAGGCAAAGGTCATAAGGTTTTAAGACAAATTAAAAGCATCGAACACAACCCAATTTATATTCATGTCAAAGACATGAGCATAACTCAAACACATTAAAATTTGTATCTCAAAACACGTCTTGTTTAGACCATTTAGTAAAATGACCAACACTTTGACAAGTAATAATCAAGTTGTAAACATCTTAAATGGATTATTATGTTGTAACAAATGAGTTAAATGAGTTGCTCAAGTCGATCTATGCAACCAAATGTTTAACAATGTCAACCAGTAATGTTATTCTCATGCTTTTGTCATAAATTATGACCCATAATGTTATTTCAAGACAGCTGCATAGATCAGCTTATTGCTATAAAGTTTGTCTTTTCATTAATTCATGTAAACACTCAAACTCAAGTTAATAGACATCAAATGTTTAAATCAAATATGTGTTAGTGTTATGTTCTTACCAATCACCATAAATTCATATATTCATTTACAACTTCATCAACTGGTGCAAAATCCAAATTGATTTCATTATCCAGTTTGAAGCTAGGGTTCTACCATCACAATCAAATGAAGTGAAGATTATCAAGATTAATTGCAACAGGTTTGTACACAGAAGCTCTATCTTTATTCTCAAATCTCCATTTTCACTCACACCCACTTAACGAATTCACCTTCCCCTTCCTTCTCAAAGCATGCTCAAAGCTATAGGCAATCTCCCATGGCGAAATGCTTCATGCCCACGTCACAAAACCAAGGTTCAATTCAGATTCATACCTAAATCAAAACGTAATTTGCTGATACAAACATAAATTAACTGAGTAGAAAGTTAATAAATGATGGCAATCAAGTTAGATATTTGGGGTTTAGGAAGAAAATTGAAAGTTTAGGGCAAGAAGAATACCTAGTTAGATAGGGCAAGAAGATCGATGGACGGATATGTAACTGTGATGAATCCTTTGGGTGTGTTGATGTTTGAGCTTTTTGGAGAAGCGAATACCCTCTTAAAAGATTGCGAAATGGTTATGTAATTGTGAAGACGACAGAGGTGTTATGGGATGTAGGTTTAGAAATTGAGAGATTGAAAGGAGATGAGAGAATGGGTAACGGGGAAAACCTGGGTTAAAAGAAGGTCCGCATGATGGTATTAATTGGGTCAAGTAATTAGTGGGAAAAAATGAAGGTGGTGTGGGAGGTTGTCACGTGTGAAATAGTTGGTTTTAAAGAATGCCATATGGCTTAAAAAACCTTTGTTTATTAGGGTTTATATATATATATTATATATATATATATATATATATATATATATATATATATATATATATATATATATATATATATTATATATATATATATATAATATATATACATACACACACACACACACTAGGTTAGTATCCCGTGTATTACACAGGTTGAACTAATAAAATAATAAATAATTAGTAATAAAAATATGAATTATAAAACCATGTTTGAAGATAAAATGTGATTATAATTGCATATTAATAGTTATTTCAAGTAAATAAATAATAAATAGGTTATAGACAATAGATATATAGATAATAGATAGTCTAGAAACTCATTTATTCAACGAATTATAATTAATAGTAAACACGAAAAGTTACAGTACGATATTTTAATATAAGATATATATAAAATTATATATACATATTTGTTTAAGAGATAAAATAATTATACTATTTTTAAATATCTTATCTTAAGAGTTTCATTTTTAAGTATTTGTTTTAAGTTTGTCTTAAAAAATTATTATTTATAAAAATCTTGTTTATTAAAAACTCAAGTTTTTAATTATTCTGGTTGTTTTAATAAAACTACTTTTTCAAATAAAATATTTTGTTTAATATTTAGAAAATATATCAATTTTAATTTTCTTAATTAAAATTATTTAAAACATATTGTGATTTTAAAAAAATGTTAATGAGATAAAAATATATCAATTGACCAAATTAATTTTTATGAAAAGAGAGAAATTATTTAAGTGTTTAAATTATTTTAATACCTTTTAGGGAAAATAAAGTAATGATGTTTAAAAGAATGATAAATGTCAAAAAGTTGATTTAAGAAGATGACAAATGACAAAAAAAACTTATTTTATTAATATTTATAGACTATAGATACACTCATCACAACCCTATTTGATAGAAACACAGATAAGGAAAAGTTAACCAACGTACCTAGGCAAATCACTTCTATACCTTGATATAGTGCAATTATTCCCACATCCTATAGCATCAGTAACCATAAAGAAAGAACATAAACATGCACACAATGGGAAAAAAAGTATAAATATATGTGATCCAATTAAAGGTTTGTGCAGAAAAAAGGGCCTAATTATAGTATACTATTAAAAGTTTATCAAATCATAAGAAAGAAGCTTGATGAACATCATATAAAATTTGCAGTAGCATTCAGCCAGGGATTATAAAATAATAACTAACCAGATTAAACTGAAAATAGAATTTTTATGACATAAAGCTTAAAAATTGAGGAATACACCATAGTGTTGAAATCGAGTTAACAAAATTTCAGAGCGTAAAAAAAATGTAAAACACCAAATATAGTACGACTTTGAAAGCCGGTCGCACATAAAGCGATGCCCTTATAAAGAAAAAACATTTGATTATTAACAAATCAGTAACCCATTTGTTCTGTATTTGCAAAACATTTTAAACATAGTGGTTGTGATTAAACGCATGTGTAGTTGAATGCTCACAAAACCTTATTGCTGGGTGCTTGTAATGGATTACAAATAAGAAATCAAATCTGATACAATCGATTCTACATGTAAGGAAGAGCTGAGAAATGTTTTTAATTCGGGTTAAACATGGTATTTTGAGGCTTAGAGATCACATAACAATGACACCACCACGGCTGCAAAGCGGGTTGCAGGTGTGTAAGGCCCCGTTCCCGGGACGCTTACAGTCGCATGCTCATCGCATAAAATATTAAATCACGTTACAATTCATAAAACATTGCAGTAGAATAATTTAACAAAAAACCATTTCATATATTAATAATTACTTTGCCGAATAGTACATCGTTGTTGAAGTTATAAAATGACGTTTAGTTGCATTACAACACAAATTATCACTTCTGCATAAATGGATGCCAGTCTTTATTCGCCAAGTAGCTTCACCCTCGTGAAATCCTCAGCAATAATTACCTACCAACTGAAAATGCATAAAAATCAACATTGCTGAGTGAGTTTTAGTTTTATAAATAAAATACGTTTCCTTTTGGTTTAAAACATTTTCTTAACATTCTTTTGTGATCAATCATCATACATACATCAAGGTATTACCATTATTATCTTTCATCATTGTACGCATTCGTTCATTCCGTATCTTTTCATTATCTTACACTTTCATCCGGATCCTGTCATATGCTAAACCCCCCTGTTTGGACACAAAGCCATTCATCCGGGGTTAAGCGACAAGGATCTCGTTTTATACATCCAAAGCAGTCACAAAGACTGACCCCCCTATGTGAGAACCCTTCAGGATTAGCCAAGATCACACGCTATACACACAGTTGATCTAGCAACTCCAAGTGAGTTGTGAACCTCCTTACATTCCACTTGCAAGACTTTAATTCGTTCATTCATTTAGTTCCACTTTGCATTATCTTTAATCTTTCACTTCATTAAGATAATACTTTACGTATAATAACATAAACACACCACGTAAAGTCACGCAATAATATGTAATAAGGAACATAAAGAAAACATGACACAACATGCATAACATCAGCAAACAAAACCACTAAAACATCCTAGGTCTAGACTCTAAATTCCATTTTCCTAAAATTTCAAAAATAGTTCTAAGGCATTTAGGCACATGGGCACTATATAGGCACGTGAGCACTACGTAGGCGCATGGATACTATTCAGGAGCATGAATACTATTCAGGAGCATGGATACTATTCAGGCGAATGAACCAAACTTAGGCGCATGGGAAAACCTATGCGCATGGACACTGTTTGGGCGCATGAGCAAAACTTAGGCGCATGGGTAGTGGGTACACGGGCAACTTAGACACATGGGCACTTAGGCGCATGGGGAAACTTTGGACCCATGGGTACTATGCAAGCGCATGAGCAGAGAATTAGGTGCATGGGAAAAATTACTAGGTGCATGAGCACTATAATGGGCGTATGGGTAGGGTCATGTTCTATTTGCACTATTTTCAATCCCCGAATCTCATTCTAACCTATTTTTAACTCATTACCATCATGCTAAACATCTAATTCAAGCATATGAACACAAAATATAACCATGAGATACTCAAACATGCATACACACATAAACAGACGAACAAGCCTTCGGTTCACATGCCGAACCTTATAAAAAGGTAGTTACTTGCATTTTCAGTAGTAAAAACAGGGATCTAGAACTCACCTGATGCAGCCTTTGAGCAAAACTCCTCCAAACACAAAAGCACACGGAGCTCAAACACCTAATACACCAAAACACACAAGTGAACACACATTCAAGCACATAAGCTCGGTCCAAAGGCTGAAAATCTAGCTGAAACCGATCAAACACACAAGAAAACTTACCTTCTTACAGCTTCTTCTTCTTTTCTAAAACCGTGAGAAAATCTTCTTTCTCTCTCTATAAAGTCAAATGAAAAGATGGAGCAGATGGTGTGGGCTGCTGTACCACCTTTTTGAACCAGATAATATTAAACTTTGCCCTTTGCACAACTGTAACCCCTTGACTTGGGTAATTTTCCATTTCTTTTTTTACTTTCCTTTCTCTTTTCTTTTAAAAATTTCTGGGTGTTACGAGTCACCCCTTATGTAGGTTTCATCCTCAAAACCTTTTTACTCCTCGAACAGACATGGGTAATGTTGTTTCATCTCCTCTTCAGTCTCCCACTAGACTCGGATCCCTTCCTATGCCTCCACTATACTCGAACCAGTGGAACCACTTTATTTCGTAACCTCTTCTCTTTTTGGTCAATGATTACCACTGGTTGCTTTATGTAATTGAGTCATTCATTAACTTCAATATCCTCCAGTGGTACAACCAGATCTTTATCGGCTAGGCACTTTCTCAAATGAGATACATAAAATGTTGGATGAATCCTGCTTTACTCATCGGCAACACCAAACTATAGGCCACCTCTCCTACTCGGGGAATGATTCGAAAAGGTCCTATGTACCTCGGGATCAACCTACGCCACTTTCTAAACTGAATGACACCCTTCCAAGGTGAAACCTTCAGCATAACCTTGTCGCCCACCTTGAATTCAATCAGTATACGACTCTTGTTAGCATATGACTTTTACCTATCTTTTGCCGCTTTCATAAAGGCCTTGATCTTTTCTATCTCTTTAGTCATAGCCTCGATCACCTCAATACACCCCAACTCCTTCTGTATAATATCACCCTAATATACGAGCGTTCTATACCTCCTACCATATAGCATCACATTTGGCGGCATACCAATGCTAGCATGATAACTGTTGTCGTATGAGAATTCAGCTAACGGTAAGTGTTCCTCCCAACTCCCAGCAAAAGGATAACGTATACCTGAAGCATATCTTCTAGCGTCTGAATGGTTCTTCCTGACTGACCATCTGTCTCAGGATGGTAAGACATACTAATATGTAACGTCATCCCCATTGCATCATGAAATCTCTTCCAAAACTAGGATGTAAACTGGGTGTCACGGTCAGACACAATAGATACCGGCACACCATGACGAGTTACAATCTCCTTGATGAACAGATCCGCTAACCTCTTAGATGAATACGTTTCATGAATCGTTGGAAAGTGAGCACTCTTCTTCAGACGGTCAACTATCACCCATAGAGCGTCGTACCCCCTTGTATGTGGTAGCTTCGTAATAAAGTGCATGGTGATGTGCTCCCATTTCCACTTGGGTATATGTAACACCCGGTTATTTTCTTTAAAGACAAGAAAGAAGAATAAAGCAAAGAAAAAGAAATAAAACTCAAGTCTAGGGGTTAAAAGTGACAAAAAGGACAAAATCTTTGAAAAATGGGTGTAAAAGGTGGTATGGCCGCCCATATGTCACACACATCACAAATTCTTGGACATTTTGGAAAGAGAAGGAAAGAGAGCAGAAAACTCTTAGTTTTGAAGGAAGAACAAGAAAGAATTAGAATTCAATGTAAGAATTTATGGTTTTATGGTGTTCTTAACTGGTTTTGTCCTCGGGTGTATGATTATGTGTGTTAGTATGTGTTCGGGTATGTTATTAGTGGGTTTCTTGGCGGTTGAATTCAAATTGCAAATGATTTTGGAAGAAGCCATACTCAATAGCTGCAAAGGTGAGTTCTAGAACCCCTCATTTTACATGTTTTAACTGATTTTGGGGCTGGAAATGCATGAAAGTATGTTTTCATTAAACTGGGTTTCAGACCAGTATTTTTGATTTTGTGCATGTTGAATGTATGATGTGATGTATGATTATATTCATGCTTCATGATGTATGGTGATGTTTCTAAGGTATAGAATGTATGATTTAAGCTTAGAACATGATGGACGGTGATTGGGAACTGAAATCTGATGTTTAAGGCTCATATGTTAAGTTTTAGAATCTGCCTAGGTGTTGTAAAGTCAATGCGGATGAGTATGTAAAGTCAATGAGGATAAGTGTTGGAAAGTCAATGCGGGTGTGAGTTTGTATGTTTATGTGTGTTTATATGTGTTCGGGTATGTTATTAGTGGGTTTCTAGGCGGTTGAATTCAAATTGCAGACGCGTTTGGAAGAAGCCATACTCAAAAGCTGCAAAGGTGAGTTGTAGAACCCCTCTTTTTACATGTTTTAACTGATTTTGGGGCTAGAAATGCATTAGTGTATGTTTTCATAAAATTGGGTTTCGGACCCGTATGTTTAATTTTGTGTATGTTGAATGTATGATGTGATGTATGATTATGTTCATGCTTCATGATGTATGATGATGTTTCTAAGGGTTAGAATGTATGATTTGAGCTTAGAACATGATGGACGGTGATTGGGAACATAATCTGATTTTAAGGCTCATATGTTAAGTTTTAGAATATGGCTAAGTGTGTAAAGTCTATGCGGATGAGTATGTAAAGTCAATGCGGATAAGTGTTGGAAAGTCAATGCGGGTAAGTGTTGGAAAGTCAATGCGGGTAAGTGTTGGGAAGTCAATGCGGATGAGTAAGGAAACGTCAATGTGGATGAAAGTTAATGCAGATGAGCAGTAACCCCAAGTAAGCCAATGCGGGTGAGTAATAAGAAATGTGGATGAACATTGACTGTGTAAGACAAATATGGATGAAGTAATAGAAATGCGGATAAACTGAAACAAATGCGGATGAACTAAAAGAAATGCGGATGAACTAAGACAAATGCGGTTGAAGTAAAGGAAATGCGGATGGAAATAAGGCAATGCAGATGAAGTAAAGGAAATGTGGACGAACACTTAGAATATTCCTGACTTCTTGGGAAAAAGTGTATTTTAGGCTTTCACTTGGGAGATTCTCGGGGGCTATGTAAGTTGGCCTTTTGAGGTCATAGATGTTAGGATGGGCATAGTATGATGTATGTTTGATGCTTATGCATGATGGTAAGTATGATGTATGTTAAGTACATGGTGCCCTGTATGATGTTGTTGTATGTGTATGTTATGTTCCTTATTATTATATAAGATTATTTTCCCCTGGCTTTACGTGGTATGTTAATGAATGAAATGAAAAGTATTAGGTAACATAAAGTGGAAGATAATGAAAAGAGGAACGAAATGAAGAATGCATGCATTAATGAACGAACGAACCTAAGAAAGTCTTGCAAGCAAATGTATGGAGGTTCACACTCAATGAGGAGTGTTAGCTCCATCGTGTGCGGATTAGCTACCCCATGAGGATGCACACTGGGGCTCGATCCAAGTGATCAAGCATATGTATGGAGGTTCACACCCAATGAGGGGTTGTCAGCTCAACTGTCTGCGGGTTAAATACCCCATGAGGATGCACACATGGGTTCAATCTTTGTGATTGACCAGATGTATGGGGTCTTTGTCTCTTAACCCTAGATGAATTGCTTGGTGCTCTAGAGGGGGTTTAAGCGCATGATAGGACCTAGATGAAAACGAAAGACAATAAAAGTACAAAATGAACGATGATGAAGATAATAAATATTATCTATGTGTACGTATGATGTGTGATCACATTCTAAAACCTGTTATGATTGAATGAATGCAAAGAACGGTTTTAAACGAAAGATAAAGTATATTTTATTATAAAACTAGAACTCACTCAACAACGCTGACCTTTTATGCATTTTCTAGTTGGTAGGTGAGCATTGCCGAGGATGGCGTGGAGCATCTACTTGGAATTTTGAATAACATTCTTTTGTTAATGTTATTGTATTGTAATATGAACAAATGTTGTTTTGAAATGAACGCTTGTATTAACTTGCAAAAGCATTTATAATGATATGAAAAGTTATTTTTATGATTCCGTTGCAATGTGTTATAAATGGCTAAATGTAAAGTATATGTTTTATGTGCAATGATTTACCAGCTGTAAGTGTCCCGGGAACAGGGCCTTACAAGTTGGTATTAGAGCCAAAGTTTAAGTGAAACGGGTAATTTTCAAAATAAATCTAATTAAACTGAAAATGGGACGGAAAGGGAAGGGATGCCAGTCCGGGTATGTGCGTGCCATCAGGTATTTTCTTAATGATTAACCAGTATTATGTCCGCATGTTATGTGATTATGTTTTGCCGGTAGATTTAGATACTAATGTAGTCAGGACAGGTAATGCTTTGGGTATGAAGAGTAAAGTAAGTTGCTAATCACAACTGACCACTGTAATTAGGGACTCACTATACTTGACATACACTGAGCTATTCGCTTGAATGACCATGTTGGTGTTTGAATCTTTCAGCGTGTGTATGAGGATGGCCGGTGGTAGATCATCAAAAGCTTCATGTGGTGGTGGTGGATGTGGTGGTGAACCACGAGCCACGAGAGGAAGGCCTAGAGCCGAAAAGGTGGTTCATGAAGAACCAGAGACCCCTCACCTGGAGGGTGGTGATGAGAGCGTTAATCTGAGAGCCTCAGTGAAGAAGGTGGTCGTGGAAGAAGTTCATCAGGTCATGCAGATAATCTTACCTTCTGTGGTGACCGAAGTTATCAAGGTTGTGAGGGAAGGTGAAAGGATGGAGAAAAACAGACCTACGGGTGAAGGAAGACAGCCCAAGACTGAGACAGTTCCATTTGATGATGAAAAGGAGGAAGAAGAAGAGCATGCGCCGAAGGCAGTACAAGGCTGTAACTACGGGGCATTTCAACAGTGCAAGCCCCCTACTTTTGATGGTAATGGCACTGTTGCTATTGCTCACCGATTGGTGAGAGAAATGGAAGTTGTTCTGAATATCAGCGAGTGCCGAGAGGACAGAAGGAGAAGTTTGCTGCCCGCTCGTTTGTGGAATCGGCTCTGTGTTGGTGGACAATATAGTCCAAGCCGAGGGAAGTCGGGCTATTAGAAGAATAAGGTGGTCTATGTTGAAGAAATTGGTAGTTGAGGAGTTCTGTCCTCACTGGGAAATGGATAAGGTGGAAAGGGAATTCCTACAGCTGGAGGCGAAAACCACGACACATCAACAATACACCACCAAATTCAATGAATGGCACGGTTGGTGCCAGATCAGGTGACGCCTCTATCGCGAAAGATCAAGAGGTATTGCAGGGTTTGCCAGTGGATATCCATAGGCACATGATCGCAGTTGATTTAGCAGGAAGATTGTATGATGAACGAGAGGTGGTGGTGGTTGAGGCAAGCAAGAAGGGGGGGTGGTGATCGGAGTTGGAACGGGAAGAGGTTTGGTCGGGGTGGTGCCTCAACGGGTATCAAGAAGGCACAGGTGGATGACCGCCATGTGGTCACATCAGGGGCAGGATCGAAGAAGTGTGGCAAATCTAGGAAAGAGCATTCGGGGGAGTGCAAGTGGGGATCAAACATTTGTTTTAAGTGCGGCAAGCCTTGTCATATTTCTAGAGACTGTGGGGGTATGAGGTGTTTCAACTGTGGGGAAAGTGGTCATATGAGTAGGAATTGTAAGAAGCCAGGGTTGAGGGTTCTGGGGTGAAGAAGACTGGAGGTGAAGGACTGAGGGCAAGAGCTAGAGCATTTACCATGACACAGGAGGAAGTTAGAACGGACCCTGATGTCGTGTCAGGTACATTTCTAGTAAACCAAACTTTAGCCTCCGTGTTATTTGATTCTAGTGCCAGTAAAAGTTTTATTTCTGCTGCTTTCTGTGCTAAACTGCCTTTTAGTAGTAGGAGTGTTGATGCGCCCTTTGATGTAGAAACTACCATAGGTAAGTCTACCAGGGTTTCTGAGGTGATAGAAGGATGTGATGTGGAATTGGAAGGTCATAACTTTCCGGTTAGACCGTTTGTGATGATGACCTTAGGTGATTTCGATTTGGTTCTCGGGATGGATTGGTTGGCGGACTACATGGCGAACATTGTGTGTTGCAAGAAGATGATTCGATTGACAGCGCCTGATGGGAGTAAGGTGACGGTTTATGGGGATCGGGTCATGACGATCCCGAAAGTAATCTCAATGGTGTTGGTAGGAAAGTGCATGAGGCGTGGATGTAGTGCCTACTTGGCCTATGTAAAGGATGTGGATATGCCAGCACCACAACTGTCTAATGTCTCGGTGGTGTGTGACTTTCCAGATGTGTTCCCAGAAGACTTACCAGGAGTGCCACCTGACCGTGAGATCGACTTTCAGGTTGACTTGATACCGGGAGCCCAACCTGTTGCCAAGGCACCGTATCGGGTAGCTCCAACCGAGATGAAAGAGTTAATGGAGCAGTTGCAAGAGCTGCTTGATAAGGGGTTTATTAGACCGAGTATCTCTCTTTGGGGGTGCTTCGGTCTTATTCGTGAAGAAGAAAGATGGTAGTATGAGGATGTGTATTGACGACCGTGAGCTGAATAAATTGACGATAAAGAACCGATACCCCTTACCAAGAATTGATGACTTGTTTGATCAGCTTCAAGGTGCCAGTTGGTTTTCAAGGATAGACCTTCGATCTGGTTACCATCAGTTGAAAGTGAAGGAGCAGGATATTCCTAAAATGGCTTTTCGCACGCGTTATGGTCATTACGAGTTTCTTTCATGTCTTTTGGTTTGACCAATGCGCCAGCTGCTTTTATGGTTCTGATGGATCGGGTGTGTTGGCTGATGTTGGATAAATCAGTGATTGTGTTTATTAATGATATCCTAATTTATTCGAAGAGCGAGTTAGAGCATGTCGGTCACATTCGGGAGGTTCTGGAGACGTTGAGAATTGAGAAGTTGTACTCCAAGTTCTACAAGTGCGCGTTCTGGTTGCGCGAGGTTCAGTTCTTGGGTCATGTGGTGAATCCTGACGGGATTATGTTGGACCCGGCAAAGGTGGATGCGGTGATGCAATGGAAGTCTCCAAAGACGCCATCCAAGATTCATAGTTTCTTGGGTTTGTTGGCGGGCTACTACAGAGATTTATTCAAGACTTTTCTGAGATCGCTTCTCCACTAACTAAGTTGACCCAGAAAGACGTGAAGTTTGTATGGGTCAAGCTCAAGAGAAGGCGTTCGAAGAATTGAAGGCGAGATTGACTCAAGCTCCTGTTCTGTCATAACCCGATAGGAGTGAAGATCTGGTGGTTTATTGTGACGCTTCCTACTCGGGGTTGGGGTGTGTGTTAATGCAGAGAGGAAAGGTTATAGCCTATGCATCCTGACAGTTGAAGGTTCATGAGGTCAATTATCCTACTTATGACCTCGAGCTAGCAGCTATGGTCTTTGCATTAAAGATTTGGAGGCCCTATCTTTATGGGACGAAGTGCACCATATTCACTGACCACAAGAACTTGAAGTACTTCTTTGAGCAGAAGGACCTAAACATGAGATAGAGACGATGGTTGGAGCTTATAAAGGATTATGACTGCGAGATCCATTACCATCCGGCAAAGCCAATGTGGTGGCGGATGCCCTTAGCCAGAAGGAGAGACCCGAACTGATTCGAGTGAAGGCTTACCAGTTGATCATGACCTCGGATGTGATGAAGCAAGTCAAGGAGTTACAAGATGAGGCATTGAAAGAAAATCATCTTAACACCGAAAGAATGAGAGGTTCTCTTGCAGAATTGGGTGAAAACACACTCGGTGTTAGAACCCGATTCGGATGGATGTGGATTCCTGGTTATGGGGATCTATGTGGGAAGATTATGGATGAAGCTCACAAGACTCGATACTCTATTCATCCTGGTGCCACAAAGATGTATCAAGACATGAAGAAAGATTATTGGTGGCCGGGTATGAAACGTGATGTGGTGGAGTATGTGAGTAAATGCCTTACTTGTCTACAAGTGAAGGTCGAGTATCAGAAGCCGTATAATGGAAGTGGGAACATATCACCATGGATTTCATTACGAAGCTGTCACGTACTCCGAAGGGATATGATGCCATATGGGTGATAGTTGACCGTTTGACGAAGATTGCTCACTTCATACCGATCCGGGAGACATATTCATCGGAGAGGTTGGCGGATCTTTTCATTAAGGAAATTTTAACTCGTCATGATGTAACGGTGTCTATTGTGTCTGATTGTGACACCCAGTTTACATCTAAATTCTTGAAGAATTCGACGACGCTATGGGGACGAGGTTACACATTAGCATGGCTTATCATCCCCAGACCGATGGTCAGTCAGAGAGGACCATTCAGACATTGGAGGACATGCTTCGGGCATGTGTCATCGATTTTGGGGGAAGTTGGGATAACCTCTTACCATTAGCTGTATTCTCATAAAACAGTTATCATGCCAACATTGGTATGCCACCTTATGAGATGCGATACGGTAGGTGATGCATAACACCCGTCTGTTGGGGTGATATTGGTCATAAAGAGTTAGGGAGTGTCAAGGTAATCGCTACGACTGAGAAGCTTGAAAAGATCAAGGCCTTCATGAAGGCAGTCAAAGATAGACGGAAGTCATATGCTGATAAACGACGCAGACTGGTTGACTTCCAGGTGGGTGACCGGGTTATGTTGAAGGTCTCATCTTGGAAGGGTATCATCCGATTTAGAAAACGGGGCAAGTTGAGCCCAAGGTATATAGGGCCTTTCTGAATCATTGCTCGAGTAGGAGAGGTGGACTATAGATTGGAATTACCAGATGAGTTAAGTGGAATTCACGTGACATTCCACGTATCTCATCTGAGGAAGTGCTTAACGGATGAAGATATGATTGTTCCACTGGAGGATATCGAAGTGGATGAACGACTCAATTACGTCGAGTAACCAGTGGCAATCATCGATCGAAAAGAGAATAGCCTGAGAAATAAAGTGGTTCCTCTTGTGCGTGTACAGTGGAAGCACATGAAGGGATCCGAGTCTACGTGGGAGACCGAAGAAGAAATGAAACAACATTACCCATATTTCTTTGAGGAATAACAGGTTTTGGGGACGAAACCTATATAAGGTGGTGGACTTGTAACACCCGGTTATTTTTTAAAGACAAGAAAGAAGAATAAAGTGAAGAAAAAGAATGAAAAGAAATAAAACCTGAATCTAGGGGTTAAAAATGACAAAAAGGACAAAATCTTTAAAAAGTGAGTGTAAAAGGTGGTATGGCCGCCCATAGGTCACACACATCACAAATTCTCGGAAATTTTGGAGAGAGAAGGAAGAGAGTAGAAAACTCTCGGTTTTGAAGGAAGAACAAGAAAGAATTCGAATTCAATGTAAGAATTCATGGTTTTATGGCATTCTTAACCGGTTTTGTCCTCGGGTGTATGATTATGTGTGTTAGTATGTGTTCGGGTATGTTATTAGTGGGTTTCTAGGCGGTTGAATTCAAATTGCAGACGAGTTTGGAAGAAGCCATACTCAATAGCTGCAAAGGTGAGTTCTAGAACCCCTCTTTTTATATGTTTTAACTGATTTTGGGGCTGGAAATGCATGAAAGTATGTTTTCATTAAACTGGGTTTCAGACCAGTATTTTGATTTTGTGCATGTTGAATGTATGATGTGATGTATGATTATGTTCATGCTTCATGATGTATGGTGATGTCTCTAAGGTATAGAATGTATGATTTAAGCTTAGAACATGATGGATGGTGATTGGGAATTGAAATCTGATGTTTAAGGCTCATATGTTAAGTTTTAGAATCTGCCTAAGTGTTGTAAAGTCAATGCGGATGAGTATGTAAAGTCAATGAGGATAAGTGTTGGAAAGTCAATGTGGATAAGTGTTGGGAAGTCAATGTAGATGAGTAAGGAAAAGTCAATGCGGATGACAGTTAATGCGGATGAGCATTAACCCCTAAGTAAGCCAATGTGGATGAGTAATGAGAAATGCGGATGACATTCACTAAGTAAGACAAATGCGGATGATGTAAAAGAAAAGCGGATGAACTGAGACAAATGCGGATGAAGTAAAAGAAATGTGTATGAACTAAGACAAATGCGGATGAAGTAAAGAAAATGTGGATGAACTAAGGCGAATGCGGATGAAGTAAAAGAAATTCGGATGAACACTTAGAATATTCCTGACTTCTTAGGAAGAAGTGTAACTTAGGCTTTGACTTGGGAAATTTTCGGGGGCTATGTAAGTTGGCTTTTTGAGGTCATAGATGTTAGGATGGGCATGATATGATGTATGTTTCATACTTATGCATGATGGTATGTATGATGTATGTTAAGTACATGGTGCCTTGTATGATGTTGTTGTATGTGTATGTTATGTTCCATATTATTATGTAAGATTATTTTCCACTGGCTTTACGTGGTATGTTAATGAATGAAATGGAAAGTATTATGTAACGTAAAGTGGAAGATATGAAAAGAGGAACGAAATGAAGAATGCATGCATTAATGAACGAACAAACGTAAGAAGTCTTGCAAGCACATGTATGGAGGTTCACACTCAATGAGAAGTGTTTGCTCAACCGTGTGTGGTTAGCTATCCCATGAGGATGCACACTGTGGCTTGATCCATGTGATCAAGCATATGTATGGAGGTTCACACCCAATGAGGGGTGGTCAGCTCAACTGTGTACGGGTTAAATACCCCATGAGGATGCACACAGGGGTTCAATCTTTGTGAATTACCAGATGTATGGGGACCTTGTCGCTTAACCCTAGATGAATTGCTTGGTGCTCTAGAGGGGAGTTAAGCACATGACCCGGGACCTAGATGAAAACAAAAGATAATAAAAGTACGAAATGAAGGATGATGAAGATAATAAATATTATCTATGTGTACGTACGATGTGTGATCACATTCTAAAACCTGTTATGATTGAATGAATGTAAAGAATGGTTTTAAAAAAAAGATAAAGTATATTTTATTGTAAAACTAGAATTCACTCAGCAACACTAACCTTTTTATGCATTTTCCAGTTGGTAGGTGAGCATTGCCAAGGATGGCGTGGAGCATCTACTTGGCATTTTGAATGACATTCTTTTGTTAATGTTATTGCATTGTAATACGAACAAATGTTGTTTTGAAATGAACGCTTGTATTAACTTGCAAAAGCATTTATAATGATATGAAAAGTTATTTTTATGTTTCCGTTGCAATGTGTTATAAATGGCTAAATGTAAAGTATATGTTTTATGTGCAATGATTTACCAGCTGTAAGTGTCCCGGGAACGGGGCCTTACAGTATATCCAAAGGTTGGATCTTTTGGTATCACCTCTAATGCTTCGCCTTCACTTGTAAGCAAGTAAGACACTTACTCACATACTCTGCTTCCTCACGCTTCATACCCAGCCACTAATAATCTTTCTTCATATCATGATACATCCTTGTAGCACCGGGATGAATAGAGTATTGAGTCTTATGAGCTTAATCCATGATTCTCCTTGGTAGGTCTCCGTAATGAGGGATCCACTTCCGTCCGAACAGGTTCTAACTCGAAGAGTATTTTACCCAACTTCACGACTAGACCTCTCATACTTTCAGAGTCAAGGAGATTTTCTTTCAACGTCTCATCTTGGAATTCCTTGACCTATGTCATCACATCAGGGGTCATCACTAACTGGTAAGCTTTCACCCGGATTGGTTCGGGTCTCTCTTTGTGGATAAAGGCATCCGCCACTACGTGGCCTTACCCAGATGGTAATGGATCTCATAATCATAATTCTTGATAAGTTCTAGCCGTCTCCTTTGTCTCATGTTCAAATCCTTCTACTCAAAAAAGTACTTCAAACTCTTATGATCGGTGAAGATAGTGCACTTCATTCCATATAAGTAGTGCCTCCAAATCTGTCATAACTCTCGCGAAACCTTACGTTCTTTATTTTGGGTTCGTTTCAGAAATTTCAGAAATCCTATCCTAATCGAGCTTTTGAACACCCTATTATTGTTGCTGTCAAATTTGGCGTTTTGTGCTAATCTAATGTTTTAATTTTCGGGACGAAAATTCCTTCAACAAGAGGATGATGTGATATCCCGAAATTTTCAGGTAAACATCGCTATCACTCTCTAACATTTTAAACAAATCATATTTTTTTTTTAAATAATGACTATTAGTATGATTTTTATTATTAATATAACAATGACTATTATTATTACTAATTATATTAACCAAATTAATCTAAACATACAATAGGCTAAGTTGGAGGATCTAAAGTGCAAACTTAGGAGACTTGACGGGACCATTGTGTAACTTTCACCAAATTTCAAGTTTATAGTAACCGGATCATGTATATATGTTTCATTCCTCTAGACCGTAACCCTAAACACCCAAGAAACAATCGATGGCAGCCACATCAAGCTGCGCTACTCATCGTTGGCGAATTCCACCATTTGTGTACCTTAGAACATGGCTTTGTACTCTTGGCAGCCTCCTACCGGCGACAACCCCACCGTTCACGCACCTCTGAAGCGTTCTGTGCAAGTTCTATTCGTTTTCGTAGGTAATTCGGTATGTTTCTTTTCGTTATTCATGGTGGTTTCGTTATGGTTTGGTTCCGGTTACCTTTACAAGTTAATGGATTTCGATTTGAATTCCGGGTGGTTGTTTTCGCGTGGGTGTGTAGGTATGTGATCTGCGTATGTTCTTCAGTGTGGTGTGAATGTTTTGTGTGACCGTATGTGGTCACGTTTGTATGATGTTGGGTTGCTTATGGGTTCGGGTGCTCGGGTCCTCAATTGGGTGCGCGTGGTATGTGCCCACGTACGGTAAATTATGTATGTGTATATATATGTATCCGGTTGTAGCTGCTGTGCATGAATATATGTTTCATTATTGTTTGTTCGAGTGGTGTGTTTGGGTACTTGATTTTGGCCTGTGATAATGTATGTGTGTGTGTTTCTGCAAATGTGTGTGAGTGTGTTAATGTGTACGTGTGTGTATGACTTCTGTTGTAGTGGTGGTGAACATGCATGCATGCATGAATGTCTATGGGGAGTCCAACATACATATATATATATATATATATAAACGTGGGGTGGGTGATGCATGGTGGCTTGGCATATGTTGATAATTTTTGGTGACAAACTTGAGTGTCGATGATATAGGTTGTGATTATAAATATGTATGCGTTCATATATGATTAGTGTGGGAGAGCTTGATTAAATTCATGGAATCTATATTATGTATGTGTGTTGGATGTGCGATACATATGAATGTTATTGATGAGTATGTGATCACATGTTGAAATATATATTACCATGTGGGGGTTACGTATGTATTAAGACACATTATAACGTGTAGTCTGGGTGCTAGTCATGGGTGATAACTCCATCATAAATATAATTTAAATGCTTGAATTACACTTTTACACCTTATATTTATGCATGAAAGGTGTTTTGATCTATGCTTGTGCTTGTTTGGGTATGGGTGAATAACGATGACCAACACCGTAACCGAGCCATGGAACGTGAAACCATATAGTTCTTATGTTTATAATTAATAATTAATATTAATTATATATTAACTGAAATTCAAGTTAATCGGAGACCAAAATCTTTTGTGTTACATTACTTTGTTGCTGTGCATTTGAGGTGAGTTCCCAACCCCATTTTCATATCATACTCTCTTTTGGGGGAGAGAAATATGTTGTTTTTCATAAACTATACAATGTCTAGATTGGTAATACTGCATATACTGGTTTACTATTGTGATACCACTATGCCTTGCTCGGACCGTTAATATATTATTAGCGAGGTGATTGTTAGTAGATCTACTGGGTTTGACAAACTCCATCCGGGCTAGTCGTGCTAGTTCGACTAGAGGTCTAACAGGTGAATGGTTAGCCTGTTTTACAGTGTTATGGTCTGATATCCATAGCCGGGCATTCATTGTATTGTTACTGTCAGCTCTGTCATGAAATTCATACACATAGTGACTTGTTGTAGGATAGCTACCTACTTATATGCTTTGATTACTAAATCTGGATTTCATTACTGTTACTTACTGTATTCTAATAAACCTGTGAACTCACCATCCTTGCATTAACACTTTAGCATGTATCTTTCAGGTTCTTAAGGTGTGCATGGATAGGACCATCACACATTTCATTATAATCGTAGAGTCTAATAAACAATCTATATTTTTCTACAAATTATGTTTATTTGGTTTGCTCGAGTTTGCGTCGTTTAAATTATGGTTTATACGCTTCCGCATTTATTTTCATGTTTCGTATTTAATTCTGATTTTAAAAAACTTTATTTAATTTAGAAATTAGATTTTATAATTGTTACGTCGTTTGGTGTAACTAATAGCTATGATCATGGTATGTCACGCGCCTAACGGTACTACCCCGTTTGTGGAAATTGGGGTGTGAGAGGCAATGGTTTATAACAAACTAAATAAAATTTGCATCACATTTGCATTGCATTTAGACTATAGCCTCATGCCTTAGTTACACGCATATAGACACGATTAGTTTGTTATTGGCCTTGCTCGTTGCTTTACTTCTGGATTTCTTGATGTTGCTCATCCTGTGACCGGTTCTTTCAGAAATGGCATCATCATCTTTAACGGCTTCATCCTCTTCTCAAGGCAAGAGGCCTATCTACTACAATCATGTTCCTTCTTCTAAGAACCCATGCGTTTGGCCATTACGTTATAATAATAATAAGAGACTCGATTATGATCAACCTTTTGCATTACTCGAATATCCACCGGTTCGTAGGTGGGAGTGTTACCCTCAATACATAACTGATCTCATCCTAGAGAAGAATGTACCCCCACCTCCGAAGAACCGACCTACTACTAGGTCGACTCCTGGTAGGGACCCTAATGCCCCAACGTTACCACCACTTCCTTGCCCCCCAGATCAGTCCATAGCTGCTTTGGCAGCCACAGTACATTTGAAGCGTAAGCGCGTGGCCGAACCTGAAAAGGAAAACAACGAACTGAAGAAACATCAAACAAGGCTACAGAAGAACTCGAACGACTCAGGACTCGGTTCGATAACTTCACGGGATACTACAATGACCTAGTAGATCGTTTTAATGGACTGGTCGGGTAGGCCGATAGCAGTGACCCGCGATTAAGAAATGTTGAATCCTAGGTCTTTGCTTAGAATGTAGTACCCGAACCAGAAGCAGCACCGGAAGAGGAAGAAGACCTTGAGGAAGAACCAGAAGAGGAACCCGAAGAAGAAGAAGAAGAAGAACCCGAAGAAGAAGAGGAACCCGAAGAAGAACCAGAAGAGGAACCCGAAGAAGAACCAGAAGAGGAACCCAAAGAAGAGGAAAAACCTGAAAAAGAACCGGAAGAAGCATCGGAGGAGGAAGAGCCAGAAGAACCCGAGGAGCAGCCTCATGACGAAGTGGAAAGCAACGATGGATCTATCGATTATCACTAATTTCTTTGCTTATTTCTTTCCTTTGATTAATTCTTTTATTCTATTGAACTTTATTCTTATCGCACCTAGATGGGAACGGTTGTTTCCCATCCAACTGATGCATTTCGATTTTAGTGTTTGATTTGATTAATTGTATGTGTACTTATAATTTATTTGATCAGAAATTATTATTTGAACTTATCAGTTGTGTGTGCTAAATTCTTTTAATTACTTGTACTTAAATGAAGTAGTGTAAGGTCCCGTTCCCGGATGCTCACAGCTGGTCAATCCTCGCACATAAAACATATATTTTCATTAACTTAAAGAAATCATTGCAGTGGAAACATTTAAGCATTGTGTAGTGTCCATAACGCGTGCGTAAAGCTGTCTTAGGAATATCTTGCTCCATTACTTTTATTTGATGATAGCTAGATCGAAGAATGATTCTCGCAAAACCAACCGACACATTGAAGTTGATCAAACAAGTCATCAATTCTGGGTAGTGGATATCGATTCTTCACCGTCAACTTGTCTAAACATGGTAGTCAATGCCCATCCTCATATTACCGTTCTTCTTCTTAACAAACAAGACCGGAGCACCCTACAGAGAGATACTCGGTCAAATTAACCCTTTATCCAACAATTCTTGCAACTGAACCATCAGTTCCTTCATCTCAGTTAGAGCTAATTGATACGGTTCCTTAGCAACCGGTCAAGCACCAGTTATCAAGTCAATCTGAAACTCAATCTCACGGTCTGGTAGCACACCTAAGAAATCCACTAGGAACACATCGGGAAAGTCACACACAACTGGTACATCAGAAAATTGTGGTATTGACGTGTCCACATCCTTCACATAGGTTAGGTAGGTGCTATATCCACTTTTCATGCACTTTCCTGCCACCGCCATCTAAATCACCTTCGGGATCATAGTAAATGTATCACCATAGATCATCACTAAACTCCTGTTAGGTTCTGTAAGTTGGATCATCTTCTTGTGACACACAATATTTGCTTTATAGACTGCTAGCCAGTCCACCTCTAGTACTATATCAAACCCACCTAGCATCATCATAAACAGTCTAGCAGGAAACCTATGACCTTCTAATTCTGTGTCACAACCTTCTATCAGTTCAGAAATATTGGTAGGCTTACCAATGGCAGTTTCTACATCAAAGGACTCATTTATACTTCTACTTCTAACAAGCAAATTAGCACAGAAAGCAGTAGAAATAAAACTCCTACTGGCACCAAAATCAAATTACAAATAAGCAAGAGTTTGGTTTACTAGAAACGTTCCTGACACAACATCAGGGTCTGTCCTAGCATTCTCCCAGGTCATCGTGAAAGCTCTGGCGCTTGCCTTCTACTCTTTATTCTCGGTCTTCTTCTTTGCCCTAAAACTCTTAACCCTTGGCTTCTTGCAATCCTTTTTCTGATGGCCCTCTTCACCACAGTTAAAACATCATACAACTCCACACTCTATTTCCATATGACAAGGCTTCCCATATTTGAAGCAGACGTTAACTCCATACCTACACTCCCGAATGCTCCCTTCCACATTTACCACACCTCTTTGTCCCTGAACCTGACGTAACTACATTTCGATCATCCACCATTGCACTCTTGTTGCTTAGAGTAACACCACCATGTCCAAACTGCTTCCCATCCCAACTCCTATCACTACCACCCTTCTTGCTCACCTTAACCACTATTACCTCCCTCTCATCATATAGTCTCCCCGCCAGATCAACTACCAACCTAAAAGTAATTGGTCGGGCGGGGATAATGTGCCTGCGGATATCCGCTGGCAAACCTTGAATCTACCTCTTGATCTTTCTTAATACCGGCGTCACCTGATCCAACATCAACCTTGCCATCCCCTTAAACTTAGTAGTATACTATTGGTGTGTCATGGTTCCCTCCTCCAACTGTAGGAACTCTTCTTAATCTTGTCAAGTTCCTTGTGAGGTCACAACTCCCCAATTACCAACTTTTATAGTACAATCCACCTCATCCTTCCAATGACCCTGCTACCCTCAGCCTAGACAATATTGTCTCACCAACATAAAGCCGAATCCACAAATGAGTGGCTAGCAAGCTTCACCTTTTAATCCTCCTTGTATTCGCTGGTCTCCAACACAATCTCCATTTCTCTCACTCATCGGTGAGTAGCGGCAACATTACCATTGCCATCAAAAGTTAGGGGATTACACATTTGGAAGGCTCCATAGTTACAACCCTTTGCACAGCTTCTTCCTCCTCCTTATCATTCGAGACAACCGTCTCAGTCTTCGATTGCTCCCTTTCTCCTCTCCCATCATTCCCCCTCTCAGAGGTCTTCTTCTTTTCGTTCTTCTCATCCTCCCGCATGACTCTAATCACTTTGGTCACCACAAAACAACAGAACCGTCTACATAACCTAGTGAACCTCCTTAGCTACCGCCTCCTTCAATGAAGTCCTCAGTTTGGCGCTCTCATCGTTGCCTTCCTGGTGATGGGTCTAGAGATCCTCATGAGCCGTTTCACTAGTCTTAGCTGGACTCCTAGTGACTCGTGGCCAGAACCACTTCCACCACAAACTCCACCTTGTGAAGCTTTCGAAGATCTACCACCAACCATCCTATAAACACTAAAAGATTCGAAAACCAACACAGTCATTCAAAATAATAACTCAGATTATGTCAAGTATAGTAACTCCCTAATTATAGTGGCTAATTGTGACTAGCTAGTTATTTTACTCTTCATCATCCAAGCATTTCCTATCCAGACTATATTAGTATCCAAATCTACTACGAGCACATAAATCAAATAACATGGACACATAATACCAGTTAATTTTAAAGAAATTACCTAATGGCACGTAGCTACTTGGGTTGTCATCCTTCCATTTGGTTATATTTTCAGTTTAAGTTTTGTTTTTTGAAATAAGTTAACCATTTCTCTTAAGCTTTAGCTCTAATACCAACTTTTAAGGCTTTGTTCCCGAGATACTTATAGTAGAACCTTCATCGCATAAAATTTTTAAATCACGTTACAATTCATAAAACATTGGAGTGAAATAATTTAACAAAAACAATTTCATGCATTAATAATTACTTTTGCCAAATAATACATCATTGTTTAAGTTACCAAATAACGTTTAGTTGCATTACAACACAAAAATATCATTTATGCACAAAATGGATACCAGCCTTTACTCGCCTAGTAGCTTCACCCTCGTGCCACCCTCAACAACAATTACCTGCCAACTGAAAATGAAATAACAGCAGTGTTGCTGAGTGAGTTCTAGTTTTATAAATAAAATACTTTTCCTTTCATTTAAAACATTTTCTTAACATTTGTACACGATTATTCATCATACATACATCAAGGTATTACTACTATTATCTTTCATCATCGTACGCATTCTTTCATTCCATACCTTTTCATTTTCTTACACTTTCATCTGGATCCTGTCATATGCTAAACCCCCCTCTATGGGCACAAAGCCACCTCATCCGAGGTTAAATGACAAGGATCCTGTTTTATACACCCGCAACAGTTACAAAGACTGACTCCCCTGTTTGAGAACCCTTCAGGGTTAGCCAAGATCGCACGCTATACGCACACAGTTGTGCTAGCAACTCTTAATGAGTTGTGAACCTCCTTACATTCTGCTTGCAAGACTTTCATTCATTCATTCACTTAGTTCCACTTCATATTATCTTTAGTCTTTCACTTTATTAAGGTAATACGGTACGTAAAATAGCCTAAACACACCACGTAAAGCCACATAATAATACGTAATAAAGAACATAAAGAAAACATGCCACAACATTCATAACATTAGCAAACATAACCACTAAAACATCCTAGGTCTTAGTCTCTAAATTCTATTTCCCAAAATTTCAAAAATATTTCTAAGGCATTTAGGCGCTTGGGCACTATGCAGGCGCATGAATACTATTCAGGTGCATGAACCAAACTTAGGCGCATGGGAAAACTTATGCACATGGACACTGCTTGGGTGCATGAACCAAACTTAAGCGCATGGGCAGTGGGCGCATGGGGAACTAGGTGTATGGGCAACTTAGGCGCATGGGGAAACTTTGGGTGCATGGGTACTATGCTTGCGCATGGGGAGACATTTAGGCGCATGGGAAAAATTCCTAGGCACATGAGCACTATATTAGGCGTATGGGCATGGTCATGTTCTTTTGCACTATTTTCAATCCTCGTTTTCATTATAACCTATTTTTAACTTATTACCATCATTCTAAAAACCTAATTTAGGTATATGAACATAAAATATAGCCAGGATATACTCAAACATGCATACGCACACATAAACAGACAAGCAAGCCTTCGGTTCACATGCTGAGCCTTATAAAAAGGTAGTTACTTCAGTCCCAAAACAAGTTTAAAGTAGTAAAACCAGGGATCTAGAACTCACCTAACACAGCCTTTGAGCAAAACTCCTCCAAACTCAAAAGCACATGGAGCTCAAACACCTAACACACCAAAACACACAACCGAACACACACAAGCACATAAGCTCGGTTCAAAGGCTGAAAATCAAGTTGAAACCGATAAAAAACACAAGAAAACTTACCGTCATGTAGCTTTTTCTTCTTCTTCTTCTCTAAAACCGAGAGAAATGCTTTCTCTCTCTACAAAGTCGAATAAAAAGATGGAGCAGATGGTGTGGGCGTACCACCTTTTTGAACCAAATAATATTAAATTTTCCCTTTGCACAACTATAGCCCCTTGACTTGGGTTATTTTATATTTCTTTCTTTTTTACTTTTCCTCTTCTTTTCTTCTAAAAATTTCTAGGTATTACAAGGTGGGAACCTACCGTCCTCCAACCCTGACACGCCAAGGCTGGACCCACACAAAAACTTGAATTTGGTGTATACACTCATCATAACTTCACATAATAGAAACCTATCTAACAAAAACCAATTCAGGATATAATGTTTGAATCATTTTCCAAGTAAAAGCAAGGCATCACTTAATAAACGTACCAAAACGACACACGTCTACCCCCTCATCTAATGCAAAATGGGGTGTACCATATGCAGTAAATCATTATTCATGAACATTTCAAAGTAATATGAGGTAAATTGTGTAACTAGCCTTTACTAAGGCATATATTTCAGTAGAGCGGCCATTGCACAATAAGTCAATACAAAAAGAAAAAAATAAAATCCAAATTGGAAAACATATCTAAAGCTATGGTTTGAAACCAAAAGCATGTTCAAAACTAAAAATAAAATCCAAAAACAACATAAATTATAAATGATCTAAAAACTAACATAAAGATAAGGTGCGTGTTGAAGCAGTGGATAAAGGAACGTACACCATGTTGTAAATAAATGTAGACTTTTCGCGAGTAGTAAATCATGATCAGGCAACCATATAAATAACTCATGCCATCAACAACCATGAGGAAACAACAAACAAAAAATTAGACCAAAGTAAACAACAATAAAAAAGCATACCAAAACACTAACCTGAGTGCCAATACATCTACGTGTGGTATTATAAGGCTTAGAGTCTGCCAAAGGGACTAATCCTAATGACTGTAACAAGGTTACAAGTAAGCAACTACCATCCTTTAATTTTGCCATGCTAACATCAATAATTGAACTGTTTTGAACTCAAATATGTTGACTCATCACGATCTCATGTATAAGAAAGCCTTATGAACAATAGATGACTGTTAGACTGTGTATGTGCCAATAGGAAAGAAACAGTAACAAGAAAAGTCTTCTAAAACAATTTATCCCACTAACATTAATTGTATATGATTCATCAACAATCATGAACATTCACTTATTCACTCTATATGATATATGATTTTACAACGTTCATGTAAAATCAAAAGGATGTGTAGCCTTATGGCCAACAAAGTCATAAAATGCTAAACGTGGAATTACTGTAATAAATTAACTTAGGTATATCTCTCATAAGCCCAACAACTGATGCACCAAAAATAGATTATAATCATCATCTACAAAGATGAAGCGGCTATAAAATTGATTAGAGTTTGAAGCTTTACGTTAGTCATCTTGATCCACTGCACGTGACGGAATATGTACTTTCCTATTTGAGGTGGAAATCCTTTGTTGTTGTTTTCGCAATCGCAAATGCTATGAAAAAAACTTTTTATATATATATCGAGTTCAATAAAATGATATAAATTAATGCAATGGTTTATAGTAGAAATTAGATATATATAATGATCATTAGTGGGCTTAAGCATAAGTTTTGTACTAAAAAAGTAATATGTGACACTTGAAAGTTAAATACTAATGTCATTTAGATCAAGAGAACTCTAGTCAAAGGTGGTCCATTTTTAACCACAAACCTAGCACTCAAAATAAACAAATCCTCTCCCTTACCAACCTGCCATATATGTAAAATAATTGATGCCTAATTCAAAAGAGGTATTGAAACAATCTCATTCTTAGATGAAAACTAGACCATACAAAACAAGCCCATAATTTTCATTTTGGGTCATTATGGGAACTTTTGAAAAGTTGATAGGTCGTACTAGGGCCAAAAAATTTGCTCATGGTCAGGATGGGCCACAAAATTCGAACAACTATAAAGCCGCGGGTCAGGATGTGCAATATATAGATTATAGGTCACTGAGTCCAATACTCCAATCCTTACTTTTTAAACAATGGAGTACAAACTACAAAGACAGTGGTGAATTGTCGATCTTTCTTAAACCACCATAGTTTTCATTGAGTTATTTGACATCCATTCTCAGTAGTCATGAAACCCTATGAAGAAAGTAGCAGTGGTGACTTTAAAAGCCCTACGAAGGCAGTGGTGACAATCAAAACCCTAAGCAGATCATTGACCAAGAAAAAACATGTGATTTTCCAAATCAAAGACAAACAATTGGTAATTTAGTACTTTTATTTCAAACCCTCTTCTTGATTTTGATTCCTTTCCATTTCGTTAATCTCCCCAAGTCGGCTACATGTTTTGACTTCTAAGGATGAAATTGAAAATAAGGACTTGTATCGTGTTTATAGATTGCTCTGTGTTACATATAATAAATAATTGGTCATATTAGTTGTGATATGTCGGCCTTTACACATTTGATGAGTTGAATAATTAATTATAAAATAACATACATCTATCATCCATCTATGATTCCTAATGAATCATATATAAAATAATTTAATATACATTCATAGTTCCTAATGAATCTTATAGTGGATAATTGCTTTTCATTGATTTTGTACTATAGGTGAGTATTTTTATATGATTTCTTAAGTATGAATAAAGTAATATGAGAATTTTGCATCCAAAGTGTCTTATTAAGTTGTACTTAATGGTTAAGATACTTATTATGGTCTTGTGGTTGTGCACTTGTGGGTCAGAAATTACATATGTTAATTCTTCATAGATTCTATGTTAATAAGTTCATCATAAAATTAAATTATGGGTGAGAGATTATAAAAAAGCTATAAGATTTTATGTTAATAAGTATATCGTATAAGCAATTTTTATCTGTACTTTATATGTTTTTTTATGGTTTGTGTTAGAAAATCGAGAATTTTTGTACTTTTTGGATTTAGCCCATCCTGACCCACCATCCTGACCAGAATTCATTCTGACCCAAGCCCATCCTGACCTGTTTCTGACCTAAACCCGAACCCGTCCTGACCTGGCACCTATCCTGACCCGACCCACCCATTGGCCTAGTTAAAACTATAACCTTCATGCGGAATCTTTAATTTGAATACGGCATCGAGATCCTCTTTGTCTACACATCTGGTTAACTTCCTTTTTTGACATTGTTTTAGGTTGACTTTCCATCAATTAGTAATCTCCATATGGGATATGAGTTAGTTGGCTCAGTCGAGGGTAAGGTGTTAGGCCTCGATCCCGGAACGCTCACAGTTGGACAAAATTAAAATACATCGCTGCAGAATAATTTAAAACCATTTCATATATTAATGACTGCTTTTGCAAAATAATACATCACTGCTATCGGTAACAAAACATTATCGTTTGCATTACATCACAAAAATGTCATAATTGCACAAATGGATGTCATCTAAAAAATGTCGAGTAGCTGTCCCGTGCCATCCTCAGCAACAATCACCTGCCAACTGGAAAATACATAAAAGTCAGCGTTCCTGAGTGAGTTCTAGTTTTATAAATAAAATATTTTACTTTCCATTTAAAACCGTTCTTTACTTCTATGTGTGCTCATACATCATACGTACAAATATATAATCTTATTATTATCTTCATCATCGTTCAAAGCAAGTTACTTGTTATCATTCATTATCATCATTCATTCCTTTTTGTTCGTATCGTTCATTCCATACATACATCATTAATCTTTACTTTTATTCGGACCAATGCCATGTGCTTCACCCCACCATCATGCATAAAGCGGGTAATGGGTCGAAGTCTATAAATAGACTCCCATACATTGTGCCCGGTGGCCTGACCATAGTACCGGGGTAAGCGGCAAGGATCTCGTACATATGGTCAATCGCACGGATTAGACCCTAGTGTGCATCCTGCCGGGGTAGCTAACCCACACACCGTTGAGCTAACACTTTTCATTGAGTGTGAAGTTCCATACATTGCTTGCAAGAGTTTTCTTACATTCGTTCATTCATTAGTGCATGCAATTCATCTTTCTTCACATTCCACTTAGCATTATCATTAACTTCCGCTTTACGTTACATACTACTTTTCATTTATTTCATACTCATAGCACGTAAATCACGGAATAATACATAATGGAAACATAAGATCAGCACAACACATTTATACATAACCTCATTTAAACATTAGATACCCCATCATACATTATCATAAACATTATACATCATCCATTCACATACACATGCATATGCACGACAAGAACAAGTCATCATAGAACATAATAGACCCTCCGTGGGACAGCGGGGGTTCGAGGGCGGCAACCCCTGACAACGGGGTCTTAGGGGCAATAGCCCTTAGTGGGGTCCAAGGGGCAACGCCCCTGGCTGGGCTTGTGCTGCCAGGTCAGCGTGAAAATTTTTATTTTAGAACATTTATATAACATATTTCCTTATAGAAAAATTGATCTTCCTGTTAAAGCCTCTTAAAATCTTAGTCATTCGAAACATGTCTTTAGTATGCATTCCAAGCCCCAAACACGTTAAAAACCTTTAAATAGGGGATCTAGAACTCACCTCAAATCAATGAGTAGCTTCCCAATCAAGCTTTCAAAGCAAGGATTGCACTACACAGCCTGCAGATAAGTTAACACTCAATGGAGTTAATTTCTCCCAATTTCGCTACTAATTCGCTGCAAGATCAACAGTTTTGCCAGCAGTTTCGCTGCCACCTTCGCTGGTAGTTTCACTGCTAGTTTCACCCAACTTTCGTTGGGTAACCATGTTTGCGAAACTACTTGCGAAACTATAGTTTGGCAGGAAGGCCCATAGTTTTGCTAGATGAATACATAATTTCGCTAGATGAATACATAATTTCGCTAGATGAATACCCAGTTTTGTAGAACGGGCTGAAATTACGAACCAACCCATTTTTGACCCAAAACTTCAATCTTTTACACTGAAAACCTTGGTTTATCATCCATGTGTCTATATCTAAGCTTTTTACATGTTTTCTTACACAAAAACATGAGTTTTGGGTGAATCTTTGCCACTTTCAATAACCCAAGCCCTAGAATCTGGGTTTACATCAAAATGAAAGATTAAATGATGTTTCTTACCTGGATTCTTGTTGTTTTCTTGTTGTTTGGATGCCCACGAACACGAATCTTTAATCCCGTGATCAATTGAGCCTTCAATCTTCAATTTTCTCCACTTTCTCTCCCTACTCTCCTTCTAGAAATTGGGTGTTGAGTTGCAATTGAGAGCCACTCAAGCTGATCTTTTATATATACTGGGCGTTCCCGGGACCTTAAACTCAGCAAACACATATCCCGCGAGGTCTACTCATTCCATACTCCATTACCCGCTTATTTTCTTTAAATAATCTCAGCTAAGCACATTATTATTAATTGGCTTGTTTCGACTTTTTTCTGGGCGTTACAAGTCCATCCCCTTATTTAGGATTCGTCCTCAAAACCTGTTAGTTACTGAATAATTGAGGGTAATGCTGCCCCATCTCCTCCTCAAAACCTGTTAGTTACTGAATAATTGAGGGTAATGCTGCCCCATCTCCTCCTCAACTTCCTAAGTGGACTCTGATCCTTCCTGTGCTTCCACTGTACTCGCACAAGTGGAACCACTTTATTCCTTAGCCTCTTCTCCTTGCGATCAATGACCGCCACTGATTGCTCCACATAATTGAGCCATTCATCCACTTTCATATCCTCTAGTCGCACCACCATATCCTCGTCGGCTAAGCATTTTCTTAAGTGAGATACATGGAATGTCGGATGAATTCCACTTAAATCACTGGGCAACTCAAACCTATAGGCCACCTCTCCTACTCTAGCCATAATTCGGAAAGGCCCTTTGTATCTTGGGCTCAACTTTCCCCGCTTCCTAAACCGAATGATGCCCTTCCAAGGTGAGACTTTCAACATAACTCTATCACCCACTTGGAACTCAATCGGTGTACATCGTTTATCGGCGTACGACTTTTGCCTATCTTTAGCTACCTTCATAAAGGCTTTGATCCTTTCCAGCTTCTCAATCGTAGCCTCGACCACCTCGACGCTCCCTAACGCTTTATGGACTATATCACCCCAACAAGCGGTGTTCTCCATCTCCTATCGTATAGCATCTCATAAGGAGGCATGCAAATTATGGCATGGTAGCTATTGTTATATAAGAACTCGGCTAAGAGTAAATGGTCATCCCAACTTCCTCCAAAGTCAGTGACGCATGCCCGAAGCATATCTTCTAGCATTTGAATGGTCCTTTCTGACCGACCATCTAGTTGGGGATGATAAGCCCTGTTGATATGTAACCTCGTCCCCATAGCATCGTGAAATCTCTTCCAAAAGTTGGATGTAAACCGAGTGTCACGATTGGACACAATAGACATCCATACACCATGGCGACTTACAATATCCTTGATGAATAGGTCTGCTAATCATTTGGAAGAATACGTCTCGCGGATCGGTTGAAAGTGAGCACTCTTCGTCAAACAATCAACTATCACCCATATGGCATCATACCCTTTCACGCTACGTGATAACTTCGTAATAAAGTCCATGGTGATATGCTCCCACTTCCACTCGGGTATGTCCAAAGGTTGGATCTTCCCATATGGCTTTTGATTTCACTTGCAAGTAAGTAAGGAACATACTCACGTACTCCACTGCGTCATGCTTCATACCCGGCCACCAATAATCTTTCTTCATATCTTGATACATCTTTGTAGCACCGGGATGAACGTAGTATTGAGTCTTATGATCTTTGTCCATAATCCTACCTCGCAAATCCCCATAACCAGGAATCCAGATTCGTCATAATCGGGTCATAACACTGAGTGTGTTTTCACCCAACTCCACAACCAAACCTCTCATTCTTTTAGAGTTAAAATGATCTTCCTTCAATGCCTCATCTTGAAACTCCTTGACCTGCTTCATTGTTAGAGCATATATAGTCATATATTGTGTGTTCGTCGCTTGTCGAATAGTCTAGAATTAATGTAATACGCCTGATATGTTGTAAACACATGAAACTGGGTCATTCGCAGGAGCATATGCGAATGAGACTCAGTCGTACGACTGAGCCATGCTAATTGACCAGCCGTGCGACTGAGAGATACGATTAGGGCATTCGTAAGACTGAACCATAAGAATGGTCCAGTTGCATGATTGAACCATACGCATGGTCCAGTCGTACGATTGAACCATACGCATGGTCTAGTCGCACGATTGAACCATACGCATGGTCCAGTCGTACGATTGAACCATACGCATGGTCCAGTCGTACGATTGAACCATACGCATGGTCCAATCGCACGAATGGGACCAGTCGCATCTAATATGGGCCGAGGCCTATATATACTAGTTTCAATGTGTAGAGAGATTAAGGATTTGAGAGGGAGTCTACCCGGAGCATAGGGCTGCTGGATAAGAGGGGAGATCATGCTCGATCTCCCCTTGCAAAGTGTCTTGATTCTTATTTTGTAACGAGCTTGTAATCGTTAGGTTTTATCAATGAAACCAATCTTTGATAGTTCGTGTTATTGATTTGACTTTTGGTTTTGGTTGTTTATCCTTCCGTCAAGGACATGCTCGGATGTTTATCAATCCAGCCGACTTCACATTCATCACATAGGAGGTCATGATCAACTAGTAAGCTTTCACTCGAATCGACTAGGGTCTCTCCTTTCGGCTAAGGGCATCTGCCACCATATTGGCCTTGCCCGGATGGTAATGGATCTTGCAATCATAATTCTTTATGAGCTCCAACCATCTCCTCTGCCTCATGTTCAAGTCCTTCTGCTAGAAGAAGTACTTCAGGCTCTTATGGTCAGTGAATATGGTGAACGTTGTCCCATACAGGTAGTGCCTCTAAATCTTTAACATGAAGACCACAGCTGCGAGCTCCACGTCATGAGTAGGATAATTAACCTCATGAAGTTTCAACTGTCGGGATGCGTAGGCTATAACCTTTCCTCGCTGCATCAAGACACATTCCAACCCCGAGTAAGAAGCATCTGAATAAACCACTAAATCTTCGCTTCCATCGAGTAACGACAAGATAGGAGCTTGAGTCAACCTCACCTTTAAGTCCTCAAATGCCTTCTCTTGAGCTTGACCCCATACAAACATAACATCCTTACGGGTCAACTTAGTCAACGGAGAACCTATCTTAAAGAAGTCTTGAATGAATCTTCTATAATAGACCGCCAAACCTAAGAAACTACGAATCTCGGATGGCGTCTTTGGTGACTTTGTTTGCATCACCGCTTCCACCTTTGCCGGGTCCAGCATAATCCTCTCGGGATTCACCATGTGACCCAAGAACTGATCCTTACGTAGCCAGAATGCGCACTTGGAGAACTTTGCATACAACTTCTCCCTTCTCAACGTCTCCTACACCTCTCGAATATGATCCGCATGTTCCTCCTCACTCTTCTAATAAATCAAGATATCATCGATAAACACAATCACTGATTTATCCAACATCGTCCAACACACTCGATTCATCAAATCCATAAAAGCAGCTGGCGCGTTGGTCAATCTATATCTAAACTTTTTACATGTTTTCTTACACAAAAATGTGAGTTTTGTGCCAATCTTTGCCACTTTCAAAAACCCAAGCCCTAGAATCCGGGTTTACATCAAAATGAAAGATTAAATGATGTTTCTTACCTGGATTCTTGGTGTTTCATTGTTGTTTGGATGCCCACGAACACCGATATTCAATCTCGCGATCAACCGAGCCTTCACTCTTCAATTCTCTCCACTTTCTCTCTCTCTAGAAATTGGGTGTTGAGTTGCAAATGAGAGCTACTCAAGCTGATCCGTTTATATATATCGGGCATTCCCGGGACCTTAATCTCGCCAAACACATATCCCGCGAGGTTTACTCGGTCCATACTCCATTAATCTAGGTTAAGCCCATTATAGTTTATTGGCTTGTTTCGACTTTATTCCAGGCGTTACATAAGGTGGTCCTGATCTATTACCATAGTCAATCACACTCAGTAAGTCATTTACTTTTTGTTATGATTATGAGCTGCATATCTTGGATAAAATAGAACACAAAATAAACAGTTGTTCTTTTATAACTTTTGTTGCTTTCACGGACCACACATATTATTTTATCTTAAGAATATTCCTATCTAATTTGTAAAAATGGAGGCAATTTTCTTTGTTAAAATTGGAAATATATTTGACACTTTTCGCTAAATGAAATGTTATGCTTCTGTGATCTTTAATCACAATGAACACACTAACACATTGTACTTAAATGAAAAATGAGAGCTAGAGAATACAATAAAGGGTAAAGTATATACACGAAAGGGGTATTTATACCCTTCCAAATGATACCATATAGCCGTTATACGAGTTGAGTATGCCTTAACCGCAATATTAATCGTTGTGATCTTTAAACCCGTTTAACACACATACACCATTATTAATATATCTAAAAACATGACACCTACTTATACTAACTATAAAATACACTAACTCTTATTAAAACTTTAACTTCATGTTAGCTTAAAATTTTGTTTTCATTTCAACGATGGAAACGACAAGAAAAAGTGTATGCATGCATGTTGCTTTAGAAAGATTAACATGTTGTCTTTATGTGTTTTTTACTATTTGTAATAGTATAGGGAGTACTTTTGTAATTTGTTAGTTCCTTGTGTTTCATTATAAATAGCTTAGACTTGTAGCAGTTACGTGAGCGTAGAAGTGACGAACAACAGATTTTAACTGCTTACTTACTTTGTAATTGTCTTTGCTTGATATTAATGAAACTATGAATTTTGTTGATATCTTGCTTGATTAGATTACTTTGTTTGTATTTCTTTGAATTGTGTTCATACATCATCACAGATTGGTACATTTGATCCTATCAAATGGTATCAGAGCTGTTGGTTGAGTGCATTTTGAGGTTTGTCGAACTGTCAAACTCAAAAAAATTCACTGAATCTGTGATTGATAGACAATTAATTGAAAATTTGTGGATTTCAGACGTGTTTCATCATTGGAAACATGTTTTAAACCATAATCAGCAGTTAAATTCATCAAATTCGAGATAATTTGTTGAATTTGTGTTTGAAAAGTTCACTGTTTCTCGAACTGAAAATTACAAAATGATTGATTTGTTGTTGATATTGAAGAAATTGATGCTAGAAGAATAATTATCGGTATAAAACATGTTTAATTGGAAAGTATCAATCCAATTCATCAACTTTTGAAGAATTTCAGAAGATTTGAGTTAGTTACATTCATATGAACATGATGAATGTGGCACATTAGAGTTGAGGTTTGCTGAAAAATTGTCTAAGTGTTAGGCGTTTGACTTCTGTTTAGTTGCAATAACACTGTTTAGGCGTTTTTTAGTTCAGACATTTGACTATTGTTGAAGAGTAAAAGTCCAAAACTATCATCACGGTTGAGGCGTATTAGAACTGTTTAGATGTTTGATAACTGTTGAGGCGCATTATAACTGTTCAGGCATTTTTACTGTTCAAATGCATCAACTTAGGCGTTTTGGAAAATATTTCTAAGGCATTCCCTTCTCTCAACTTAGGCGCATTAATTTTTGAGTTTGATTACTATTTAGGCGTATCACCCTTGATACTTAGAATTTTTTAAGAAAATTTTTCAACAACTTTTTCATTTCTTTTCTAATTCAAAAATCTAAAAAAACAACAAAAATATTAGAATGGTGAAATCAGAAGATTCTGAAAATAGAGTTCCAAAACTTAAAAATAGAACTGATTTCAAAAATTGGTCTCTTAGGTTAAAACATCATTTAAATTCCATTGGCACTGATCTTTGGAAATCTATAGAGAAAGGATCATACATTCCTGTAATCACTAATGGGCCTGACAGAGGGTTTGTTTATACTAAAGACTCTCAAGAACCCTATCCTGAAGATGGTCTTCAAGGAGATGATTTGAGAAGAGTAAAGAATGATATCAAATCATATTCCTTCATGTGTAAAGGACTACCTCTTGAAGTTCTTGCAAGTTTGATGGATATCAAACTGGATACACCATGTATAAAGCCTTAAAGACCATTTGTGAAGGAGGTAAGGAGATTTAAAATCTCAAGAAACAAAAGTTGAAAAGGCAATTAGAATTGTTTCAACATTTGTCTGGGGATACCATAAATCAAATGATGAATAGATTTGTTCAACTTACAACTGAGATGTCAACAGCTGGTATTAAGCCTGATCTTGAAGATCAAAATCTTAGACTACTCAATGCTTTACCTTCATCATGGAAACAAACAGTAACCTTACTAAAACATACTGAGAAGTTCCCTATGGATCTAGATCTACTTATTGCCAAGATAGAGTCAATAGAGATTGATGAAAGCTCAAGGAATAATGACAGAGCAACATCAATGTCTCAGTATCAGTTTGTTGCTTCTCCTGCAAACACAATTGAAAATGCATTCCTGGCAAAAGTGAGAAAATTACAGAAGAAGAGGGAGATTATTTGTTGGAGCAGGATTTTTCACTGATTCATCATTTACTAGTGCTCTCCTTATACAACACAGTCTCATCTCAATCTCCTCCTAAATCTAAGTCTCAAACATCTAATGTTCAAACAGAGACTTCTTCATCTAACTCTACTAAATCTAGCAAAGTTAAAGATATGATAAACATCCTATTAGAGGATGAAGAGTCTAAAACTACATTCACTGCATTTATGGCTAGTTTCAAGCATATCAAGGTAGCCATTTAACTCAATTAGACTTGTTTTGCAAGATTGTTTGAAATGGAATGATGAAGATGTAAAGAGATGGACTTAAACTGGCAGATGATGACGATTGTTACAGGACACAAAAACACTCATATGTCAACAGGAAGTACAAGCCAAGTGCTAACAAGACTGTTGGGTTTAATAAGTCAAAATAAATGTGTTTTAAGTGTAACAATTATGGTTATTTCTCCAGAGAATGCAAAGCTCCAAGGAATAATGGAGGAAATGCTCAATCAAGTTCTAACAATCAAATGTTTCAACCAGCTCAGAAGACTTTTCAAAAGCCTTATCAAAGTCTTCCTATGCCTCAGCTTAAAGATGAAACAAAATCATCTGATAAAACCAAGAAAGCTTTAGTAGTCAGCATTAAAGATGGTTATGATTGGAGTGCATATGCTGAACAGTTTACTAAGGATTTAACATCAAGTTTATCTCTTGTTGTAGAAATCCAGGGAGAAGATTGGTTAGAAAATAATGATCCAAAGGTGGAAGGTGAGAATGAAGAAGATGACTATGATTGGAGTGACAAATCTGATCCTAAGGAGGATACATATGAAGTAGCTCTAATGGCACAGTGTGATCAACCTAAGGTTGACACTTCATCATCAAAATCTGAAACCTTATCTCCAAAATTCCCTGAAATCCCATCTGAAGTGAGAGAAAAACTCTACACAAAATCATGCTATGAACATGTTGAATACTATAAAAACTACTCATAAAATCTGTGAGAAACTAAAACAATAAGTGTCAATGCATAACAAACTAAAATCTGATCATAAAACAGCAGATCAAAAGATTATTTCTCTTCAAACTTCATGGAACAAAACAATAAAAGAATTAGAATTGTTTCTAAACAATTGGAAGAGATGACCAAAAATCTTGAACAGGAAAAGATAGCACATGCTGCTACTCAAATGGATCTTGCTAAAGTAAAAAGTTCAAAAATGATTGTAGAAAAACTGGTAAGTGAGAGAAAAGATAAACAGAAAGCAGGGTTAGGTTTCACTCATGAACCTATGCCTGAATCTATTACAAACACTTTACCAGAGAACTTTAATACACATGATCATTCTCCGGAGAATAAAGCTAAACTTAAAGCTTTTCAGGTAAAAAACAAGAATTCAGAAGAAGAAAAGGAAAATGTAAAAGTTTTTGTTGAAAATGATCAAGAAAAGATTAAAAATGGTCATCCAATCAAGATAAAATTTATGAACCTAAACAAACAAAACAAAACACTTCTGATCAAATTCATTCTGTATAAGAAGAAGTGAAAGTTCAAAGAAAAGATAAAGATAAACAACAGGTAGGAATATCAGAAGATTCAAACACTATTAATCTAAAACAAGTTCAATCTGAAAAGGAATCTTCTTCTGACGATGTTCAATCTGGAAGTAAATCAAGTTCTTCTAAATCAAAGAAGAAGAAAGAAATCATTAAAAACAAAATCTGAACACAAGAAAAGTTCAGAAAAGTTGATCAAGCAATAAATCAGGCAACAAAACTTAAACCGATAAAATTTTTGTCAGCCGGTTTGTTAAATATGAATTCTCTTCAAAACAACGAGGTAAATACTATGAACAAATCTCACTTTGATCTGAAATCAAGTTTAGATTCTAAGACTTCCGCTGTAGCAAAAAGATTTGTTTCGAATTCAAGAAGGAAGTTCATGTTAAACAGATACAAAATAATTTGGCACAAAATCAAAATGTGAAAAATAAAAAACAACAGTTTAACTATTTGACACCAAAATATAAAATGAATCAAATATTGTGTCAATGTCAAAAGTTAACAAACAGTTGTTTATAACTCAACAAAAATACTGTATAATATGTGATATGAAAAATCACTATACTGCTGAGTGCTATTTCAACAAGTACTATCACATATGTGACATGAGAATTCATTTCACAGCAGATTGTTATTTAAACAAATACTGTACTTAATGTGATGAGAAGACTCACAATACTGCAAATTGTTATTTTAGAGAGAGATCACATACTAGAGTAATTACAAATTCAAACATGAGCAAAGGTTATGTTAATCCTCAATATATGAGAAATCAAACTTATGGATTTCAAAAATTAACTAATCAACGTTATTTAGGTTTGAGACCTTTTCAAAAGAACAATTATGTGAGATCTAAACAAAATGTGCAAGAACAATTCATACCAAGATCTGTAAGAATGACTAATAACAAGGTTAGTCATCAATACGTGTCAAAAATTGATCAATCAAATGGTATAAATGTTCTCAAAAATAACTCAAACAATTTTCAAAACAAGATTGGTAAATTCATCAAGAATAAACCTGATTTGAATAATCTTCATTACAAACAATTTACCATTGTTGATAAATTTGGAAAACCCAAGACCATCTCGACTTGGGTGGATATATCAACTTAATTTTCTTGTTGTTTAGGTACGCCTAAGAATACCACTTAATACATGGTATGTGGATAGTGGGTGTAGCCGGCATATGACAGGCAATCCTTCCTTGTTACAAGATTTTAAGTTAAAGGATGGAACACACGTCACCTTTGGTGGTGATGCAGGAGGAAAAATAATAGGAGAAGGAACAGTATCAAATGGAATAATAAGCTTTGACAAAGTCAACTTTTGTTCACAGTTGAACTTTAATCTTTTAAGTGTATCCCAAATATGTGTTAATCATACTCTATTCTATTTGATGATTCATTTTGTTATGTTTTGAAGCTAGGTTTTCAGCTAACCAAAGATTGGATAATTGTTACAGCTAAAAGGGATAGAGATGTATACAAGCTGGATATGTCTCGAGTTGATCCTTTAACTGAAACAACATGCCTAATTGCTAAAGCATCAAATGATGAAAGCCAGCTTTGGCATAGACGTCTCGGACATTCAAATTTCAAGAATATGAACAAGCTTGTATCAGGAAATCATGTCATTGGACTTCCATCTAAGAAGTTTGCAACGACTGATCACTGCTTAGCATGTTTGAAGGGAAAGCAACACAGAGCGTCTTATAAGACCAAGCTCATAAACTCAACATCCAAACCTCTTCAAATGTTACATATGGACCTTTTTGGACCAACAAATGTCAAGAGTATTGGACGAAAATCATATTGTTTGGTTATCATTGATGAATATACAAGATTTTCACGGGTTTTCTTTTTGTATGCTAAATCTAAAACGGCTGATTTACCGAAAGAATTTATCATTAAAGTTGAAAATCAATTAGAAAATAAAGTGAAAATAATAAGAAGTGATAATGGAACGAAATTCAAAAATGCTAACATTGAAATGTTTTGAACACAAAAAGGGATAGCTCATCAGTTCAGTGCTCCCAGAACTCCTCAACAAAATAGACTTGCTGAAAGGAAGAATAGATTACTGATTGAAGTTGCTCGTTCTATGTTAGCTAACGCAAAAATTCCTATCACTTTTTGGGATGAAGCTACATCAACTGCGTGTTTTGTTCAGAATAGAATCTTAATTGTGAAAGATAAAATGAAAACTCCTTATGAGTTAATGTTTGGCAGGAAACCGAACATAAACTTTCTAAAATCATTTGCTTGTCCTGTTATGATTCTTAGTTCAAATGATCAGTTAGGAAAATTTGAAGCAAAATCTGATCATGGATTTTTCATTGGATACTCATCTGTTTCAAAAGCCTATCGAGTGTACAACTCTAGGACGAATATAATTCTTGAAACATTCAACGTTAAATTTATGGAAAATTCTTTTCCATCAGTTTCAAATGGTCCTGTCTGGTTATTTGATTTAGATTCATTATCAAACTCTCTTCAATCTAACTTGTTTAATCAATCAAATTGTCTTGATTCTACAGGTAAGAAGAACTCTAGAGGAGATCTTGGATCTTTCAGTGAGGATTCAGATTCTGACGACCCAGATGATTCTAGCTCAGACTACCCATTTTTATCATTTGTCAAGGACTTAACAATAAGATTCAATGACAATAATCATGTTAATACAGCTTCAGATCATTTAGTCTCATTTGATCAAGAAGGATCACAACCAATTCCTAATGATGGTAATGAGTTTTTGCAACCTGAGTCTGGAACATCATCCATCTCTGATGATGTAGTGATACTGGTAACTTTGATTACTTTATTAACTCACGACTCAAGTTCCAAACTTCAATTCACATTTTTCTAATTTGTTACATCAGCTTTCCAACTTAAACCAAACAAATCTGGATGTTAATATTCAATGTGATGAGATTCCAACTTCTCGTTATCACAAGAATCATCCAATTTCTCAGATTATTGGCCCATTGAATGAGAGAAGAATAAGGAGTAAATCAGAATAAACAAACTTGTGCTTATACTCTTGTTTTCTTTCTCAAATTGTTCCTAAAAATGTTACCGAATCATTAAAGGACAATGGTTGGATAGAAGCTATGCAAGAAGAATTACTTCAATTTCGCAAACAAGAAGTGTGGAATTTAGTGGATTTACCTGAAGGAGAAAATGCTATAGGCACAAAATGGTTGCTTAGAAATAAGACTGATGATCGTGGTGTCGTAATAAGCAACAAAGCGAGACTTGTTGCACAAGGATACACACAAGATGAAGGGATAGATTAGGATGAAGTATTTGCACTAGTTGCAAGACTTGAATCCATTCAAGTTTTCCTAGCCTATGCTTCATTCATGAAATTTAAGGTGTATCAAATGGATGTAAAGGGTGCATTTCTATATGGTCTTATAACTGACGATGTGTTTATGAAGCAACCTCTGGGATTTGAGGATGCAGAATTTCCACATTGAGTATATAAGCTGAGTAAAGCTTTATATGGACTTCATCAAGCCCCTAGAATTTGTTATGAGACATTATCACAACACTTAATCCAATATGGATACACAAGAGGAAAAATTGATCCAACTTTATTTATAAAGAAGGATAATGATGATATCTTATGTGTACAAGTGTATGTTGATGATATCATATTTGGTTCTACCAGTCCAAAATTGTGCAATGAATTTGAAGAAATCATGAAATCTCGGTTCCAAATGAGTTCTATGGGAGGATTAACTTTTTTCTTGGACTTCAAGTTAAGCAAACTGATGACGGAATTTTTATTAATCAAGAGAAGTTTGTTGACAAGCTCTTGAAGAAATGTAAGTTGCAAGAGTGTAAGTCCATATGAACTCCAGTAGATGTTAACACCAAGATTGAACCTGATCCAAAAGGAAAATCTATTGATCAAACACTATACAGATCAATGATTGGTTATTTGATGTATCTTATTGCATCTAGACCAGACATTATGTATGTTGTTTGTGTTTGTGCCAAGTATCAATCAGACCCGAAAGAATCACACTTAATTGTTGTCAAAAGGATATTCAGGTATCTCAAAGGTAAACTAGCTTTAGGGCTTTGGTATCCTTACAAGGGTAGCTTTGAACTACATGGATATATAGATAGTGATTATGGTGGATGTTGTCAAGATAGAAAATCTACTTTGGGTGGGTGCCAATTTCTTGGTCCTCAATTAGTCTCGTGGCAATGAAATAAACAAACAAATGTCTCTGTTTCAACTGCAGAAGCTTAGTACATTGCTGCATCAACAGGATGTTGTCAAATCCTTTGGTTGCAAAATCAACTACTCGATTATGGGTTCAATTTTCTTAAAACACCTATTACATTGATAACACTACTGCTATGTTCATTACAGCTAATCCTCAACATTCAAAAACAAAACATATCAAAATTTGATATCATTTCTCAGAGATAACTCTGAAAAAGGCTTAATCATATTGATTCTTGAAGAGAAATTCAAGAAATTATCTGATGAAAATGAAAAATTGAAAGATGAATTAATAAAGGTAAAACAATCTCAAAAGCTTATCTCACCAGATCAAATGATAAGTTCTGATATGATTGTTGAAGAGAATCCTGAGGTGATCAAAGGCAAAAGGAAACTTGATAATGTAGCGGATACAATTTTAACAGAGTCATCTTCAAAAGTACAAAGGATAGAAGAAACTGTTGAAGAGCAAAACATTCAAGAACAAATTGGAGCTTCAAATGACATTGAAGAATTTTCAATGATGACTGGTATGACGAAGTCTTAAATGAAGAAGACATACATGAAGCTCAATTTGTATCAAAATTCTCTTTACAAGAACCAACTTAAGATCAAGATGAAATTCCACAAGATTTTGAAGATAGATACAACTACCTTGTGAAGATGAAATACAATAGAGTCTTTTTGGATGGACTGATTGTTTCTCAAATAAGAATATGAGAAATGCATTGCTGTAGAGTCAGTTGCTATTATTGATCCAAATGAGATTGTAATGGAACATGGTGAATGGAATACAACTAAAGAAAGTATTAATGTAGATAAATTATCAAGCTCTGAGCTGCACCATCCTGACCCTGATCATATGAGTATTCCAGCATTAAGGTCTTGGTTGCAAGCTAGGAATTACCCATGGAGGAAACTAAAAAGATTACAATCTGTATCTTTAGGAATCTTGTTAGAAGTTTTTAAGAAATTGAAAAACAATCAAATGAGATGATCATACTTGATACTGATAATCCTCATACCTTGAGATTACTAAAAGAACAAGAATGTTGAAGCCTCAAGAGATTAAACAGATAGCAAGAAAATCAGATGCTCATGATAGCAGAAAAGATCTGATTAAAATGTTTTCTGGTACTGAAAGGCAAGCATATAAATCCTTTTCTGAACAAAGACAATTTTTTATAATGCCAGATCTACTAGAGACTTGGTGAGAATTGTATTACAAAAAGGACAATCGGTTGCTAAGTTGTTATATGCTATGATTGCTCCTGATTTCACAAACCAAGTAAAGATAATAGCATACAAGTATGATGAGATATTTGATGCATTTTTTATAAAAAGAGTAAATACAGTTTGTGATGTATATCATTTTTACTCAAGCATCATTAAACTTCCAGTGCAAGACTTGAAAGAGTTAAACATATTACCTCTGATTAATCCCTCTGATTCGAAATGTGGTAAGATGATGATAGAATTATTGAGAAGAGGAATGGATAGATCAAGTAATTTTCTTCAAACAAGATGTGATCAAGAAGAAAATGAGTACTTTGCTACATTAAAAAAGAACAAAAAGCTTAAAGGATTACAATCTAAAGAAGAAAATCTCATGATAGAATTATATGATAAGTATTTTGAAAAATCACAACCTCTGGTCTAAAGGTGATTGATGGTAATCAGAAGTCAAAGCCAATTCTCAAATGGTTCTATAACTCTGAGACTTTTAAGCTTAAACTGGTCCGAAATCTCAAACAATGGATGAGGATATGATTACATTATTTGGTGCTTTTGAACTGAAACTATTGCATCCAAGTTATATATCATTTTTATCTGTGCAAAAGTTTGAAAATGTATCTCCAGAGATTGCAGAGCAAGATAAGAAGTATTTTCTTTTCATCATCAATATGATGAATGCTACAATGGAAACAATATCATTAAGGAAAGCTCTTGCATATGCAAACATTGTTAAGAAGCATATCAATGACATTGAGTTCATGAGCACTTCAAGAAAAGGATTATTAGAAATATACTCAAAGGAAAGTCAAAATCCTATTGAGTTATATGCTAATATTGATATCACATGTCTATCAAAAGATACATTGGAAAGAATGAGCAAAATGGAGATAAGACGAATGAAGCAAAACCAGAACAAGGAATTCTTGCTAGCAAATTTAAGTTTGCAATTGCTAATGCTTTGAAAGAACAGGAGATGTAAAAAAGAAGCAAATGTTCAAGATCAATGAAGAACCTAAAGATTTCTTTGAGTGCTGAAGATAGAAGAAAGAAGATGAAAGCTAAAGATGAAAGATAAAGCTAAGAAGGAAGACAAGATTGAAGATTTTGAAGATCGAAAACCATGTAAATCTTAGAGGGAGTATTGTTAGTACTCTAGAAAGATTAACATGTTGTCTTTATGTGTCTTTTATTATTTGTAATAGTATAGGGACTAGTTTTGTAATTTGTTAGTTCCATGTGTTCATTATAAATAGCTTAGACTTGTAGTAGTTAGGTGAGCGTAGAAGTGACGAACAAAAGATTTTGAATGCTTACTTACTTTGTAATTGTGTTTGCTTATATTAATGAAACTATGAATTTTGTTGATATCTTGCTTGATTTGATTACTTTGTTTGTATTTCTTTGAATTGTGTTCATACATCATCATAGATTGGTACATTTGATCCTATCATAGCTTTTTGTCTGTATTGATGTGTGCTTTAGTAGATGAACAAGATAAATTGTTTTTGCTTTCGCATGGCGTGGGGATGACAACCCTACTTAGACGTCTCTACACTATAGTGTCTTATACAAACATATACTACATGATACAAATACAAGTACGTAATTTGATTTTCAACACCTTCAGTTTAGTACAAGTACCGAAAAGCTTTTAGTATTTCACCAAACACAAGCAAGATGAAAACCATTTCAAGAAAGAGAAGGATGAGATTGCACGAGATTACATGAAAACTCAAAACCAACATCAAGAACAATTTCCTTTAGCAACCGCAACAAATGTCAAACAACCGCTTTCTGTTCCTACATCAGTGCATGGTAAAGTTTCGCTCGAACGAACAAAAATAGCTTGCATGACCAAAAATAACTCGAATGGCCAAAAATAGCTCAAGCAAAAATAGCTCAAGCAAAAATAGCTTGCATGACCAAGAATAATTTTATAAATGTAGATAGCAAGTATAAATTTAACTATTAATTAAAGTAATATAAATAAATATTATTTAATGTATTTTGGAATCAAAGGGTTTATATGTAGTTTTCATTAGGCTCTGCATAATGAGCGGGTCAGGTCGGGTTAGGTGTCGGGTTAGGACAGTGTTGGACCCTGAAAGGATCATACATGCCAATTCAAGTTATGGGTGATGGTTGTTCTGCTAGAAATCCCACCAAGTCCAAACATCGATGTGGATGAAGAATCTACAAAGAAGACAAGTGTGGCTAACCGTATTTGTATATGCAGAAGACATAAAACAAATGCGCATAAGTGTTTGTTCTTACACATTAACAAATACGGATAGCTGGAAAGAAATGCTGACAAGTTTTGTACATCCGCATTAACTAATGCGGATGCCCTCCGACAAATGCACATAAGTGTTTGTTCATCTGCATTTGTCAATGCTGATGACCAAACACTAATGCTAAAGACAAAGAAGAAATGTTGATCAAAATCAACATATCCCGATTAGTTAATGCGGATGAACAAAGAAATACGGATGAAGACTTAGACTAGTCCTGATGTATAGGTCTGGGGTAGTTTAGTCATTTTGTAAAAGGCATCTTGTCAGCCTATAAATAGAATAGAAAACCTCATATCTGAGGTGACTGTTGATAGATAATCAGAATATTATTGTGTAGTCTTATGTTCTCCGGGTGTATTGTTACTGTTTAATGGTCAAACCCTAGCATTCATTGTAATCAATCACCTTCCTTAATACAAAGTGAATTTATGTGTATTTCTTGCATTTAATGTTTATTGATTGTTTGATTCCGCCATACAATCATTAGCTCAATCATCATATTCGATCCTTATGAGAATATTAATCTCACACCTAGTCAATTGGTATCAGAGCTTTGGCTCTCAATTCTTTTTCAGATCTGCCTAGATCTAAACAAAATTCAATAGATCTATGATTGAGTTGCTAATAGAGTGTTTCTACCTTTACTTAGTAAACTATAGAAATCTCTTCAACAGTCACTCTTCATTTATACTCATCCTCAAGAACAAACCCGCGAACAGTCATTACAATAGAAACATATAAACATCTTCGGATCTGGTGACACATAAAACTATTTGGACTATTTGGACTAAGTTAAACTTAACTATCAAACTAAGTATTATTCAACAAAGTTAAACAGCAGCTAGTTAAAATGGATTCACATAGTTTCTCTGAACTTGGTCATACCTAAAATGGGTGGTTTTTAAGTATGACCAAGTTCAGAGAAAACCACCTATAATATAGTAAACAACAATGGAAAATCATACTTAAAAACCACCCATCTGATTTTCCATTGCTTTTACTAGCTGGATTTCTCTAAACTATATTATAGGTGTAGTTCCAGACGACTAGATTTCAATATGCAAAGGCCCTCACATTCCAGTGACTCTTTCTGTTGATCAAACTGCAATGTACAAAACCACAAGAATTCCTATTGAGGATCTCACACTTGATGATGATGACTACAAAAAATAAAAGCTGACCTCAAAGCTTATTCTATACTCACTCAAGCATTGAAGATGGATGTGCTAAAAATATTAGAAAAGTATGGAACTGCTAAAGCTGTTTGGGATGCACTACTGATAATGTGTGAAGGTAGTAGTGAAGTTGCTGAAATTAACAAGGATAAACTTGTTAATCAATATGAAACCTTTCATCACTCCGAGAGGGAGTCAATCTCTAAACAACTGCATAGATTTGTGTAGTAGGTAAATGATTTAGAGCTCATGGGGGTAACTTATAAAGTCAAAAATTGAACAAGAAGATACTTCACAGTCTTGCAGAAAGTTGGAAACAAAATGTGACAATGCTAGAAAACACTCTTAATCTAGAGAGTACCACCTTAGACATCATGATTGCCAAGATAGAAGCTCTTGAATTTGATGAGAGAAGCATAAATCTTGGTGGACCCAGAGTTATTGAAGCTTATAATTTCATATAGACACCCACTCTATAGAAAATCCTTTCATTACTGAGGATGATGATTTTCTTTCCACAAGAGATCAGGTGAAGACAACTGGTTTTATTGCAGCTCCACCAACTAACAAGCCATCAACACCATCATAATCAACAGGGTTCTCTGCAATTCCCATATCTACTCCTGAAGATCCAAGATTAGTAGAACAAATGGAAACTTATAACGCCTTTGTTGCTAGCTTTGAAGCTTATCTCGGAGGCAGACTCAAGCCTACTCATCTAATCCAAGAAGAATTGGAAGAAATGGATCTAGATCATGTGGAAGAAATGGATTTGCAGTGGCAAATGGCTATGATTGCAATGAGAGCCAAGAAGTTTTTCAGAAAAGGAAGAAAGCCTAGCCTTAATGAAAATACCAACTTGGATATGACAAATCCAAGGTGAAGTGCTTCAACTGTGGTATGACTGGCCACTTCTCTAGAGAATGTAATGCTCCTAGAAGAAACAACAATTTCCAAAGGTATTCGTTGGGTCAGTCATCTCCACAACCAGGCACAAGGTATCACTCCAACAATCACATCAATAGTATCATCATCAACAACACCAACAACCTTACCAGAATCAGGCACAACTAACTAATCAAGTTCATGGAAGCAGTCTGTCATCTTCAAATGCTCTTTTTATCGAGCAAGATGGAGTATGTGATTGGAGTCTGTATGCAGAGGAAGTGAGGCCTCAATTTCAAAGTCATGCACTCATGGCTCACATAAATGATGGCTAATCTCCCATGCCATCTGAGGTAAAATCTAACTTTGTAGTGATACATGCATTACTGAGCTGCAAGGTTATCGAGAGCACAATCATAAACTGGCTGACAAAATAAAAGAAGAAAAGGTCAAGCCAGAAATGCTTAAGAGAGAAATAAAAGGCTTTGAAATCAAAATTAAATCTCTTATCTCTGATATTGAAAAATTGCATGGTGAAAAGTACACTCTTGCAGCTGAGAATGAGCAACTAACTAAAAAGTTAGCACACTCAAAAGCTTAACAAACACTTACTGAAGTGAAACTTGAAAAGTTTCAATTGTCCTCAGTCAAGCTACAAAAGATGCTTGACTCATAAAAAGATCCCAATGATATGTCTGGAATTAGGTATAACTCTTGTCCTCCACCATACAATGACCACTACACTGTCATGCCAAAATCTGTTACACTCAAAGAGCAAATTGAACCTAATACTAATGAACCAAAATGATAGTAAAACAAGTCACAAATCCTCAAAACAAACCAAATGTTTACATTGAAATAAATGAGGATAAAATCAAATTAGGTCACCTAATTAAAATCAAGGAGTGTTTAGACAAGACAGTGAATATAATTAAACCATCAAGCCCAATCAAGGCCGTTGTCTCTTTTGTGAAATTTATACCTGCTATTTCAAAAAGGAAAGAAGAAAATTCTAAAGTCAGTGAACCTTCTGCTGAAAGCAGACGAGATTAAATCTCCGAAAAATTCAAGCAAATCAGACAATGTTTCAGCACAAAAGAAACATAAGAGCTCACTGATTTCGAAAACTAAAATTCAATCAGACCCTTAATCTTCAAAATCAAAACAGGGAGTAGGTTTTGACATATGCAATAAGGAGCATGTTAATCAATTTGAGCAAGAAGTCAAGAATGGGTGAGGAAACAAAAACAGCCTAAAACAGTCAACAAAAGTAGTGTTGTGAAGCAAACTACTAAAAAGGCTGATTTTGATTCCTCCCCTAAACCAAAGATTGTGACTTAGTTGAGAACAGGTAAATCAACTAAGTCTGCTAAAGCAAAATCAGACTCAAGAAACAACACATATGTATTGTGACATATGTGAAATGTTTAATCACAAAACAGAATAGTGCTTTTTCAATCAATACTACTCTATCTGTGGCACGAACAATCATTCCACTAAAAATTACCATTTCAATAAATAGTGTTCTTTCTGTGATATGAACAATCTTAATAAATTTGTCGTTACTTCAAGCAAAAAGGATTGAGAATTCCCCAAAACAAACCTATCTCAATAAGATCATCTGTGAAACCCATAGTCAGAAGTCATTTTCATAATAATCAATCTAGGATGTCTATATCAGATAATGACATGAGCAACATGAAAGAATTATGGAAGAGTCAAAGAATCAAACATAACAACATCAAGCAAATGTATGATATTCCCAAACCAAAAATGATGTTTAATGATAAAAAACGGGTCAGATTTCTTCAAAGAAATAGGGACCAAAGGTTTCATTATTCCTTTGACTCTTCAATTGATGTTGATAAGATGACACAATCAAAATATCATCAGAAATCTCCTAGAACACCTCTCTCTAAGTCACAGTTTAGAGGAAATTATCAAGAGGTCACCATCATGGATAGGAACGGGAAACCCAAGATCATTATGGCTTGGGTTCCATATTGTAATTAGTTCTTTTGTGTTGCAGGGTCATCTATATAGGTCCAATATATTATGGTACGTGGACAGTGGATGCTCCCGACACATGACTGGAGATCGTTCCCTCCTTGATGACTTCAAGCATATACAAGGAACTACTATGGCATTCAGAGGAATTCACAAGGTGGAAGAATTACTGGTGAAGGATCTGTGATAAACAGGATGCTGAGCTTTGATAGAGTGAACTGCTATGAACAACTAAACTTCAATCTTCTAAGTACGTCTTAGATATGTGACAAGAAATATTCAACTCACTTTACCGACAATCATTGCTACATTTTAAAACCAGTATTTTAGGTTTTCGAAGAATGGGTTGTCCTAAAGACTCCAAGGAAGAATAACACCTATGACTTAAACTTGAATTCTACTACACCAATAGAAGAGACGTGTCTTCTATCTAAAGCATCATCTGATGAGTCTCAGCTTTGGCATAGATGCTTGAGTCACACAAACTTTAAAAACATGAACAAATTGGTCAAAGGAAACCATGTCATTGGTCTTCCACAAAAGGAATTTCATTTTGTTGATCCCTGTTCAGCATGCCTCAAAGGAAAATAACATAAATCTTCTCACAAACCAATGATGGTGAACACAAACAATACTCCATTGAACCTACTTCATATGGATCTGTTTGGACCAACTCATGTTATGAGTAGTGGAAAGAAACATTATTGTATGGTGATCATTGATGACTTTTCAAGATTTACATGGGTTTTCTTTTTACTTCATAAAAATGAGACATCCTAAATAATAAAAGGCTTTTTTAGAAAAATTGAAAACCAACTTGATCATAAGGTAAATATAATAAGAAGTGATAATGGAACTAAGTTCAAAAATGAAAACATGAGTTCCTTTTGTGCAACCAAAGGCATCGCTCATCAATTCAGTGCAACTAGAACACTCAACAAAATGGGGTAGTTGAAAAAAGAAATAGAACACTGATTAAAGCAGGAAGAATACTGCTAGCCGATGCTAAACTACCAATTACCTTCTGGGCAAAGGCAGTTAACACATCGTGCTTTGTGCAAAATCAAACTCTAATTATAAAAGAAAGCAACATGACTCCATATGAACTATTGTTTCATAGAAAACCATTTATTGGATTTTTCATGTCATTTAGTAGTCATGTCTCAATTTTAAACACCTGAGACTATTTAGGAAAATTTTCATCTAATTCTGATGAAGGATTCTTTGTAGGTTATTCTTTTGTTTCAATAGCTTACAGAGTGTTTAATCCTAGATTAAACATTATTGGTGAATCATCAAATGTTAAATTAAAGAAACATTCATTTCCCAAATCTACAAATGGTCCCGACTGGTTGTTTGATATTTACTCATTTACAAAATCTTTTGATCAATTTCACTTGTCTGATCCAAGAAACCTACATTCAGCTGAACCTTCTTCATGTGTAGAAAGAAGATATGACTTTCCATTTATTCCTCTTACCTTTACTGAGCAACTGAATGAAGATGTCCCACTCCAAGCTGGTCCTGTCAGACAATCATCTCAAGATCAAAGTGTTTTAACTGAAGATGGTCCAAGCTTAGTCCTATCACCTTCATAAGACCCATCAACTAAAGTCAGACATTAAAATTAAGCTACACCTCCAGTTGAAACAAAAATAATCTCAAATGATGGAAGTAATCAAAGTGCTGCAATGCTGAAGCAGTCACTGAAATGGATTCTGATTATCTTCATAACTCCCCAACAGTACAAGATGAAGGTGCCTCTTACCATAATGAATTGAATGTCTCCAATCTTGATGTAACCATTGCTGGTGACTCAATTCCAACCACTAGAATACCCAAGAATCATCCGGTAGAAAGCATTATTGGTGAATTTAATGAAAGGGTGACATGAATCAAGTCAAGTATTGCAAACATTTTGTAACACCCGGTTATTTTAATGTCAAAGAAAGAGAAGAATAAAGCGAAGGAAAAGAAAGAAATGCTATTTAACCCAAGATGAAGGGTTAAACATGTAAAAAGTACAAGATTTACTTTTTATGTAGTACAAAAGTAGCATGGCCGCCCATGCCATGCCACTTTTCACTTTTGAGTCCGGATTTTAGAGAGAGAAAGATCAGAGCTCGGGTTTGAAGGAGAACAAGAAGAAGGAATTTGAATTCAAGGTAAGAATTCATGCTTTTATGGTGTTCTTGACTTGTTATATCCTCGGGTTCATGCTTATGTGTGTTTGTATGTGTTCGGGTATGTTTTTAGTGGGTTTCTAGGAGGTTGAATTCAATTTGCAAACGAGTTTGGAAGAAGCCATACTCAAGAGCTATAAAGGTGAGTTCTAGGACCCCTCTTTTACTGGTTTTTAACTGATTTTGGGGCTGGAAATGCATGAATGTATGTTTTTATTTAACTGGGTTTCGGACCCATATGCTTGAATGTCTATATGATGATGTTATGATGTGATGTGTGACTAGGTTCATGCTTCATGATGTATGATTGTGTTTCTAAGGCTTAGAGGGTAAGATTTAAGCTTAGAACATGATGAACGGTGCATGGAAATCGAATATGATGTTTTAGGCTCACATGTTAAGTTTTTAAATCTGCCTAAGTGTTTGGAAGTCAATGCGGATGGAAAGGGTTAATGCGGATGAACATTAACCATTGAGTAAGTCAATGCGGATAGAAAGGGTTAATGCGGATGAACATTAACCATTGAGTAAGCCAATGCGGATGAAGCCAAATGCGGATGAAGTCAGTGAGGGTGAACATTGACTAAGTGCATGAAATGCGGATGAGCATTTGACTAAGTCTGGGAACTGTGGATGAAGTACGTCAATGCGGGTGAACATTGACTAAGTGCATGAAATGCGGATGAGCATTTGACTAAGTCTGGGAAATACGGATGAAGTATGTCAATACGGATGAGGATTGACTAAGTGCATGAAATGCGGATGAGCATTTGACTAAGTCTGGGAAAGGCGGATGAAGGATGTCAATGCGGATGAGCATTTGACTAAGTATATGAAATGCGGATGAGTAAGTCAAATGCGGATGACAAATGCGGATGAAGCAATTCAAATGCGGATGAAGCAAATCAAATGCGGATGAACAATAGGGCCAATGCAGATGAACACTTAGAATAATTCTGACTTTTTGGAGAAAAAGGAGTAATGTATGCTTTGACCTAGGAGATTCCTGGGGGTTATGTAAGTTGACTTTTGGGGTCATAGACGGTATGATGGACATGTAATGATATGTGATTGATGCTTAGGCATGATGATGATGATGTTGCATGGTTATACATGATGTATATTGTGTATGTATGATGCCCAGCATGATGATGTATGAATGATATGTTTATGTTCCTTATGATGATGTATGTTTATCTTTCCTATGACTTTACGTGTTATGATAATGAATGAACGAAGTATTATGTAACGTAGAGTGAAAGAAAATGAAGAGGAACATGATGATGAATGCATGCATTAATGAATGAACTCAGGTTAGTCACAGGCTAAATCATTCGATTGAACTCAGTCGCAGGCTCAGTTGTATGACTGAACTCAGTTGTATGATTAAATCGCACGATTGAACCAGTTGATCAAAATCAGCTAAAATTCAACTATTATTTGTTATGAATAAATCTAACGTAGATGTTTCTTGTGTTGCAGCAATATGGCTGAGAGATGAACTATGAGCACTAAGAACAACATCTTGCTCATCTAGATGCTAGATCCCGGAACACTTATGAGTTTACCGGAATTATTGCTTTCTACGTATATCAAGGATCTAAAAGGCCATTTCTACTCCATGCACACCATACATATCTATTCAGCAGGCCTTCTGGGAAAGTGCCACAGTTGACCGGTCGGTTGAGCCCCACTGTATCTAGAGCTCTATCTTCGGACAAGACATTCAGATCCGTGAAGATGACCTGAGGAGAGTCTTGGATTTGGGGGAAGACGGAGCCCATCCAACCAATCTTTTCCCCTGACAGTTCGTGAATGCTTTCTAAGGATCAAGTACGCTGGTGACATCAATGCCAGCGTACTGAACAAGAACAACATGTGCCCCCAGTTCAAGTATCTGGCACATGTGATCCTCAAGTGCATAGCCTCCAGGCGTGTAGGATTTGATGAGATGTCTGACCAAATCCAAAATGCATACGTTGCACTGGTACTGAACCACCCATTTAGTTTTTCTCGTATGCTTTTTTCGTACCTGATACAGAACATCAAGGCCAAGGGCAAGGAAGGCTTTTGTATGTATCCAAGGTTCTTGCAGATGATCATAGACGAGAAGCTTCCTTTGCTGCCTAAGGAGAGGGACGATTCTGTGAGTTTAGAGGTGATGGATGACACCACTCTGGGGAGGATAAAGGTGTACCATGGGAAGCAGGTGAAGCCCCCCATCATGAGACTGTTTGGCCATCTGGCCTATGAGGATTACGTGGCGCCCTCTCGTAAAAAGTGGCGTCACGATGACAGTGACTCTGATGTCGAGCCCATAGTGGTGTAAGGAATACATGTTAAGGCTGATTTAACTCCAAAAACTTAAAGTCTCTTGCATGCTGCACAAGTATATTGAAGAAGAATGCTTCGGAAGTTTCACACATGCAACTGAAATATTCTAAGTGCGAAATCTTCAAAATCCAAGACTAATATCTTCCGAAGCCAAAGATGAAGTCTTCCAAAGCTTTAGAGACAGTCTTTCGAAGCCAACACTTGAAGACACATTTCTTCCAAAGAATTTTAGTAGACATGCTTCATCCGATGTACTTTACATAAAGCTGGACCCCTTTCCATTGCAACTCTGTAAAGTCACCAACTTGCATGAGTTGGTGAAAAGGTCCATTCTTTAAGTAACTGTACATTGAAGTCTTGTGTCTGTAACTTTCTACTTCATGTAATTTATCCTTTTTGTAATATATTAGGATCTGAGATATGGCATTTCGTAGTCACCAGTCAAAAGATAATTTACCTTTTGATTATTCCATTGATTTTGTGTTGTGTCTAGTCAATTGTATCCGGCTGGCCTTCATATGAACGACTGTAGGATGTAGTATTGTATCTCAAGTACTTGTAACTTTCCCTTATGCTTTGTAACACTTGGAAAAGAACTTGAGAAGGCAATATACTACAATCTTGAAAACCATCTCCTTATGTATTTTGCTATCTTAATCTGTCTCTTATTTACTTGTGTTCTTTGTATCATCTCTTGTGGTTAATCTAGTCTCACTGATTGATTAGTCTAGTTAATCTCCACTTTGTGTTGTTGTGTTTTAAGCGACCACCCTTCACCGGTCTTGCATTTGGTATAAGAGCTTTCCAGGCTCTTGATATAAGATCTCACCATATTTAGATCCCTCACACACACAAGTACTAAACTTTTCAAATGGTAGCCATTGCCAAGACTGATATGGAAACTAAAACCATCAACAAATCCCCACTGATCACTCTTGATGACTTTGACACCTGGTGCCAAAGAATGGAAGGTTTCATCAGGTCTCTAGATTCAAGAATACGTGAGTCTGTTAAGAATGGACCTTACATACCAAGCACCCCCTCTGCTACTGGTGCTTGTATGATCCCCAAGGGTGTGGCTAACTACTCTGATGAAGATAGGAAGAGAGTAAAGATTGACCAGAAAGCTATGATAGCTCTTCAGACTGCTCTTCTAACTCTGTATACAGGGCTTCAAGAAATGCAAAACAGCTAAGCAGCTGTTGGATGCATTGAAACTAATGTATGAGGGTTCCTATGAAGCCAAGGAAAACAAGAGGGATCTCCTGAAGCATTAGTATGAAAATTTCACCTTCAAAGCAGGTGAAACCATGACTCAGCAATACTTCAGGTATGTTGAGATTGTGGATACCCTAGTGGATGGAGGAGTTGCTCTTGAGAAGAGAGACATTGTATGGAAGTTCATGTCGTCACTTCCTAGGCAATGGACATAGTACTTGTTGTTATCAAGAGAACTGAGAACCTGAAAATTCTTACTCTAACAGAGTTGTATGGGATTCTCAGTGGCTACTAGGTGGAGATGAACATGCAAGGTTCATCTGGAAAACTACAACAATCAAATGGGTTCAGCCCTTCATGTGGTTGAAAGGGATAGCATAGAACCCCAACATCATCTCATATGCTACCCTGACAACTCACAAAAGTGTCTTTTCATAACCTTCCCTGAGACACCAGGGGAGAACTATACTCAAGGAAGCTCATTCCAATAGACAAGTTCTTCTCAAGCCTTTGTGTCTTCTGATGAAAGTTGTGGCAGCTCTCTTTTCACCCTTGAAGACCTGGACTGTATCCATCCAGATGATCTGGAGTACATGGAAATAGTCTAGCAGATGGCTCTTCTCACTCACAGAGCCAAGAAGGTCTAAAAGCGGACTGGAAAGAAGTTCCCCACTAATGCAACCGGTGGAAAGTTTGGACTGGACAAAAGCAAAGTCAAGTGTTACAGTTGTAACTTGATGGGCCACTTTGCAAGGGAGTGTAATGCACCAAGAACAAGTGGTGGCCAAGCACAATCCAGACAAAACTACACTAACAAGGCTACCTAGAATGAGAAGCCAAAACAGCAAGTTGCAGTTGTTGTTGAAGAATGAGGCTTTGACTGGACCTTTCAGGTGGAAGATGCTTCTCCAAACCAAGCACTGATGGCAGATAATGATGAAGCCAAGGTATTGGAATATCTCTGTATCCCTAAATGCATTGTTAAAGTTAACAGAAACTGGTCCTACAACTTAGAAATAAGATCTGATCTTGAGTCCTTAAACATGTTAAAAGCTGATTTTAGAAAGTCTGAAAATGATTATAAACTGATGATAGGGGACTTAGAGAAAACTATTTTAGTTCTTAAACATGAGCATACAAATTTTAGGACTCAGATCAAGGATCTCATAACTAAGCTGACTGAGTGCCAGGCTAAGCTTGTGATCAGTAAAGCCCAAGCAGAAAAGTGTGTTCTTGAAGAAGAGACCTTCAAGAACATGATATCCTCATCCATGCACACCAAGGTGTGCTATCAAAACAAGCAGGGACTAGGTTCTAATGAAATAGCTCCTCCACACACAAACTTTTCTGTAAGATCACCCAGGTGTGAAACTTGTGAAAATGAGCTTCCTCTCATAGATCATTCCAGTGAAGAGGATGAAGAAGTGATATTGAAGAATTCCTTTGAGAAGAATGAAAAGAGGATTCTAAGAAGGGCCACTATCCTTCTGAGTAGAAGAAGAAGATTGTGATGACCAAGTCTATGAGGAATAACTTGAACAGAAAGAGCAAAAGAAAGCAAGGAAGGCTCAAGAGATGAAGGCTACTTTTTACTCCAAGCAGAATGTCACACACCAAAAATCACAGTAGAAAGTCGCGTGACATGGGGGTAACGGAAGTTGGAGTTAGTCCAACTTCTATAGTCAAACATGTTCATCAATAACTTCAATTATGTAAAACCATACGTTAGTCATTCTAAATTCATACTAATTATCAACGATCTCAACATCATGCAAATTCTTATTGGTTGGAAATACATTGTCTTTTATTTAATAAAAGATAATTACATGTTTGACCCTTCAAAGACTTATTCCCGGAAATTCCACATATACTCACCTATGACCCTGAAAAGAATGAAGGGTAATAAAGTCAACATAAAGTTGGTGAGCTTTCGGGGTTTTTCAGTCTTGCAAACATTCATTTTGAAAATAATATGATGAAACAATACATAATATATTCAACATAGACTAGCTAGGTACAATGATAAATTCAGGTCATAAGTCCATATTCAAACCAAGAAACACGTCGTTGCCCCTCAACAGTCTAGACATATAAACTCTCTCGCCACAACCTGACCAGGGCGACTGGTCACGAGAGCGGGCCATTCTAACCCGATAGATCTACCAATATACTCTGTGGCCTCACCCTTGAGGTTAATGATTATAGGGGGATTTAGGGGCTCAATGGTAAATATCCATACCACTGACCCAACTTATACCCTCATAATATATTATCCCGTTTAACCCATCATATATTTTAAGGTATTGTTTAATGCTTTTTCCCCAAAACAGTTAAAATAATATTTAAAACGGGCCCGAAGGACTTACCTTCAAATATGACAAGGATATGATCTAGAAAAAATGAAGCCCAAAAATTAAACAACCAATTAACGCCCTAAACACAAAGGATCTATTAATTGATGAGTAATAAGTCTAATACGTAATTTGTTTACCCATCTCACAAAACATATCTTGAAATCCATTTTTAAAAATCCCGTTGTTGATTTTCGATTTAGTTTAACAACTTTATTTAAGTGTGACAAGTATTCATTTATTAAATCAACCATTTAATCCCTTAAACAACAACCACAATACACACACAAAATAAACGCGTGAAAGTATATAAAAATGTAACGCAAAATTTACTAAGTTATGTATCATACAAACAAAAAAAATAAACAAAGGAATAATGATTTACATAAATAAGTATTTACTAATTCATAATTATATTTTATTTAAGAAATAATAATATATATCCATATTCTTGTTCTAGTAAGTAAACTATATCTTATTTTATTACTTTATAAATATTACTTTATTTAACACAACTCAACTTTTATTAATCTTTTTAATAAATAATTAAGTTTTCAGTAGTAAAACATGTATAAAATTATTGTAGACATGTTTTATTATATAAAGATGACCTATTATGTTTGACCCAAATTTTACCCGTGTACGATGATTTTTAACTCGAAACCGCATGGTTTTACACGCATAAACCGTATTTCAACCCACATATATCTTATGATCATTTTATATGTCTAAATATGAATCTTTTATACCAAAACATTCTGAATATATTTTGTTAAAAATTAGTTCTAAAACTGTCCATTAATTTTACTCGAAATTGTCGGTTTTTCGCCTTTTTCGCGCGTATAAAGTTATCACCGAATATCTTGCTTGTTATGGTTTTGTTATATACTTAAACATAATTTTTAACTTCAAACACTTTATTATTTTCTGTCCAAACCGTACTTGTGAGAAACTATTTGTTTTAGACCCGAAAACACCGTTTTTAACGCGTAAAACGTTTACGAGATTAAGCCTAATCATCAAAACTTTATTTTCAGTAAATTTACTAAATTTTAACTATATTTTAATGGTTTTAAACTTCTTATTCTCCAGATCTTTTAAAGATATTTGGCTTGTCAATTATATTTTATAAAAGGTTTTCTAGTGTCATGTCCCATGAACACTTGAGTACTTTTATTTCTAAACTGATTTTATCTTTTCTTTAAATCAAATTTGAATAAAAATACCAAAATCTCCAGATCTTGATCTCCATATGCATGGGTCATTTAAATCATCTTTAAGCTTATAAATAAAGAACAAATTGAGAACAAAAGTGTAAACCATATATCATACATACACACGATTTCATACATACATACATACATAGTTCAAATTATAGCTTTTATCTTGTGTTCTAATTTTCATTTCAACAAAATATACTTAAAAATCAAAATATTTCAGATCAAGATCACCATTATTCATGGATCATCTCAATTCTTTATGAAATCAAAATGCATTATGGGTTCAAGAACATCATTCTTTACATGCAATCATGTATTACTCATTTTTATCATTATGGTAAACGCTTTTTGAAGATGGGTTTCATATGATGTTCATAACCTCAAACAAAAGTTTGATCATCTTGCATGCAAGAGAAATCATCAAAATAAACAAAGATTGTCAACATCAAACAAACCACACACACACACTTACACACTCACGGTTCACACACACACACCTATATATATTCTTTTTAAACCCATTTTCCATGTTTGAAAACCATTATTGGTACCTTGGATTTCAAGAAAATCTAGGTGTTAGTAAACAAAGCTTGCAACAATCATCCAAAAGTCATGTTATATGAGATTTTTAAAGAATCAAAACTTACCCAAATGATAAACAACTTCAAGATTTAAGATGATTTCTTTTCCTTGGAGTTGGATTTATGCAACCTCTTGCACCAACTCACTAAGGGATCCTTGAAATCAGTTGTTCAAGGCTATAAATAAGCTTGAAAACAATAAAAAAAATGAAGATGAAGATGGTGATGGTGTGTGGGTGTGGGCTTAGAGAGAAGGAGGAGAGAAGTGAGTGCTTTAGTGAGAGAAATTGATGTTAAGTATGTGTAAAAGATAGAGTATTCGGTGGGTTTTATAGGGTTGTCCAAGTGTGATTAGATTAGTCTAATCATGTAATTAAGTCTTAAAATTGGCTGGTGGATCTCTTTGTGAGATGCGACCGGGTGTAAGGCGGGTGTCGGTCTCGTTAAATTCTTTTGTAAAATTCTTAAACGTTCGCGTTTTTATGCGGAAGTTTTCTATATATTAAAGTATTAGTTTGGGGTTTTCCAAGGGTTCACAACTTTAAATAATAGCGACAAAAAGTCAAAAATAAAAATATACGTGATATAACACGTTGCATTACGACAATATTTAAAAAGTCTTAATTTTATGCGATCAAAGTAAATAATATTAATTATTATTATTCATGACTAATAATATTTTCACTTAATATTTATTAAGTTATAATATTCAATATTTATTAACCAATTTAATTAACTCAATTATCACCAACGTTCGTTAAACGCTTTATCGCTACGCGACCCAGTAATTTCTCAAAATTACCAATTATAAAACTTATCCACAAAGAGGCTTTGCTAGACCTTAAGTGACCTTAATTACCATAAAATTAAGTCTTATGATGAATTTAAATATTTTTTATATTTTATTAACTTACGGATATTAACTTGAAAACACGGGATGTCACGGTCTCCCCTCGTTTAGGAAATTTCGTCCAAAATTTAAGTTGTAGTTCCAGATTCTAATCTAGATGGGAAATAGATTAAGGTACTTGCGCTTCATTTGATCCCATCATTCCCAAGTGAACTCGGGACCACGTCTAGAGTTCCATCTTACCCTCACCAACTTAACCCGACTCTTTCTAAGATTCTGAATCCTATCGTTCATAATCTCAACTGGTTCCTTGGTGAAATTTAGTTTGTCATCGATACAAACTTTTTTTTCAGGTCGTATAACTAGAGCTTCATGAGCAAGACACTTCTTCAGATTGGATACATGGAACACACTGTGTATTCCACTAATCTCACGAGGTAACTTAAGTCGATATGCAATAGGACCAATCACACTACGATCTCAAAAGGTCTGATATAACAGGGCTAAGCTTTCCTTGCTTTCCAAAATGAACAATTCCTTTCCATGACAATATCTTCACATAAGTTCTGTCTCCAACCTGGAATTCCAATTGTTTCCTTTGATTATTCAAAGAACTCTTTTGCCGACCCACGGTGGCTTCTAACCTCTTTCTGATTTGAACGGTCTTGTTTGTAGTTTCTTGGAAAATCTCAGGTCCAGTCAATTGTTTCTCTCTAACTTCCGCCCAGCAAAACGGAGAGTGACACTTTCTTCCATACAAAGATTCAGACGAAGTAGCTTTGATACTACTGTGATAACTGTTATTGTAAGAAAACTCAACTAAATATTATCGATATCGGTACTCCATGACGAGATACGACCTCTTTGTGGTACATTTTGGTTAGCTTTTCAATTCGATCTGTTTCCTTAACGGGTAAGAAATGAGCAGACTTGGTCAATCTGTCAACAATTACACAAATAGTGTTGTGACCACTAGACACGTGGGGTGATTTCATGACAAAGTCCATTGCTATTCGCTCCTATTTCCATCGAGGAATCTCTGGTTGTTGAAGAAGTCCTGATGGCTTCTAGTATTCAGCCTTCACTCTTGCACACGTCGAGCATTTACCGACATAGGTTGCTACATCACCTTTCATATTGGCCCACCAATAATGTTCCTTCACATCTTTGTACATCTTATCCGACCCGGGTTTAATTGCTAATAATCTATGGGCTTCATTGAAATTATTTCACGTAGGTTTCCAAAACATGGAACTTAGATTCGGTCCATGAAGTACTTTACATTATTGATCTTAGGCACTAACTCCTTGACCATGCCTTTGAATCCTTTATTCTTAAAATTTTCATTCTTTAAAGCATCGACTTGAGCATCATGGATTTGAGTATCAAGACCCGAATGAATAATCAGCTCCAAAGCACGGACATGCTTAGGCTTATCATTTTCCTTTCTACTCAATGCATCAACCACAACGTTGGCCTTGCCCGGATGATAGCAGATTTCACAATCGTAATCGTTTTGGAACTCTACCCATGGAAGTTGCCTCGTGTTAAGCTCTTTTTGATCAAGGATATGTTGAAGACTATTGTTATCAGTGTAAACAACACACTTCGTACCGTATAGGTAATGCCTCCAAATCTTGAGCGCAAAAATCACCGCTCCCAACTCTAAATCAAGAATGGTGTAGTTCTTTTCATGCATATTTAATTTTCTAGATGCATAGGCAATGACCTTATCTTTTCTGCATCAACACATAACCAAGACCTAAACGGGACCCATCACAGTACACAATGAACCATTTTATTCCTTTAGGAAGAGAAAGAATAGGAGCACTACATAACTTCTACTTTAGTAATTGAAAAGTTGCTTCTTACTTATTAGTCCAGTCATACTTTCTATCCTTCTGAGTCCACAACGTTAGCAGCTGTGCTAACTTCAAGAAATTTCAATGAATCTCTGATAATAACCAGCCAATCCAAGAAACTGACGCACCTCGGTCGGGGACTTGGGTGCCTCCCAGTTCTTGATTGCTTCAATCTTAGCGAGATCCACATGTATGCCCTTCTTATTAATGACATGTCTAAGAAAGTGAACCTCTCGAATCTAGAATTCGCATTTCGAGAACTTTGCATACAGTTTCTCTTTCCTTAACGTCTCCAAGATAATCTTTAGATGTTGTTCATCATCTTTCTTGGTTTTTGAATAAACTAGTATATCATCGATAAATACTACTACAAACTTATCTAAGTAAGGTTTGCATACTCTTTTCATAAGATCCATGAATACAACAGGCCAGTTGTTAGGCCAAATGGCATAAGCAGAAACACGTAATGGCTGTAACGTGTCTTGAATGTTGTTTTTGGAACATCTTCCTTGGCTGTAAATAGCTGATGTAACCAAATCATAGATCAATCTTTTAGTAAAGAGAAGATCCTTGAAGCTGATCAAACAGATCATCGGTTCTTAGAAAAGACATCCGGATAGTCTCGCACTGTCGATATGTCCTTAAGCTTTCACTCCTCATTCTTAGTATCCACCGCCCTTGGCAAGAAACGTTAGATACCTTTCATGTAAATACCTGCAAGCCTTCATTACATTTACAATCTTCAAGGTAGGTCTTGCTTTATCACCATTGATAGTCAAAGTTCCACCACTTGGAATAGGTAGACAAATTGTCTTCTCGTAGCATACCACTTCAGCATGATGTTTTAACAACCAATTCATGCCTACGACAATATCGAAACTACCAAGCACAACACCTAGGAGGCCGATACTAAAGGAATGACCCTACAGGTCTAACAAGAGAATCATGCAATCACATCGACACACAACACCACCGAAGCCATCATCATGCAAATTGTTGCCAACATCAACGTTGCCTCCACTCGCCCTTCAAGAGAAGTCACCTACTATTGTGTTGCTATAAATCCAGCCTCTACAGCCTCCAATTTCAACTTCACCACCTCTAGCTTCTTCTTCGTCTCTTCCAGTCTGGTCTCTAAATCACAAATCCTAAAATGTAATTGATTCCGGTTCTCATTCACAATCACCTTCTCCTCCTTGAATGTCAGCATCCTTCCATCCATCACCTGCAACATCTTATTCGTCACTTTCGCCTTACCTTGTAAGGATGAAATCTGATGCTCATAGTGGATGCATCGAGTAACTAAAGTAATTAGGGTGCAATCAACAGACTCATCCATTAACGGGAGGTCCTGATGGGCTGAGGATGATTCGCCAACCTAAAACATTGAGGGTACCCCACCTTCATAGCCCACTCTTGTAGATGCCCGATAATCATTCCTACTATCTGTTATGCACTCTAGTCATCTTGGGCTCAGTCTCCTCTAGTGTCTCTCTAGTAGTCTAATTAGCAACCATCTTTGACTTCCTTTTCTTCCTCGTTAAGTAGCCTAAGTGAACCTCAAAACATGCTCAAAATTGTTAGGAACAAGCTCATGAAATAGGTGTTGCCTAATAAGGATCCCTAAGAGCAGGAGGATGCTCGTCATCGGATGCCCAAATTCCAGTCATTTCCATACTAAAAGTATGCTCCAATCTTGGCGCAAAAGAGTAGTGTTAAATCTCCAATGGTGTGATAGGGGAAAGAGAGAACATAGGAACTTTGTAATCACTATGGAGTCGTGGATCAAAATGAACAGGGTTCGAGAAGACATCCATAACACAAAAATATCCGTACTAAATTTTCTAACTATAAACATTTATACTTAATTCCTTTTAACAAAAAAATGTACAACAGTATCATTAACTTATGCATGCGTATGTACTTATTAATTATGCATAGTTCTAGCATATATAATTAACAATCATAATCTTAATATGACTATTATGCTCACATAATGCTCTAATCTAGCATAAGTCTCATGACATGGAATTGTCTTTGGAGTCAAATAATCTTTTTAAAGGTTATAGTCTAGATTTTTGAAAAATATCTTCTAGTTCGCTATAACCGTTGGCTCTGATACCAACTTCTGTCACACCCCCCAAAATCGCAGCGGAAAGTCCGTGACGTGGTGGTAACGGAAGTTGGAGTTAGTCCAACTTCTATAGTCAAACGTGTTCATCAATAACGTCAATTATGTAAAACCATACATTACTCATTCTAAATTCATACTAATTATCAACGATCTCAACATCGTGCAAATTCTTATTGGTTGGAAATACATTGTCTTTTATTTAATAAAAGATAATTACACGTTTGACCCTCCAAAGACTTATTCCCAGAAATTCCACATAGAGCTCACCTATGACCCTGAAAAGCATTAAGGGTAATAAAGTTAACATAAAGTTGGTGAGCTTTCGGGGTTTTTCAGTCTTGCAAATATTCATTTTGAAAATAATATGATGAAACAAGGCATAATATATTCCACATAGACTAGCTAGGTACTATGATAGAAGGTACTATGATAGATTCAGGTCATAAGTCCATAATCAACCAAGAAACACGTTGTTGCCCCTCAACAGTCCAGACATATAACTCTCTTGTCATAACCTGACCAGCGTTACTAGTCGCGAGCGAGCAGGCCATTCTAACCCGATAGATCTACCAATATACTCTGTGGCCTCACCACCGAGGTTAATGATTATAGGGGAATTTTGGGGCACAATGGTATATATCCATACCACTGACCCAACTTATACCCTCATAATATATTATCCCGTTTAACCCGTCATATATTTTAAAGTATTTTTCATGGTTTTCCCCCAAAACAGTTAAAATAATATTTAAAACGGGGCCGAAGGACTCACCTTCAAATATGACAAGAGATGATCTAGCAAAAATCAAGCCCGGAAATTAAACAACCAATTGACGCCCTAAACACAAAGGATCTATTAATTGTTGAGTAATAAGTCTAATACGTAAGTTTTTACCCATCTCACTAGACATATCTTGAATCCATTTTTAAAAATCCCATTGGTGATATTCGATTTAGTTTAATAACTTTATTTAAGTGTGACAAGTATTCATTTATTAAATCAACCATTTAATCCATTAAACAACAACCACAATACACACACAAAATAAACGCATGAATATATAAAAATGTAACCTAAAGTTTACTAAGTTATGTATCATACAAACAAATAAATAAACAAATGAATAATGATTTACATAAATAAGTATTTACTAATTCATAATTATATTTTATTTAAGATTAATAATAAGATATATCCATATTCCTGTTCTACTAAGTAAACTATTTCTTATTTTATTATTTTTATAAATATTACTTTATTTAACACAACTCAACTTTTATTAATCTTTTTAATAAATAATTAAGTTTTCAGTAGTAAAACATGTACAAAATTATTGTAGACATGTTTTATTATATAAAGATGACCTATTATGTTTGACCCAAATTTTACCCGTATACGATGATTTTTAACCCGACACCGTATGGTTTTACACGCATAAACCGTATTTCAACACACATATATCTTATGATCATTTTATATCTATACTATATTAATAAAAAGATAGGAAGGGTAAAGTTGTCTTTTACTCAATTCTCTTAAATTTAAGAGTTTTACCACTCTTGAAGCAATATGTACAACATCTAAAGCACACTCAAAGTAACAAGGGAGATGGTGAATTCAAAAGGGTTATCATGATCCAACTCTCAACAAAACTCAAAACCGTTACCTGGTGCCCTCATCTTTCTTTAACTCGGATCCGGTTTGCCGGAGTTCTTGCTCCAACACCACCATTATCCGTCTCTGTCAACCGCTTTCTTCATCATCATATTTTCCCCTAAATCATTGTCATAGCCATCGTCATCATCATCATCATCAAATTTAGTTATTGAATGTCTTTAAACGTAAACAACAGGTAATGGCTTCGAAGATTCGGTCATCAACATCGGTTTTTGAAAACCATTTTGAAGAGTTTCATGATATTGATTGTGGATTTGTAGGTTTTTTTTACTCAGTTGAAACTGATGATCTTCTTCAAGCAAGAAGGTGAATACTGTATTCACCCTAACTAAAAACTTGATTTTTATATCATTCATGTACATGTTAATTTTACTCCTTTGTATTAGGGAAAATGATTTGTTTTTAAATTTTGATTTTGTTCTGTAAGCGCATTTTATAGTTGGAAAACTTAGAAAAATTGAAAGAGCACGGTTGTAAAGTAGAAGAAGTGGGCGAAAATGTGTAGGCTTGGATTACAAACTTAAGCATCAAATGGTTGTTGCGTTTATGCTGTTGTTGATTTTCTCGACTCCAAATCCACGCCACGGTTAGCAAATTAAGCAACAACCAGTTAATAATGTGTCCACTACTATTCTATTTCATAATTTATAATCTTTGAGCTTTCATCATAAACAATAGAGAATATGATGTTACTGAATCTTGATTCTTGGTTTAATTAACATGAATAGAGAACATGATTTTAATTATCAGTTTAAGAAATAATAATACTATTTTAAGGTAAAAGCATAAATTACATAACTCAAAATCCATGGCAGGTCACTATATTATGATATATAAACTATACGGAATTTGAAGTGGTTGGGCTTTATCAAAAATCTACAAATGCACTTTAGACTCATTTGATTTTGTATAATTACACATAACTTTTTTAACACATATGTTAGAGCTACAAGAAACTAAACAAGAGATGAATGGAACGATTTTAAATCATATATGGAAATAACGTATCATTAGCAATCTACCTTCATTGTGCCTAGATGCAGGTTTGGTTTCTTTGATTTGGACAATTTTCTTTTTTTTACTTATTTCAATCTCTCATATTCTTGTTTGGACTTTGATTCACATACATGTATTTTTTACAGAATACAAAAAATGTGGTGCTTTGAGACCTATAATTATGTTCATTTATGTCATGAATGTCTCAACATAATGGTGAGGGATTTCATAGATCTTAATTTTAAACATTGTGTCACTGTCATAATGAATATTTTTAATATTAGATAGCTTGTGTGTATGTTATTTATAATTTTTTTATGTGTAATTTGTGGCGCCTGTACAATTTTGTCCACAATATAAATTCATAGAGCAATCTGCTATACTATTTTTTTTAATTAAGTTTGTATTTTCCATTTCAGGATACCACCTCATCTATTGTTGGACTAAGTGAAGAACAGGTAAATGGAGACATTTCGCGTACCAAGTTTTAGATTTTCACATATTGTTGTAAGATAATTTGAATGTTCATTTGTAGGTTTTCCTAGGACCGGTGGGCTCATCTCATTGAGGGCAACATTAGCCTACATAAGGTTTAACCTTTATCAAACAGGTAAGAACAATATGTTACTAATTAATATTTATTTGCATACTAAAATATTGCAGTAGTCTTAGTTCTAATATAAATCATTAGTTTTTTTACTTTATCATATATGATATATATTTAAATGAAAAATGACTTATATGTGATCAATCTGATTACTTTATGTGCTATATAATGATAATTTAGTTTATTACCTTATTTTTCATATATAATACAACATTACAACGTGCTTCAATATCAATAAGCATTACTTTATGTTTAAACATAAATTGGTTTCAATATGTATACAACAATGTTTGTATATGGTGTGAATAATGATCTTTGCATTTGAGAATGCAAGAGCAATCTACTAAATTCAAATCTCATGAAGTTTTAGTAGTTAGTAGAACATACAAATGTGATTTATCAAATCTCAATTAATTATTCTGATTTTGGTCATAATCATCTTCTTGTTGTTAGTCTTGATTTTAATTGCTTATTAGAAGTTTACTGTAGTAGGCTCCCTGCAGCGGCTGCAGGTATGCAATTGTTGATGGATGATGTCGTTTAGCATCACTTGGCCATATTAAGATGACCAAGGAATCATGTACTCTTCACTTAGGCTCCCTGAATGTTGTTCATAATTTTATTGTTTATAAAATTGTTCTCATTGTTTTATAAAACTTTATTTGTGTTCCATCATACCATGTAACATTAATTTTTTACGTGATAAAAAAGGTATAGATTCAAAATTGTTATTGATAAATCCTTAATAGGGAAAACGCTTTACAACTTGAAACTGAAAATTTGCTTATGTTTGACAAGTATCTATGTCGCATTTCACAAACTTTGACTTCGATAAATCTTTCCCTATCTTTTATCTTTGAGTTGTATAATCTTGTTGATGCTGAGTAAGAAAACTAACAAATATACGTACAATACAATATATCATGAAAGATTTGATTAAATAACATAAAATGAGTGACGTGTTGTAAATTATTGTTGCCACCGCAACGCATGGGTACCCTACTGGAAGTGTACAAATGATTTAAAAAATATACTATGAGGGCAAATGAATTTGGCCACCTGACTTAATTTGTATGATTAAGTAACTATTTTTTTGTTCAGGATCAGGTCCAAGAGTGAGAATTGCAAATTTGTTCAAGGTCTGATGGCATAGAAGACAAGCAAGAAGAATATTGTTTGATTTGTATCTAGATATAAGGCTGGTTTGTTTTAGATCTTTTAGTATTTCTTATATGTGTTTGACCCAAACCCAGACCTAATACCCAAAATGACCCATTGACCCCTTTTCTCTTTTGGCATTTGAAGGAATTTATGTATGTAAACAAGGGGTGTTTATGATTCGGTTCAAACCATTACCGGTTTGGTTTGCTTTGGTTTTGCAGTCAGTTTTATCATTTTTAACTTTTGGTCGAGGTAGTTTTATTGAAATGATTATACAATATGTTTTATTAAATGGGTCTAACAACTTTGTTGCTTGAAAAGACATTGTCGATGGGTTAGTTTCTTAACAAATTATTGAAGTTGTAGCTTTTTAGTATGAAGGAGTATGAAGACAGGTAATATATTTTTCCATATAGTCAAAAAATGTTCAAAACATTGCAACAAGTATGTCCTTTGACTTTTTTAGTCAAAACATTGCAGCTAAGTTGGAAAGCATATGCTTCAACATGTGTAGTAACCTGCTGATTTTAAAATTCAGTTGGAAAATTAATTTTATAATTTAGTTAGCAAGGTAGATATTAAGATAGGCGTAAGTTTCAATCTCTAGGACCTATGGTGATTAAAGGATTAAAATGAAAAGTTTTGGTGATTGTTGTAGTAAGCCAATAGCAGCAGGTGCAAATGAGTTTTATAAAAGTCATTGAATATTTCACTTTTACTTGTAGCTTTATCAGTTACATATTTTGATAAGCATCTAAACAAATAAATTACTAATTTACATTATTTGATCTTTGCTAAAGAATCTTACCGCAGGGGCCTTGAATGGATCCGCACTTTAGATGCTTGAGGTAAAGTTCTTATTTGTTAAAATGGTAAGGTACTTTTTTTTACAAGCCTATAAAGAAAACTAAAGAAACTAATGGAAAAAAATAACAATTTTTTATGAGGGCAAAAATGGATTGGGTTGGATTACATGTCCAAATACATAAGTTTTTATACGGGTCAAATGAGTCGGGTTGAGCCAAAATGGATCGGGTTGGATTACATGTCCAAATGAATAATTTTTTACGAGTCATTTTGGATTGGGTTACATGTCAAAATCAATTATTTTTTGTACGGGTCATATTGGGTATGAATGCGTTGCATGTCAAACCAACTTAATTTTTATATGTGTCAAAATGAGTTGGGTGACATGGCAAAATAAATAATTTTTGTATAGGTGAAAATGGGTCGGTTGGGTTACATGTCAAAACTGTGACACCCTACATATATCCCACATCAGTCATGGATATGAGAGAATTCTGGTTCATAAGAAATGTCCGGTCTCTAATATCACCAACCCGTTTTGGATGTATTGGCTTTGGATGAGAGGAGAACTCCACAGTTAAGCGTGCTTAGTTGGGAACAATCCAGGAATGGGTGACCTTTGTGGAAAGTTTTCACTCGGGCAACCAGTGGGCGAAATGGACAATATTGGTGGTATGAGAGGCCGTGTGTTACAAAATGGTATCAGAGCCACTCCTATGCCGTTCTGGATGTGGGACACTCCTCACCGAGGATGGTGACTTCTCGGCTCATTGCCAGCGATGAGTCCAAAGGGGGGGGGGGTGCTTGTGACACATTACATATATCTCACATAATGGACAGGAGAGATCCTGATTCATAAGGAATGTTCGGTCTCTAATATCACCAATGCCTCTTGGGTGTATTGGCTGTGGATGAGAGGAGACTACACAGTTAAACGTGATCAAGTGGGAGTAATCCAGGGATGGGTGACCTTCGTGGAAAGTTTTCACCCGGCAACCGAAAGCAAATTCGTGAGATTCTCCTGAACAAAACGAACAATATTGGTGGTATGAGAGGGGCGGGTGTTACAAAAACAAAAAAAATTGTATGCATTAAAAGGGTCAGGTTAGAAACGAATACATCATGGTAAATCACCATCGCCGCTGCATCGCGTGGGTTACTTACTAGTGTTTAAATATGACTATTTTATACCAAAAACATTCTGAAAATATTTTGTTAAAAATTAGTTCAAAACAATCCATTAATTTTAACCCGAAATTGTCGGTTTTCGGCTTTTTCGCGCGTATAAAGTTATCACCGAATATCTTGCTTGTTATGGTTTTGTTATATACTTAAAAACATAAGTTTTTAACTTCAAACACTTTATTATTTTCTGTCCAAAACCGAACATGGGAGAAACTATTTGTTTTAGACCCGAAAACACCGTTTTTAACGCGTAAAACGTTTACGAGATTAAGCCTAATCATCAAAACTTTATTTTCAGTAAATTTACTAAATTTTAACTATATTTTAATGGTTTTAAACTTCTTATTATCCAGATCTTTTAAAGGTATTTGGCTTGTCAATTATATTTTATAAAATGATTTCTAGTGGTCATGTCCCATGAACACTTGAGTACTTTTATTTCTAAACTGATTTTATCTTTTCTTTAAATCAAATTTGAATAAAAATGTCAAAATCTCCAGATCTTGATCTCTCCATATGCATGGGTCATTTAAATCATCTTTAAGCTTATACATGAACACTTGAGTACTTTTATTTCTAAACTGATTTTATCTTTTCTTTAATCAAATTTGAATAAAAATGCCAAATCTCCAGATCTTGATCTCCATATGCATGGGTCATTTAAATCATCTTTAAGCTTATAAATAAAGAACAAATTAAGAACAAAAGTGTAAACCATATATACATACATACATGATTTCATACATACATACATACATAGTCCAATTATAGCTTTTATCTTGTGTTCTTAATTTTCATTTCAACAAAATATACTTAAAAATCAAAATATTTCAGATCAAGATCACCATTATTCATGGATCATCTCAATTCTTTATGAAATCAAAATGCATTATGTGTTCAAGAACATCATTCTTTACATGCAATCATGTATTACTCATTTTTATCATTATGGTAAACTCTTTTTGGAGATGGGTTTCATATGATGTTCATAACCTCAAACAAAAGTTTGATCATCTTGCATGCAAAAGAAATCATCAAAATACAAAGATTTTCAACATCAAACACACCACACACACACACTTACACACTCACGATTCACACACACACCTATATATATTCTTTTTAAACCCATTTTCCATGTTTGAAAACCATTGTTGGTACCTTGGATTTCAAGAAAATCTAGGTGTTAGTAAACAAAGCTTGCAACAATCATCCAAAATTCATGTTATATGAGATTCTTAAAGAATCAAAGCTTACCCAAATGATGAACAACTTCAAGATTTAAGATGATTCTTTTCCTTGGTGTTGGATTTATGCAACCTCTTGCACCAACTCACTAAGGGATCCTTGAAATCAGTTGTTCAAGGCTAGAAATAAGCTTGAAAACAAGAAAAAAATGAAGATGAAGATGGTGATGGTGTGTTAGGATCAGTGATCTACGTTTGATTGATTTGAGAGTATAGCAGCGGAGAACAAACAATGAATTAGCAAATTCACAAGAACACAAAAAGATATTCGAAGTAAGAACAAACGGTTATAGACAAAGAGAATTCTGCAAAATATATTTCATTCAATATTCGCTTTCATGGTAACAAAATGTCACACATACAATTAGGTCAACATCTCTTATATAGGAGATATGACGTCTGCTGATGTCACTTGATAGTGACATCTAACAGAATTATTCAAACTATTGATAGTTAACACAACTATTAAAAATGTCAAACAGCTGACATCTCCTTACAAAAATACTAAGTGTTAACTATCACTACAACTACTGAAAAGAAACTACTGAAACTACAACGACTGAAGAACATGCTCTTCAGTCGTTTTACAAATACTGAAATAAAAAGAAAACTACTAAAAGGAAACCATCACAACAACTGAAGAATGCTTCTTCAGCTGTTGTAACAAACTCTGAAGGCTTCAGTACTTATACTTGAACTTCAGCTGTTGTCATCAGCTGATGTCTTCAGCTGTTGTCATCAACTGATGCCTTCAGCTGTTGTCTTCAGCAGTTGTTCTTCAGTACTTTAGACTTCAGCTGTTGATCTTCAGACTTTGGTCTTCAGTTGTTGATCTTCAGTACTTTAGTTCTTCAGCTGTTGATCTTCAGTACTTTAGTTCTTCAGCTGTTGATCTTCAGACTTTGCTCTTCAGCTGTTGAAGTCTTCAGTACTTGTACTTCAGCTGTTGCTCTTCAGACTTTATGAAACAGCTGATCAAGTCTTCAGCAGTTCTTGTGATGTCTGTGGGACTTAGAGGTTTTTCTTATCCGGCTCATTGGTTCTTTCAGTCCAACAAACTCCCCCTGAACCAATGCAGCCAAAACCTCTAAACTTATTGAAGATGTCCCACTTATTATGGCAGAATGATTGGTCTTTTTGTCTTCTAGATCAGCTCAGAAGTGACCCTTGTAAGCTCCGGCCTGGAAGTAGTCTCAATGATTTGATTGGCAAAGTATGAATGGGAACTCTATCTTGGGGAACTGGACACAGAGGTGTTACCCCATTCATGAGATCTACTTCCCCACTATGAGTCTATATGACTCTCTTGTATAGGCCTCTAGGAAGGTAATTTGTTCCTCCATGGTCAGCTCTTCAGCACCTCCTTCAAATAAAGATTCTGGCCCATAGTACTCAGATATGTATTTGGCCTGTTTCCCATTCTTAAGCTCCACAGTTGTTATTATTCTATAAGCAAACTCATCAGGGTGATTACCCTCAAGGAACAACTGGAGCTCATTCTTCCTGACTTCTTCAAGCCTCTTATAAACTAACCCCTTTTTCACCATTTTATTTTCAAGCATCTTCTGTGGGGTTTGGTTAGCTTTATAAGCTTTCTTGAAGTCCTCTAGGATTTCCCAGGGTGATACTACAAAGACCAGGGAGATCACTTCATCTACAATCTTTTCACCTGGCCAATGTATCTCTATGGAATGTTTTTCTTGTGAATCCTGTGAGACACCCTGGGATCAGGCCAAATCCTTACTCTCTCCTTTTGATATTGAAATGTATGCTTAAGAATGTATAATCTGAGAGCTTGCTTCTTCATGTTGATGATAGAAGATGTGGCTGCATAAGCTTTGTCAACCCTCCTCAACAATTCCTCATCGTGTTGTTTTGAAGTTCTTCTTCTTCTAGCTTTACTTTCACAATTTTCTTTTTGGGTTTCAGGAGTAATTGTTGGGGAGTGACTTGTGGCCTTCGCAACTGTATAACAGCTGAGAAGTGGCAGCCTATCTTCATCATCATCTTCTTTATCATCTTCTAGCCTCAATACCCTTCTCTTCTTCTTCTGGGGTACATCATCGGCTATTGGTTTTGAGGTTAGGGAGTTGGTTTGGTGGGTTGTGTTTTTTCGTGTTTTTGGGGTAAAGGGATTGTTTTAGTAGGTGGTTGTTTTGGTGGTTTTGGTGTGGGAATGTTGACAGGCTGTTCTAGCATTTTTGAGGTGAGTGTGGCTTTAGATTGCTTGGCTAGTTCAGTCCTGCTCCCAGCACCCGCTTCATTCAAAGCTTCAATAACAAGCCCTTTGGTGTATACTTCAGACGAACAGATCTTGGTGTTATTGCCAAGATGCTGTCCCTGGACCAAGCCTTGATTTCGATCAATGATCTGCAAGATACTTCGCTATAAATCTGATTATGATCTCCAGCCTTTCTCTTTCTAACACCTCATAACTTGCCCATCTAGATTGGATTTCTTCAATCTCTAATCTTCTGATTTCAGAGTCAAGTTGTTCAGTGTCATGGCCTTGCCTAAACAACTGATCAATGATGTTATCCATTGATCTGCTGTGTTCGACATCAGCCTCTTTCACCATTAGCTCCAAGGCATTTCCTTTTCCTTCTCCTTCTCCTTTTCGGTCTCTCCAACCAACTCCTTCTCATTTACCACTTCGTCTCTCGTTTTCCTTCTCTTTCTTCTCTGCACTCCTCTTCCTTTTTGCTTTCACTAACTGAATCTCCCCCTTTTTGGTTGCATTGGTTGCAAGGGTTTGATTGTCAGTAAGCTTTTGCTCACAACTTCCTCTATCAAGGGTTGTATAATTGAGGGAAGCCTCTCATCAAGGGTTTTGATCACTATATTAGTGATTATGGGTGTGATGAGAGGTAAGGAGTTTTGAAAGATAGCAGCTATTTGCTTAGGGGGTTCTGTTCCTGAGAAATAGTGCCACAAGCAGAGGCAGGTGGCTGAGAATTTGGGAGTGGCTCTGTGTTTAGGAGACCTTCAGATGAAGGTGCCATCTGTGGGGTTTGAGAGGCAGATGGTCTTTGATCCTCAAAGTTTTGGCAAGCAGCTCTTTGAGTCTGCTCACCTCCTCTTCCAGGATGGTGTTTTTGGGCTAAAACATCATAAAAGAAGCCCAGGTCATCATCAGTGGGTACTGAATCACCTGACCTCCTGATAGAATAGGATGAACATGCACTGAGTGTAGATCAGTTGTAGCATGTGCCCCTTTGTCTTGGAACTGGGGACTTCCTGCCTCAGGACTACGTCCTTCATCAGCAGTTGCCTCTGGGAAGGTCTTAGTAATGGTACCAACTACATCCTGATCATATGCTGAAACAGGATAAGTGGCAGCCTCACCAGAAATTCCAATCTCCTTTTCTACACTAGGAAATGGAACATTGTAACCCCTATGCTGTGGGTTATCAGATGCACTTTGATCCTCCCCCTCAATGGTATAGGTATGCCCAGTTGTAATTGGTATCTGGGGAGGGGGTGAGGAGTGCAACTGACTCAGCACTTGTGCAACAATTAATGTAGGACTTTGGGGGGCGGTTGCATGTGGTGATTGGGTAGAAGCGGATTGCACCGGGGTGAATGGTGCGCTTCAATGGTAACCCTCTCAAGTGAGATAGGTTCCAGCAGTGTGGATTCCCAATATTGGTTTCAACAGGATCCTTTTGAGAGGATACCTGTGCGGCTGTGGTTGGTTGAGTCTTTGACACAACTGGGGGTTAATACCAGTATGTGTTTTCTGCTGCTTTGTGGTACAGGGGCATCCTCAGGAACTCATCTCCCTGAGTAGCCTTTTTTGGCTTTTTGGATTTTGGCTTGGAGGGGACTCTGGTTCTGGAGTGGTGGCTGTCGGTTCCAACTGCGTGGGTTTTCGCAGTTTGGCAACCTGTTTCAGTGTGTGGTTAGAGTTGTGCCTGGAGTATACTTCAGGCAATATAGCCATTGCAGGGACTCCAGGCCAACAAGTCCCTCAGCTTTCAGCTGATTCTCTATTATGGCCATAATGAACCGAGGATATAATATCCAGCGGTTAGAAATAGATTTTGAGGCCATATCCTAAGTTCAAGAAAAATGATTTCAGAAAAGTTTAAGTCTTGTCGCTCAAGGATAGAGAATAGTACCCGCTGCCATCTGGTAGACATTTGATCCCACGAGGATGTCTTAGGAGCTAAACAAACATTACCATGTGAAAGACAAGACGTTCTGCATCATGGAAATGTTTCTTCAGAATGGTAGAGGCACTAAGGTTTCTCTGATATCCACGGTGGGCAAAGGATAAATCAGTTGTGCCCTTTGGATACCCAGCAGGAAAAGTGGCATCATCCAGGTTAGGGTTTGGCGTCAATTGCCGAGTGATGACCACTTGATGGTTGTTGACGACCGACTGGAGAGACTCGAAGTTGTTCTCCCCAGTGGTAATGGTGACGTTCGTCCAAAATTGGTGAAGGGATTCGACATGAATGGTGGGATTTAGAAGGAAGGCCGTTTTGTAGGGTGACTGACCATTAGATCAATGGCGTTATCGAACTTTGTCCAGAAAGGCGATTTGTGAGGTAGGCTACACAGTTGTGTCGTGGTTTGAGCTGCATGATCGCCATTAATGAGAGAGAAGTTTTGGAGGTTTGAACGTTAGGTTTAGAATGATAAACTCTGAAGGATTAGGTATGAGGTATTTAGAGGGTAAGGGTAAGAAAACAACTGAAGGGTTTGGTGTTAATCATCAGTAGTTTTAAACGACTGATGACGTGGTATTACCCTTTCAGATGTTGAAACAACTGAGTCTTGGTTTTAGGCATCAACAGTTATAAAACTACTGAAAACCATGGTTTTGACTTCAAATGTTTAAACAACTGATAACTTGATTTTAGTCATCAGTAGTTTTGAAACCACTGAAGACATGTTTTGTGTATCAGTTGTTGAAACAGCTGATGATTGGTGTTAGTCATCAGTAGTTGTGAAACTACTGAAGACATGGTTTTGTCATCAGTTGTTTAGGATGAACAGCAGTTGTAGAAACAACTGAAGAGAGAGTTCTCATCAGTAGTTTTCGTCAATTCATAGCCTTTCAGCTGTTTCATACTGTCCTTAACACTTACTCATCAGCCTTTTTGGCTGTTTTCAGTAGTTTCATAGGACATCAGTACTTATCTATTTTTACTAATATCAGTAGTTATAACTACATCAGTAGTTGTAACTTGATCAGTTGTTTTAACAGAATCAGTACTATCTGTGATATGGTACTAATGATTAGCAGTACTTATTACTGAGATCATCAGTAATTATCACTTATTCTAGCTGCAGCATACCAAGCCTTAACACAAGTTTTGGAAAGTTGAACTATCCAAAGGCTTAGTAAAAATGTCTGCAAGCTCATCAGCACTAGGCACAAACTTAGGACAATCAGACCTTTTTCAAAACAATCCCGAATAAAATGATGTCTGATCTCTATATGTTTGGTCCTAGAGTGCTGGACTGGATTTTTGACAATGCACAGAGCCGAAGCACTATCCATTAATAATGGAGTCTTAGTCTCTGTAATGCCATAATCCAAAAGTTGATTCTGAAGCCAGAGTACCTGAGAAGTACAACTTGCAGCGCAATGTACTCTGCTTCAGCAGTGGATGTAGCAACAGATGTTTGTTTCTTACTCTGCCAAGAAATCAAACAGTTGCCTAGGAATTGACATCCACCAGAAGTTGACTTTCTAGTTAACTTGCACCCTGCATAGTCACTATCTGAAAAAGCAACTAATTTGCAAGAGTGTCCAGTGGAATACCATAATCCTAGAGATTGTGTACCTTGCAAATATCTAAAGATCCTCTTGACTGCAATCAAATGAGACTCTTTAGGAGCAGCCTGAATCTATCACAGACACAAGTAGCAAACATTATATCTGGTCTAGAAGCTGTTAAGTACATCAAGGACCCAATCATACATCTGTAAAGTGTTTCATCAACAGCTTTACCTTTCTGATCCGCATCCAGTTGTGTGGTGTTGCACATGGGAGTAGAACAGGGCTTACTATTTTGTAAATCAAACTTAATCAAAAGATCTCTTGTATATTTGGACTGATGAATAAAGGTGCCATCAGCCTTTTGTTTGATTTGCAAGCCTAGAAAGAACTGTAATTCTCCCATTGCGCTCATTTCAAACCTTTGTTTCATTAATTTGGTAAAATCATCACACAACTGGGGATCAGAGGATGCAAAATGATATCATCAACATAAATTTGAACAAGTAGCTTATGCTGATCCACCTTCTTAATAAACAAGTTTTATCTATGGAGCCTCTAGTGAAATTATTCTTGAGAAAAAAGTGGAGAGTGTCTCATACAGGCTCTAGGAGCTTGTTTCAACCCATAAAGAGCCTTATCAAGTTTATACACCCATTCAGATGTTTATTATCCTCAAAACCTGGTGGTTGACACACATAAACTTCTTATTTTTTTTTGCCATAAAAATGCACTTTTGACATCCATTTGAAAAACTTTGAGATGGTGGAATGCAGCATAAGCTAAGAACAATCTAATTGGCTCTAGTCTGGCTACAGGGGCAAAGGTTTCATCATAATCAATACCTTCTTCTTGTGAGAACCCCTGTACAACCAGTCTAGCCTTGTTCTTAACAATAAGCCCATTTTCATCAGTTTTATTCCTAAACACCCATTTAGTGCCTATTGCACACTTACCTGGGGGTAGAGGAACTAGTTCCCACACTTGCTGTTTCTTGAACTGAAGTAGCTCAAGCTGCATGGCTTTAACCCATCCATTGTCTCTTAAGCAATATGATAGTTCTTTGGCTCTAGCTAACTGATGAAGAGAGCATAGAAGCAGAAGTTAGACAATTGACTTCTTGTTGAAACTCCAGCATTGATATCACCAATGATTTGAGACATTGGTGATTCTTCAGCTCTTTAAACAATGATATCTGTGCAAGTGTTTGTAGAACCTTCAGCAGCAGCAGATGTTGATACAGACTCTTGAAACCAAGAATTTGATGGTAACTCAAAAGATGTAGAGGAATCAGAGATCTCATCAGCATTTGTTGTGGATGGAACTGCTGAAGCTACAGGAACATCAAGTTTAGCAGACACAGGCAGTTGTCACTAAACTTGAATAGGTGAGTATTGATATTATCATCATCATCATCAATACCACCAGGTGGAAGACATGCTACAGAAGATGATTTATCCACATGGTCTGCAACAACTGGAGGTTGAGAAGGAACATATTGCAGTATGTCCAAATCAACAACTCCACAGGTTTTTGTGGAACCTTGTCCATTGGAGATTCATTAAACTTCACATGCAAAGTCTCTTCAACTATCTTTGTTCTGCAGTTGAAGACTCTGTATGCTTTGCAAGTAATGAATAACCAACAAAATACCCTACATCCACCTTAGGATCAAATTTTGGGAGTTGATCCTTTGTGTTGAGATAAAACAAGGACACCCAAATGCTCTGAAAAATGAAATTAGAGGAGCCAAGTGATGTAGAACTTCATATGGAGTCTTCATCAACCTCTTATTTACTAAGGCTCTATTCCACACATAGCAAGCTGTATTAACAACTTCAGCCCAAAAGGTCAGTGGCAAACCAGAGTCAGCCAACATAGACCTTGCAGCTTCAATTAGGGCCTGTTCTTTCTCTCCACGACTCCATTATTTGTTCTGGAGTCCTTGGGATGCTAAATTGCCTTTTGATTCCCTTTGAAAGATAAAATTCATCAAGTGTATGGTTTCTGAATTCAGTTCCATTGTCACTCCTTATACACTTGACTGAAAGGGAATACTGCTTCTCAACATACAACACAAAGTTGATAATCTTCTGAGCAACCTCATCCTTTGAATACAGAAAGAAAGTCCATACAAATTTGGAGTAATCATCCACAATTACCAGACAGTATTTCTTCTTTGCCATGCTCATGACTCTCACAGGACCAAATAGATCCATATGCAGTAATTGCAAGCAGGCAGTGGACTTAGGCTCTTCAATAGGGGGAATGAGACTTTGTGCTGTTTTCCTTTTATACAAGCAGTGCAGGTTTCATCACAGTGGAACTCCTTATTGGTAAGCCTCTCACTAAACTATTGTGGATCAGCTGATTCATGTTTTTGAAATTAACATGACCAGCCTTCTGTGCCATAGTTTAGATTCGAGGAGAGACTTTGGAAAATAGGCAAGGATGGCCTCTGAGATTTATTTCTTGGAAAGATCTAAGGCATACACTCTTCCTGTCCTGTTGGCCCTCAGGAGAGTGTGATCATCCAACACCTTATCAATCAAATTCAGAACTTTGGATGACAGAATCCGGCAGTTCTGACTGGTGAAAAGAGCAACATGGCCTTTATCACACATTTGACTGACACTCAAAAGATTGTACTTGAGATTTTCCACATGTTAACATCATCAAACTTTATTTCTCCATTGGAGACAAAGCCTTTTCCAATGATGTAACCCCTAGCATCATTGCCAAAAGAAACAAACCCCTTCTTTCCTTGAGAGTAGTCATGAAGAAGAGAGTTGTTCCCAATCATATGCATAGATCCCCCACTGTCTACATACCAGATGCTACTTTGGAATGTTGAAGAACCCTGCAATCATAAACAATTAGTTAGTTTTTGAGACCCAAACCTTTTTGGTTTTGGGTCTATTCACATCAACAGATGGTAAACTAACAGACTTGCTATGAATAACAGCCTGAGGGGATGGAGATGGTGAAGGAGAAGATTCCTTTGGCATTGATTTTCTTCTCTGTGGTTTCAACAGAGGAGCATCTAATTGGTTGACTCTCCCTAATAGATGTTGAACCATCATAAAAAGTTGTGTCTGATTTTGTGATAAGCCTTCAGCTCATCAGACACATTAGTGCTTGAGTTAGATGGGTTCCTGTGTTGTACCATCTCTCTTGAGCAACCTTAGCTATTGCCTGTTTAACCCTTTCTTTTTTGTGGATCTTTTTGGATTTTGGGGTTACAGGTTTGCTGGTACAAATTGATTTCAAACTCAGTTTTCATTTTATCCATTTTCTCTTTAATGTTTTCATTATGTTTGAGTTTAGAGCCCTTTATTACCAGTAATCATCAGTAAGATGATTGAATAAGCCACATATTCACATGGCTTTTTCTTCATCTTAAGTTGATCATCTACTGAAGAAGATGAAACTACTGAAGACTTTTCTTACGCATTTGCTATCAGTACTAGCAGTTTTCTTCCCTTTAGTACCTGCTTTCATGATATCTTCTTCAGTAGTTTTCCCACCCTACTACTTGCAGTTTTCTTCCTTTAGTACATGCATAGTTTGGGTTTGTCTTCCATGTGTTATGACATTCACTTTAGTACTTTCAGTACTTTGTGAAATACCACCTGGAGTGATCAACTTTTTGATCATGTGAAGGTCAGCATTTGAACCATCAACATTAGCTGATAGGTTCTGAGAGGACTTAATGCTGACTTCAACCTCTGATGGTGTTGTATCCGATAGTAGATCACATGATGAAAAGGATTGGTTATTGCTTTCTCCATCAGATTCTACCTCTGCTCTGGGAGTAAAATCTGTAGGAGGAGCAGTGTGATTATAACCAATGCCAAACTTCACATTGGAAGCAGATTGCTTACTAAGAAGCATTTCAAAACCCTTGCAAGAATTTACCCATCGATCACACTCTACCTGGGTAGTTGCAAGGTTTCTTTGAGGTCTCTGTACTTCTCTAGAAGTACTCTTCCCTAGCCTATCATCTGTGATTTGGCATTTAAGTTTGTAAATCTCATCATTCTTATCATTAAGAACAGACTCAAATTCAGCTTTTCTTTTGGAAAATGTTTGTTCTAGCTCAATGTTCTTGTTAATTAAAGCTACATTTGCTTCTCTAATAGATGCAAATGCGGCTATGCATGTTTCAGAACATAACTTGGCTTTTGCCTCAGAGGATACCTGTGATACCTGTGGTGTAGATGCATTAGAGGATGAAGTATCAGCAGACTCCAAAGCCATAAGAGCTAGATTTCCAAAAGACTGTCACCACCATGTTGACCAGCACCAGAGAACAGTTGTTCATGACCAGACAATCATCTGGTAAACTGCTCCAATCAACAACTCCTGGGGTGAAAAAGCTGTGTTGTTGAGGTTGAGTTTGTTGATGAGATTGGGAAGGTTAAGGTTCAGGTAATGCATTTAGTTGTTGTGCAATTGGAGCTTGAACCGGATTTGACTGAGGCAAGTAATAACAGGGAAAAGGATATGACATTGGACCCTGGGAGACAAAGTATGCAGGAGATACAGGGTGTGATTGATGACTAGAACCAGTAGGATGTTGCCCTCTGTTTTTGTATATAGTGCTAGGAAAAGTCACAAAGGGTGCAGAAGAGTTAGATCCAGTTGATCAACATTCTCTTGCAAAGTGTCCAAGCCTTTGGCATTTATGACACCTCAACTTACTCTTGTCAAAACCAACTTTGGTTTTGCCAGAGAGTCCAGGAAATTTCCTGCCAGTTCTCTTGTAGAACTTCTGAGATCTGATATTAACTAAGGCCATTTGGCTTAGAATATCCATCTCTTCTAAATCATCATCAGCAATTCCCTTCTGATCATCCATGATGAAGCATAGATTGTCACTATTACTGCCAGAATGACTATCAATACCAACAAATGCATGATCAGAATGGTTGAAGAGAATCAATATGCTCATCATAATTGCTTTCAGATCAGCATATTCTGACTCATGACCAACCAAGGCAGTGTTCCCTGGTACAAAGTCATCAGTGAGCTTTCCTGATGATGACAGTTTCCTTTTCTGCTCTATCTCTCTTTCGAATGTAAGCAATTTCCATGAAGTTGGGTGAGAGATAGGCTATCCAGATTTGCACTAGAGCGTAGGACAATAGTGTATGTGTCCCATCTCTCAGGCAGTGATATGAGGAATCCGTTATTCGTCTGGCTGTTGGTGTATTCCTGTTTCACCATTTTTAGCTCGGAGATCAAACAGGAAAAACGCTCAAACTGCTGAGTCAGTGTCTCACCCTTTCTATGAGAGAATATCTCATATTGTTGGGCGATGATTTCTCTGTTGTTTGCTAAGACCTCATCAGTTCCATCGAATTGTTCCTTCAGTGCATTCCAGAGGTCATGAGCTGTTTTATGATGCATAAGCCCTGAATAGATTTCATTCGGCAGTGCCATGGCCAGAATTCCATGGGTTTTAGCATCAATGTCAAACAATTTCCGATCTTCATCTTAGTATTGTTCCTTTTTCTTCGGAACCATTTGATTGGTTTCCGGATTGTTCACCATAGGCTTATGTGGTCCATGTACCACAGATGTCCAACAACCTGAACTGTTAACAGACAGGTGATGAAGCATCCTTCGTTGCCATATATTATACTCAGACCTAACCAGCATCGGAGGCTTGGTTGAAGAACCGGTATTGTGAGGGTCATTAGAAGGAGTAGTCATCTCAGATTCAACCAAATTTAATTAAGCTATAATAGATTTAGAACAAAACACAACAAACCAAATTGAACCAAGAGAGATCTCAAAATGAATAAACGAAAGCGGCAGAAATTCAATAATCTATAACCAGTTTTTGCAAATAAGCTAATTCAATCAAACATAGACATCAAATAGCAGTTTCAATGATCAACTGTTAGATCGATCAATGATTAACCAGCTCTGATACCATTTGTTAGAATCAGTGATCTACGTTTGATTGATTTGAGAGTATAGCAGCGGAGAACAAACAATGAATTAGCAAATTCACAAGAACACAAAAGATATTCGAAGTAAGAACAAACGGTTATAGACAAAGAGAATTCTGCAAAATATATTCCATTCAATATTCGCTTTCGTGGTAACAGAATGTCACACATACAATTAGGTCAACATCTCTTATATAGGAGATGTAACGTTTTTGATGTCACTTGATAGTGACATCTAACAGAATTATTCAAACTACTGATAGTTAACACAACTACTGAAAATGTCAAACAGCTGACATCTCCTTACAAAAATACTAAGTGTTAACTATCACTACAACTACTGAAAAGAAACTACTGAAACTACAACGACTGAAGAACATGCTCTTCAGTCGTTTTACAAATACTGAAATAAAAAGAAAACTACTGAAAAGAAACCATCACAACAACTGAAGAATGCTTCTTCAGCTGTTGTAACAAACTCTGAAGGCTTCAGTACTTGTACTTGAACTTCAGCTGTTGTCATCAGCTGATGTCTTCAGCTGTTGTCATCAGCTGATGTCTTCAGCTGTTGTCATCAGCTGATGTCTTCAGCTGTTGTCATCAGCTGATGTCTTCAGCAGTTGTTCTTCAGTACTTTAGACTTCAGCTGTGGATCTTCAGACTTTGGTCTTCAGTTGTTGATCTTCAGTACTTTAGTTCTTCAGCTGTTGATCTTCAGTACTTTAGTTCTTCAGCTGTTGATCTTTAGACTTTGATCTTCAGCTGTTGAAGTCTTCAGTACTTGTACTTCAGCTATTGCTCTTCAGACTTTATGAAACAGCTGATCAAGTCTTCAGTAGTTGTTGTGATGTCTATGGGACTTAGAGGTTTTTCTAATCCGGCTCATTGGTTCTTTTGGTCCAACATGGTGTGTGGCCGTGGGCTTAGAGAGAAGGAGGAGAGAAGTGAGTCTTTTAGTGAGAGAAATTGATGTTATGTATGTGTAAAAGAGGGAGTGTTGGGTGGGTTTTATAGGGTTGTCCAAGTGTGATTAGATTAGTCTAATCATGTAATTAAGTCTTATAAATGGCTGGTGGATCTCTTTGTGAGATGCGACCGGGTGTAAGGCGGGTGTCGGTCTCGTTAAACTCTTTTGTAAAATTCTTAAACGTTAGGGTTTTTACGCGGAAATTTTCTATAAAATTAAAGTATTAATTGAGGTTTTCCAAGGGTTCACAACTTTAAATAATAGTGACAAAACGTCAGAACAAAAATATACGCGATATAACACAGTGTGCAATGGACTGTACGTGCATCACGGCAATATTTAAAAAGTCTTAATTTTATGCGATCAAAGTAAATAATATTAATTATTATTATTCATGACTAATAATATTTTCACTTGATATTTATTAAGTTATAATATTCAATATTTATTGACCAAATTTAATTAACTCAATTATCACCAACGTTCGTTAAACGCTTTATCGCTACGTGACCCAGTAATTCTCAAAATTGCCAATTATAAAATTCGTCCAAAAGGGGCTTTGCTAGACCTTAAATGACCTTAATTTTCATAAAATTAAGTCTTATGATGCATTTAAATATTTTTTATATTTTATTAACGTACGGATATTAACTTGAAAACACACGATGTCACACAGAAAGAAGTTTTTGTTGAGTTTGTTAGAACATAAAATCAAAGTTTAACCTTTTAAACTTTCAAAAAAACGCAGCGGAAATAATTTTAAAACATGATTATAAAGCTGAAATTTCATGTTCTTATGATGACATATATATGTATAAAACAAACCAACAAACAAAGGATCATTATATGTGAATAAGCAAGCTATGAAACATATGTAAATGTATATAAAATCACAGCTACAAGGAGCTGTGAAATAACTACCTTTCAACAGCTTGATAGTCGACCAAAAGGGAAGATTGATGCTCAAAACTCGGCCAAGGCTCCAAGGAAAGGACCCCTCAAGCTTGTATACCCCAAGCTTACTTGCAAACACCTCTTCTTGCTAGGGAGATGAACACCAAAATGACTCCAATACCTCTCCAAAGACTGCTGGAACTCGAGAGTTTTGAGAGAGAGATTGGAGCTTCTAACTTGTGTTTTGCATGTATGAAAAAGATGGATGTCATGAGCGTTGGACTAGTAACAAAAGTTGTAGTTTACAAGAAAGTAAAAAGACCTCTCATAGGAGAGGGGGGCGGCCAAATTGGTCTCCAAATAAAAGATTTCCCCCAAAACTTAATCAAACAATTTTTATAAAACTAGTCCCTTATAAGTTGTAAAATTAACTTTTAATTGTATAACTTATACTCTCTTTTACTATTTAATGTTATCTAACTAACTTAAATAACACTAAGTAATATTCTTGAACAAAATATCCTAATAAGTTGTTTCATCTCACATGCAACTTATTTAGAAAACCCATTTTCTAAATTCGGTGTTATTATTTAATTGCATGATCATATCATCAATTGAATAATTGTCGGTGATTGCAAAGCTTGTTATTGGGTATAACCCGACTTGGATCATGACATACTAACCGCATCAATGTTCTATGTGTCTTGGGCATATAGAATCCAACAATCTCCCATTTGCACAAGATTCATAGAAGATTGATGCAAGAAGTAAATACCGCCTAACAACGGTTTACTACCCTTAATACGCATGACTTATAGCCATTCAATAACATCATCCCATTCAAGTATCCTACTTGAAATGATTTAGGTGAATTAATCATCTATCCTTTTGTTACAGATGTCATGTTAAATCCAATGACACAGAGTGATCATTCCTTGTTGATTTAACTTATCCAGGCCTTAGACATCTAACTCTTAACGAATAAGAGGAACAAATCCCATCTTGACTACATACGTTTCTTACAATCACCTTGTGTCACACCTGAACATAGTCTCATGTACTGTCCATTATTTTAGAATAGCGGATAACCAGATCAAGGTATGACACTTGGTGAATATCAAAACCCAATATGTATCTCAGGTCTGAGGATACCAAATGATATTCACCTTTACTCAAATTTACTTATGATCAATCAATAAGATTCCATGTAGTAAAATTTGAGATGCGGTTAGTCCAATATTTGTATCCCACAAATATCTATGAACCTTGGTAGCAACCCATTGCTCTATATTCATCCTTATGAATATCAACCAATCCAAGTTCATAATAATCTTACCCTCACACTTGTTCCCACAAGTCTAAACGACTATGAACATTTAGAGTAAACAATTTACTCATGGATTAAACATGCTAAATTGGACTATTAATTGAAACATTATAACCAAATAATTTTATTCAAATAATAAAAAGTTCCACATATCCAAATACAAAATTACAAATCAAATCCAATCACTAAAATATCGAAGTCCCATGGCACAAGTATGACCTTCATGCTTTGCCTTTTCAAGGAGCTTCGTGAGAGGATCCGCAATGTTTTGATCCGTGTGAACTTTGCGAATACATATCTTTCCCTTTTTCAACTTCATCTCGTATGTAGTTGAATCTCCGCTCAATGTGCCTAGTCTTTTGATGAGCACGAGGTTCCTTGAATTGGGCGATCGCATCCTCGTTATCACAAAAGATCTCTAGGGGGTCCTGAATGGAAGGGACAACCCCTAGATCGGCAATGAATTTCTTCAACCATGAGCTTCTTAAGCTGCCAATGAGGCGGCGACGTATTCTGATTCTGTAGTTGATAGAGCCACCACATCCTGTTTGGAGCTCTTCCAAGAGACCGCTCCTCCATTCAGAATGAAAATATATCCCTATTGTGACCATGAATCATCACGATCGGTTGGAAACTCGCATCCGTGTAACCTTTTACAACGAGTTCCTCATCACCAGATCCATAGATTAGAAACATATCTTTTGTCCTCCTTAGGTACTTAAGTATGTTCTTAACATCCATCCAATGACTGTTTCCAAGATTTTGCTGGTATCGGCTTGTCATGCTTAAGGCGCATGACACGTCCGATCGAGTGCATATCATTGCATACATGATGGATCCAATAGTAGATGCGTATGGGATTGCCTTCATTTTATCTTGCTCATCCTTTGAGCTAGGACATTGAGTCGTACTCAATATCGTTCCTCTTTGAATAGGTACCGTACCTTTCTTAGAGTTCTCCATCTTGAACCATTTCAAGATTTTATTAATGTATGCACTTTGATTTAAACCAATCAACCGCCTTGATCTATCCCTATAGATCTTTATTCCCATAATATAGGCGGCTTCACCAAGATCCTTGATGGAAAACCAACTTCCAATCCAGGTTTTTACACCTTCTAAGGTTGGAATGTCATTTCCAAATAATAGTATGTCATCAACATACAATACTAGGAAAGTGATGATGCTCCCACTAGCTTTCTTATATACACAAGCTTCATCATCGTTTTTGATGAATCCAAATTTAATTATTTCTTCATCAAAACGGTGATTCCAACTTCTCGATGCTTGTTTCAATCCATAGATTGATTTCTTTAACTTGCATACTTTATCAGGATGTTTTGGATCGACAAAACCTTTAGGCTGAACCATATAGACATCTTCCTCAAGATATCCATTTAGGAAAGCGGTTTTGACATCCATTTGCCAAATTTCATAATTATAATGAGCAGCTATGGCAAACAATATCCTAATAGATTTTAGCATCGCAACAGGTGAAAAGGTTTCATCATAGTCAACCCCTTGAGTTTGAGTGAAACCTTTTGCTACAAGTCTAGCGTTATAAGTATCCAAGTTTCCATGCATATCGGTTTTCTTCTTGAAAACCCACTTACTTCCCACTACTTTGGAGTTAAGAGGTGGTACAACCAAGTCCCATACTTGATTGTCATGCATGGATTGCATCTCAATGCTCATGGCCTCGAGCCATTTGTCACAATCCGAATTGGACACTGCATCATGGTATGTGGTTGGTTCATCTGAATCTACCACATAACATCCATTCATGAAAAATCCGCATCTTTCAGGTGGATTACTAGTTCTACCACTTCTGTGAACGTTTTGTGTGTATTGATCAACCACTTGATCATCTTCAACATCCTCATGTTGAGTGCTAGTTTCAACCAAACGTGCATCAGGTGGTGGTTTTTGATCGTCCTCAAGATCCACTGTTCTACTGCTAGTTCCTTCCATAAGGAACTTTGTTTCTAAGAACTCACCCTTTCTGGCAATAAACACCTTTTGCTCCGATGGATCATAGAAATAATATCCCATAGAATCTCTAGGATATCCAACAAAGATGCACTTGGTGGATCGGACTTCCAATTTGTTTGGGGTGGGAGTCTTAACATAAGCCTCACAACCCCAGACCCTTAAGTATGATAGGGATGGAAATCTTCCATGCCATATCTCAAAGGGTGTCCTTTCCACCTTTTTGGTTGGGGCCATATTTAGAATAGGGGCCTCGGAGAGCAAAGCGAAACCCCAAAATGATAGAGGTAATGTGCTTCTAGCCATCATAGATCGAACCATATCCAATAAGGTTCGATTCCTCCTCTCAGACACACCATTGTGTTCTGGTGTTCCAGGTGGAGTGAGTTGTGAGACAATCCCGCAACTCGTAAGATGATCTTGAAAAGCATCACTTAGGTATTCACCTCCTCTATCGGTGCGGAGAACTTTAATCGACTTGTTGAGTTGATTTTGTACTTCATTTTGAAAGATCTTGAATATTTCAACACCTTCATCTTTGTGTCTTAACAGGTACACATACCCATAGCGACTATAATCGTTGGTAAAGGTAATGAAGTATCTTTCACCATTCCTAGTCATTGGCTTAAAAGGACCACATACATCCGAATGTATGATTCCTAACAATTCTTTTGCCCTTTCGTTAGTCCCATTATAGGGTGCCTTAGTCATTTTACCTTGTAAACAAGACTCACACACATCAAATGAATCACGTTCACTTGTTTTTAAAAGACCATTCTTTTGTAGTGTTTGAATTCTTTTCTTGTTTATATGACCAAGACGACAATGCCAAAGGTAAGAGTCACTCAAATCCGATTTAAGTTTCTTGGTACTAGTTTAGTACAAGAAGCTATCATTCAATGTGATTTCACGAACCAATTCATAAATACCATTGACGGAATAGCTTTAAAGTAAAATATGTCATTTAAAGCAACATGAATTTCATTTCCAATAAATGATAATACATATCCAAATTGTTTTAATAGGGCTACAGAGATAATGTTCCTAGTCAAACTAGGAGCATACAAAACATTATACAAAATTACTTCCAAACCATTTGGAAGTTTCAAGATGTAGTAACCACAGGCTTCAACTTGAACTTTTGTCCCATTGCCCATGTAGAGGCTAACATCCCCTTTCTTGAAGTCACTACTTCTTTTGAACCCCTGCAACAAATTGCAAATGTGAGTTCCAAATCCGGTATCCAATACCCATGTGTTAGAGGATATTAAGTTTAAATCAATATGGATCATGTAGTTGTACCTGAGGTCTGTCCGGCATCTCTTTTTGCTTTCAATTCTTGGAGATGGACGGGACAATTCCTTGCCCAATGTCCAATCTCCCCACACTTGAAGTATGGGTCATTCGAAGCAACCTTTTGCTTCTTCTCTGGTGCTTTGGGTGGTACCCTAGTCACCCCTTTCCCCTTACCCGACATGGGTCCCTTACCCTTGGTAACTCTTGCTTTGGGCACGGGATGAGGCCTTTTCTTGTTCCCACCTTCGTTGATGGTGAGAATGGGTAAAACCCTTTTACCCATGGCTGCTCGGCCGTTTTGAGCATAGAGTGAAGCTCACCAATGCTCTTGTCCCATGCATTCATGTTGTAATTCAACACGAATGTCTCGAACCTTTTGGTAAGGCCATTAAGGATCAAATCCGTGGCCAATTCCTTCGAGACGGGACAATTAAGCCTCTCGAGGCGGTAAATGTGACTTTTCATCTTAAGCACATAAGATGAAACAGATTGGTTGTCGTCCATACGACATGCATGAAGCGCTTGAACCGTTTCAAAGCGTGCAACCCTTGCTTGCTGTTGGAATGTTTCCTTCAGCTGGGTTATCATGTCATAGGCTCCATGATTTTCATACTCCTTTTGGAGATATGGAGTCATGCTTGCCAACATGAGGCAAGACACTTGGACCGAGTCCTCGGTGTATTTTAACCAATCGTTAAAGGCCTCCTCATCATCCTCAGTAGGTTGATCGGGGATAGGGTCGTCTAAAACATACGCACGTTTTTCTTGCTTGAGAACGATTCTCAAGTTTCGAAACCAATCAATAAAATTGTTATGGTTTAGACGTTCCTTTTGGAGAATCGCTCTTAAAGATTGGGCGGACGCGGATGAATTTTCATTGTTATCATGGTTATTGGAGGCCATCTACAAAATTTAACAAATATCAATTTTAGTATTTTTGATATTGTTATTTTAATATTAAATACCTTTTATGGCCTTTTAATTTAGAATCTAGAATCCAACATTACATTTAAATTGTGGTTAAGTGACCTTTATCCCACGATTTAAATTAATAAGGTGGTAAATGATTGACGATTGCAACCATTTGCAACTTCTAGAGATATGGGATCGACTTGAAACATCATATGTAAAGTCGGCATGTTAATCCCATCAACACCATTTGGAAACCACATCGTAGGTGATCCATTTGACATGGTTTGCAAATCAAGACACCCTACCTACATCCAAGTGTGAGTTTGCCAAAATAAGTGGTTAGGTGACCTTTATCCCACAAATAAGGCATTCTCACCTCAAATCACAAGTTCCCTCAAAATGGTTAGGTGACCTTTATCCCACTATGAGTTCCCAAGTGACTTAAGTGTTGTGTAAAATGACGGTGTTGATCTTGTTTTAAAATATTAGAGATTTCATAATTCTAGTTTAGAAAACTCTTAGTACTTGTATTTGCATGCTTTCAAATACAAGATACCCTATGGTCCTTTGATTAAAACTTATTTTAATCTTTAGAATCATTAAATCATTTTAATAATCTTTAGTTACCTTTTAATGATTAAGAACCATTTAGTTAGTTTGTTAAGATCATAGAAAGGTTTGTTAAAGCAAATATCACATACATGCCATAAACCACAATAATATAAACAAAACAACATAGCATATGTGCATAACCATAGCATCTAAAGTGGTCCACACTTGTTTGCCATCACAAGTTTGGTCCATAGGCATTCCTAAGGGTCATAAAAAACACATAGAAAGCTTCCAAAAGCCTCCCACTTGAAACCGCATCCAAAATGCTCCATGTTTCTATTATGTTTTTCCTTTGTGCTTCCAACGCATACGTCTTCATATTACAAGATATAAAGTCCTAATACAAGATATCTAGTAAAATGAAAAGGCACCTAATCTATTTATTACAACCCAATAATAAATAAATTACATTTTAAACAAAGCACAAATAAATAAATATACAACCCCATTGAATAAACAAATACAACCATTGCAATCATCCAAACAACACAAGTCCAAAGGCTAGGTTATGCACCAATATAAACATTCATCATATCATCCAAAATAACAATGAACCCCCTCTAAAACCCACGAAATTTCAGCCAACATAAACTGAAATTTCGGGTTTTAAACATTGTCCAACAACGTACATATCAACATACATATCTTTCAAGGTTTAATCACAAGCATGTGTAATATAACCTTGAAAGTTTGGGGATTCAACATATAGGAATATTGCAGCCCTTAAAAGGGTTATAAAGTCCCATAAAAACAATTTTAAAGGACAAGAACAAGCAAGCTATCCACATAACCGGCTCTAGACGCCAATGTTGAGTTTGTTAGAACATAAAATCAAAGTTTAGCCTTTTAAACTTTCAGAAAAACGCAGCGGAAATGATTTTGAAACATGATTATAAAGCTGAAATTTCATGTTCTTATGGTGACATATATATGTATAAAACAAACCCAAAAACAAAGGATCATTATATGTGAATAAGCAAGCTATGAAACATATGTAAATGTACATAAAATCACAGCTACAAGGAGCTGTGAAATAACTACCTTTCAACAGCTTGATAGTCGACCAAAAGGGAAGATAGATGCTCAAAACTCGGCCAAGGCTCCAAGGAAAGGACCCCTCAAGCTTGTATACCCCAAGCTTACTTGCAAACACCTCTTCTTTCTAGGGAGATGAACACCAAAATGACTCCAATACCTCTCCAGTCGTGCGAATGGCTCACTCGTGCGACTGAAGCTGCTGTTTTGCGAAAATTTCTAGGTTAAACGTGTTTTAGCCGTAAAAATTCGAAATTTCACAAACCCTAATCGCCTAAGGCCGTAGAAACTGAAATGATGAGCAGGGAACGCCCAAGACAACTTTTGACACAAAAGATTGTGTTTTTTAGTGTAAAAACACAAACTTTTTATCAATCTTGATTGAATCACACGTAATCAAGAGCCAATAGCTCTGATACCACTTGTTAGGACCTGGTATTTGAACGAAATACCGAATGATTAACGTGTAAACTAGACCAAATAGTGTGGAATCATATTTGATTGGCGATCCAATCAGTGAGAATGCACGTAGAATCAATAAAGTATTGAATTAAACGTTAAGAATCGATTAGGAATCGATCTACAACGTTCTATGAACTTGGGGTATCAACTTGGAGGCTTCTGGACGGCTAGGGTACGTCTGGAGTTGAAATAGAATGAATTCTCTAGTTTTTCCACGAATTGGGTTGTATTTATAGGTTAGTACTGTTCATTAGTGCGACTGAACCATTAGTATGGTTCAATCGTGCGATTGAAGCATGCGGTTGATTCATCCGCACGACTGAGTGTTCAGTCGTGTGATTGAGCCAATCTTATGTTACAATCATACGACTGATCCAGTCTCCTGGTTCAGTCGTGCGACTGAGTCATTCGTATGAAGTTATTCATGCGTATGGTCCATTCGCATGGGCCATTCGTATGAGAACTTCAATTTGTTAAATTTGAATGTATTAATTAATATAACATCATGTGCAACAATTCAAACAACCACAAACCTAATTATCCAATTAAACATACCAATTCAACATCAACTCATTAATGAAATATTAAACATTATAAATAACAAACAACCAGTATCATTTCATTAATCATTCCAGACATTTTATTAGAATCAGACAAACAAGATCTATTACATTCATATCATGATCTAGGGACATACATGTATCAACAGGTTTTATACGCGTATGAATGTGTATGTGTGAATGTGGGTGGGGTATGATTTGGGCGAATTATGATGTTATGATTATGTTATGTTCATGTTATAATGCTTAGAATGTTAGAAATAAGGTTAGAACGTGATGAATTGATGAATTCGGACTGATTATGATGATTGATAATATGAGTTGGCTACCCATGCGCTTGAAATAGGCACATTCGCCCGACAGTTAGAAATGCCTAAGTTTAGCCCTATGCGCCCAAAACCCCATGCGCCTAAATAGTATCCAGGCACCTAGAATTGCCTAAAATTGACTAAATGTCCATGCACCCAAAAATTGCCCATGCGCCCAAAATTTGCCCATGCACCTACATAGTGCCCATGCTCCTAGAATTTGGCCAGAATAAAGTAAGTGTTGATCATGCCCCCCAATAGTGCCCATGCGCCTAGAACCTTTCCCATGCGCCCAGAACCTTTCCCATGCGCCCAGAACCTTTCCCATGCACCTAAGTGTTCCCATCCGCCTGGAAGCCATGCGCTTGGATAGTGCCCATGCGCCAAAGACTTAGAATATTTTCCTAAATTTTGGGAAAAAATGAAGAGTTAGGCTTTTAATTGGGATGTTCTCAGGGGTGATGTAAGTTGACTTGTAGATGAGGATGATATGGGTTATGTTATGTGAGATGATGTGTGATGTTGCTATGCTCAGGTATGATATGTTTCCTTATGTTCCTTATTACGTATTATGATGTGACTTTACGTGGTGTGATTATGATAATGAATGTAAAGTATTATCTTAATGAAGCAAAAGATTTAAGATAATGAAATTGGAACATAATGAATGAACGAAAAGTCTTGCAAGCAAATGAAAGGAGGTTCACAACTTATTGAGAGTTTTTAGCTCAACTATGTGTTTTACAGTGTGCTATCTTGGCTAACCCTTAAGGGTTTGTTTGGTATGGGGTAATGGAATGAATGAAGGAATGGAATGGATGAAGGAATGGAATAAACAGGAATGAAATGAATCATTACATTTCATTGTCCTGTTTGGTTATCATATGAGAATGGAATCAAACATTACTTTATGCTGTTTGGTATACAAGAAAGAACAAAGGAATGATATAAAATTGATCTAAAATGACAAAAGCACCCTTGCCTCAATATAATAAAACTATCTAACATAGATAAATCAAAATAATTTTAACTAAAAAATTAAATGATTCGAAAGAACAAGTAAAAAATTAATTTCAACATCCAATTTGGCCACTAAAATAAACTAAAAATGATCCAAAAGTCATGATGTATCACGTGAAACGGTATCGTCAAGCATGTTCTTCACCCATCCAAGTTTGCGTTCTTCATCAACTTTAAAAAATATTACCATCAACTCTTCATTCTGTGCGAGCTTACAAACAACTTTGTCACACTCATGAATGGTCAATCCTTCAACTTTGTTCATCTTTGCAAAAAGATTGTTACGAAGTTCCTCTCTGTTACTCTCCATACCAAAAACTCTATTAAATGTATTTGTAGCCACCCGAATCTCTGCACCAATTATCTCTGCCGACTCTTTCAAGCTGTTCAGAAGAGAATCCCAACTGTTGCGTCTTTTCCTTTTTCGTTGTTGACTTGATTCTTCTCTAGAAGTAGCATATGAGGGGCTATTTAGTGACTGATAAACATCTATATCATCTAATCCATCGGTAGCCTCTAGTTCATCTCTATTTATGTCAATAATATATCAACAACTGTTTGAGCATCTCTTCCATTTCCCCGATCTTTACCAAATACGACGCATAAGTCCTAGTAATGAGGAAATCTCTTTCCTCTCCATTTTGCTACATTTTTGTGCCCCTAACAAACCACATCACCAAATAAAAACGCACTTATATAAAAAGAAAGTTGCCATAAATTGCTAAATAATCATAACATTTTATATCTCAATTCTATATATAAAAGCTACAAACATACATAACTATACAATGCCTGTATATAAGCTTGCGAAACAGGTTGTGGAGCATTGAGCATGTCGTTATTGTAATCTCAACCAAAACCACTTGTATTGTTCCATGATAACATATCATGTACTGCAGAACAATCACTCTTCAATGTCTTTACACGTGACTCTATATGTGGTTTTGCTTTTATGCCAGCTTTAGGAAGTGAGATTGCTAGTTGTTGCTCCACTGCATTAAACAATCCAGGTTTAAACCCATTATCTGATTTGTAATTAGAACTTGAATTGAGCACATCAAGCATTGCTGCAACAAGCTTCTCATCCTCCTTTTCATTCCATTTTTTTTCCTGGACCCCTTTCAGAATCAAGCTGTGACTCCATATCTTACACAAAACATTAATGTTATATAAATAATAAAATATAGAAATATTAAAACGTTATATAAATAACAAGCATAAGATAACAATCCCACTAGAACAATCAAATTTATTCTAAAAATAAAATCCATTTAATAAACAATACGAAAAGAACATAACTAAAAATATCATAATCTAAATAAATCAATGATGTCTAGATGTCCATGCATTAAACATTGATGTCACCAAATTTTGTCTGAAGTTTGTCCATTCATTTGAGGTTCCGAGTGTTGTAATATGTTCCACAAGTGATCCAAGATCTTGGTCATCCGCATCATTATTTATGTCAACAAATTCATCGTCATCAAAAGGATCACATGTCATTTCTCTTCGAATAAAATTATGCATAAGACAACATGCAAGTATAATTTTATGTTGTGTTTTAATAAGATAGAAAGATGGGCTTCTATGTATAGCCCATCTCTTCTTTAATACGCCAAAACATCGTTCAATGGCACTTCTTGCTGCTGAGTGCTTCATGTTGAAATACTCTTCAGGCTTTTCAAGTCTTTGTCCATTTAGCCATGTATTAAGATGGTATCTTTGACCTCGAAATGGTGCAAGGAATCCCTCTCTGTTTGTGTACCCGGCATCAACAAGATAGTAGTTACCTTTAGGCACTTGCAATCCATTCTCTCTGATCATAGCACTACGAAGTATTCTACCATCGGCCGCAAATCCTTCCCAACCTGGTAATACATAAATACATTACATGTCAGGTGTGCAAGCGGCAAGTACATTAGTTGTTATTTCTCCTTTTCGATTACGGTATCGTGGTTTGTCTTCCTCTGGTACTTGTACACTTGTATGTGTCCCATCTATTGCCCCCAAACATCCTTTAAACCATTTCTATCTTTCATCTTTGAAGTTTCTGATATTGGCTCCGGCTTCTTAAACAATTCATTTTCCAATCTTATTATAGCATTTAACACTGTTAAAATGTTTACTGATAGTATCTCATGACCGATGAAAGAGAAACTTCGTCACTCGATTCTTCACATGGTGTGCCAAAACGTATACGAAAATTGCAACTTGTTCATCTACTTGGAGATACTTAGACACCTTCAACTTTCCACTCCTCTCCAAAATATTACAAAGTGTCCCGAAAGTTGTTCTATTCATTCTTAGTTGATAAAGACATATGTTATCACTTTCATACACTAATTTATACATATATGCTTTTCTTTCAGCGTAGAACATCTTGTAGCGAGGTCTAGGTGGACTCATATCTAAACGTATGCTAATAACCATTTGAATTGCTCGAATATACCAACTAACCATGTTGACTATATGAAGCCACAATGCATAAAATGCAGCTGATTTCTTTTGTTTTTGTGTCTATTCGGATTAAGTCTAGACATAACTACAATAAAATTCAAATAGAAATATAACTGAGATATCGCCTATGCATTTGAATGAATTAGACATAAGTCCTCTAACTGCACAAATGAAACATATAATTAAGAGAAATTCAAAAATGTTGTGTATGTAGTGAACTTGAACAAATAAATGTTAATGTTTTATACAATCAGTAAAGTAACCTCATTGTGAAACTAGATATAACCTTTCATGCATACTTCTCTAACTACTATTACTCCTTTAGACAATATAAATATATGGTGATTCTTGATGGTTTCAAGTTTTGCACAGACAATACATTTTATATGATCACTCATAATTTTAAAGCACAAACTAGAATTCATGCAAGTGACATTACAATTGGCATTTAGGTAAAAACAGGGGTAGACTTCAACAAAAACAAAATCTTAAAGCCACACATATTAAGGTATATGCTTAATGATCTTCATTGAAAGATCAATGAGCTATTGCATGTGTTCTCAATCTGCTTTCAAAATAATTGCTCACAATTATGGTTTTAATTATACAAGCATGTGTCAATTATGTTTCGTATCAATATATACCAATATAACTAATCAAAAGATAGCCATATACAAATATTGAAATCACAATTGAAAATGAAAACCTCAATCGATAATTTCTCTACCAAATTCAAACAATCACAATGATAATTTTCTGTTTCAAATCAATTTCCAAAAGTGTTTCATAAGTGTCGAACAACAGGTGCTTGCTTCAATCACAATAATAATTTTTACAAACCTTACTTGAAGATTTGAAGATGTCAAACAATAGGCACTTTCTTCAAGGAGACAGATGGAGTCGTCTGAAACTGGAATTCGTAAAGGGATTGTCGATTTATTGAATAGAAAGAGGAAAAATCGCGCAGGTGAGGGCAAAATCGAGAAGTATCGACGGTGATGGAATGGAATGAAAAATAAATGGGGGTTGTTGAAGGAATGAGATCTTATAAGATTGATGGAAAGGGATTTCAATTAGGAATACTTGATTTCATTCATTCTTCTAACCAAACACTCCTAATTCATTCTCCTTGAATGAGTTATTCCATTCCTTTTATCATTACCTCATACGAAACTGTCTACTCATCTTGCAAAATTGGGTATTCAAGATGCGAACTATGACCTTTCTGCGAAACCATAGTTTCGCATGTAATTTCCAAACTCTAGAACTCCAACAAAAGTTGGCCAAAATTGCCATGCGAAGCTGGCATCAAAACTGCCAGCGAAACTAGCAGCGAAATGGCAGCGAAACTGGTAGCGAATCTACTTATCTGGCAGCGAAATTAGTAGCAAATTTAGGAAGAAATTAACCCCTTTAAGTGTTAACTTATCTACAGGTTTTGTAGTGTGATCCTAGCTTAGAAAGCTTAGTTTATAAGCTATTCACGGTATCTAGGTGAGTTCTCGATCCCCATATTTGTCTTTCCATGTTTCGGGGCTAATATGCATACTAAATATACGTTTCTAAATGACAAGATTTTAAGAGATTTTAACAAGAAGATCGATTTTTCTACAACAAAATGTGCTATATAAATGCTTAAAAAAATTTTCTCCACACTGATAGGTCAGGCCGACCCCAGCTAGGGTGTTGCCCTTTAGACCCTATTAGGGGCTGTTGCGCCTAGGACCCCGCTGTAAGGAGCTTCCGCCCCCAAACCCTCACTATCCCACGAAGGGTCAGATATGTTCTATGATGACTTGAACATGGTATGCTATGTACTTAGTTAGTTAAGTATTATATATCAAAATGGAAGGCATATTAATGAGAAGCAGAACTTAACGAATGTTACCCCGTGCCCATTTGATGATCAAAAAGTCTCGAAGCACTATGATAGGCTTCACTTATGTGAGTCTTATATATGATGATGGATCGTATTCATGAGCGGCTATATGCCTTCCAGTGTGGATCAACTGTCGGGGGTTAGCTACCATGATGATGTGTAGCGAAAGGGATTGGCATTCATTGTCGATCAACAGGAGCTCTTACTTTGTGCAATCTCGTTTATGATGAAGTGAAAGATAATGAACATGCTTATTAAGGTGAAAAATGTTATGTACTATGATACATGCATGGTCGTTATATGAAGGATAAAGTTTATATTTTCTTACATTAACTAAAAGTAGAACTCATTCAGTAAAGCTGACATTTATGCATTATAGTTGGTAGGTAGATGGTGCTGCTGAGGATGGCACAAGGTGGGAAGCTACTTGGATGGCAATGGATGACACCCTTGTTTATGAAATATTTATTTTAATTTAATACAAAGTACTATATTTTTATTCTATTTTAAAGACAAATGTATGAGTATAATATGATTTTCAAGTTTCAAATGAATGTCTATTTAATTTCGCTATAATATTTTGGTTATAAAAATGATTATATGCTATGATTAACTAACTGTGAGGCTTCCCGGGAATGAGGCCTTACACCTTACTTGCTTGCAAGTGAGGTGGATCACCAGAATCCATACGGTAAGATCCAACCTTTGGATATACCCGAGTGGAAGTGGGAGCATATCACCATGGATTTTATTACGAAGCTGCCATGAACATCAAGATGGTATGATGCTATATGTGTGATCGTCGACCGTTTGGAAAAGAGTGCCTACTTCCTACAAATCTGCCAAACGTATTCATCTGAGAGGTTAGCAAATCTATTCATCAAGGAGATTGTAGCTCGTAATGGTCTACCGGTGTCTATTATGTCTGACTGTGACACCCGGTTTACATCCAAGTTTTGGAGGAGATTTCATGATGCGATGGGGACGAGGTTACATATTAGCACGGCTTATCATCCACTGATGGATGGTCAGTCGAAAAGAACTATTCAGACACTAGAAGATATTTTTCGGGCATGCGTCTTTGATTTTGGAAGAAGTTCGGACGAACACTTACCTTTAGCTGAATTCTCGTACAATAACAGTTATCATGGCAGCATTGGTATGCCACCATCTGAGATTGTTAGGATCAGTGATCTAAGTTTGATTAATTAGAGAGTATTGCAGCGGAATTCGAACAACGAATTAAACAATTCACAAGAACACAATTGATATTCAATGTAACAGTACACGGATATAGAAAGAGAGAATTCTGCAAAAGAAATATTTCATTCATATGCTTTCGTTGTGGCTCAATGTCACACTTTAGAACTAGGTCAACATTCCTTATATAGGATATGTGACGTCTGCTGATGTCACTTGATAGTGACATCTAACAGAATTATTCAAATTACTGAAACTATGCAAACTACTGAGAATGTTCTCAACTACTGATTACATCACAGAGAATGCTTAAGTACAAAAAACATAAAACTACTGAAACTATAACTACTGAAAAGTAAATTTCAAGTACTGAAAGGAAACCATCACAACTACTGAAGTTAATTACTTCAGCTGTTGTGACAACTACTGATCACTTTGGTCTTCAGTCTTTGTCTTCAGTACTTTACTTTCAGACTTTGTCTTCAACTGATGGCTTTACACTTTGTCTTCAGCTGATGGATTCAGACTTTGTCTTCAGCTGATGGCTTCAGACTTTGTCTTCAGCTGATGGCTTCAGACTTTGTCTTCAGCTGATGGCTTCAGACTTTGTCTCAGTCTTTGTTCTTCAGTACTTTACTTTCAGACTTTGTCTTCAGACCTTGTAATCAGCTGATGTCTTCAGCTGTTGTGATCTTCTTCAGCAGTTGTAATGTCTATGGGACTTAGAGGTTTTTCTGATCAGCTCATTGGTTCTTTTGGTCCAACAAACTCCCCCTGAACCAATGCAGCCAAAACCTCTAAACTTATTGATGATCCCACTTATTCTTGGCAGAAACACCCTTTTGATCAGCTTCAGAGGTAATCAGTTAAGCACATGCCGGGAAAAGGTTTCTAATCTTTTGATTGGCTAAGTATGGAAGGGAACTCTGTCTTGGGAAACTGGACACAGAGTCTTGTCCCAACCATGAAACCTAATTCCCATTAATGAGTCTATAAGACTCACTAGCATAGGCCTCAAGGAGAACAACTTGTTCCTCCTTGGTGAGTTCTTCTGCTTCTCCCTCGAAGAAGAACTCTGGGCCATAATACTCAGACAGGTATCTCATTGTCTTTCCATTTTTCAACTCCACAGTTGTTATCTCTCTATAAGCAAATTCATCAAGGTGAGAGCCTTCAAGCAACAACTGGAGTTCACTCTTCTGAAGATCTTCAAGTCTTTTGTATACCAACCCCTTCTTGATCATTTTGTTCTCAAGAATATATTGAGGGGTTGTCTTGGATTTGTAAGCTCTCTTGAATTCTTCAATGATTTCCCAGGGTGAGACTACCATGGTCAATGTAATTGCAACATTCAAGGTCTTCTTCACTTGGCCATGATATCTACTTGGTATATTCTTCTTATGAATTCTAGAACTTACCCTGGGGTCTGGCCAGATCCGCACTCTTTCTTTTTGATGTTGAAAAGTATGTCTAAGAGTGTACAGCCTCAGAGCCCGTTTCTTTATTTCTTGAATGGATGAGGACTGAGGGAAATCCTTATCAACCATCTTGAGAAACTTCTCATCATGCTATTTCTGTTGTTCTGCTTCTTCAATCTTTACCTTCACCATCTGCATTTGCAAGCCAGGAGTAATCACTTGTTGACTTCTGTGCTCAGGTGATTTGAGTTTGAGAACAGCAGAGATTGGCAGACTATCATCATCATCATCCTCTTCTTCATCTTCTTCTACCCTCAACACCCTTCTCCTCCTTCTGGGTGCATCACTGGGTAAGGTTTGAGGTGGTTTTTGGGGTAAAGGGATTGGTTTTGTGGGTTGAGTTGTGGGTGGCTTTGGTTTAGGGATAGATTTGGGAGATTTTAGAGATAAGGGTTGTGTTTGAGTGGGAGTGTGAGAAGACTGACTTAGCATTTTGGTGGTGAGTTTCGCTTTGGAGAGCTTTGCCATTTCAGTTCTCTTCCCTGCACCTGCTTCATCTAGTGCTTCAATTATCAACCCCTTATATCCTCCAGCAGAGCAGATCTTCTTGGTTATCTCCAAGATACTGTCTCTGGACCAGGCCTTTATCTCTATCACTGATCTTCCAAGGTACTTGGCAATGAATCTAATCATTATCTCCAATCTTTCCCTTTCCAACACACTATAACCAGCCCATCTAGCTTGCATCTCTTCAATTTCCAGCCTTCTGATCTCAGTGTCTAGTGTGGCTGTGTCATGACCTTGTTGAAAGAGCTGATCTATAATTTTATCGATGGATCTGCTGAGCTTCATCAGCATCTTTGACAAGATCTTCTAAGGATTTATCTTCATCAGCTTTTGACTCAGCACTTTTCTTTCTTTTATATGTGATCAACTGTTCTGAGATCAGTTCTTTCTCCACCTCCTTCTCTTTTGCAGGTTCTTTCTCATCATCAACTCTTTTTCTTTTCTTTTCTTTCATTGCCTTAGACTTGGAAGTCTCCCCCTTTTTGGTTGTATTGGGATTAGGGGCTTGAAAGGCAGAAAGAGATTTGTGAACAACATCATCAATGAGGGTTTGTAGATTTGAGGATATCCTCTCATCAATGGCTTTATGCACTATGTCAGTGATGATGGGAGTCATGAGAGGTAAGGAGTTTTGAAAGATAGCAACCATCTGCTCAGAGGGGTTCTGTCCCTGAGAGGTGGTGCTAGAAGTAGTGGCTGGTGGCTCAGTTAAGTGTGTAGGCTCGGTGTTTGGGGAACCTTCAATGGAAGGTGCCATCTGTGGGGTTTGTGAGGTAGATGGACTTTGATCCTGAGACATTTTGGCTAACAACTCTTTGAGTCTGCTCACCTCAATCTCAAGGATGGTATTATGGGCTAATACATCATAGAAAAAGCCAGGTCATCATCAGTGTGTGCTGAATCACTTGACGTACATGCTCTGAGTGTAGATCAGTAGAAGCATGTGCCCCTTGTTCTTGGTACTGGGGACTTCCTGCCTCAGGACTGTGTCCTTCATTGGCAGTTGCCTCTGGTAAGGTCTTATGGATGCTACCAACTTCATCTTGATCATTTGCTGAATCAGTAGAAGTGGCAGCCTTACCAGATGTTCTAACCTCCGTTTCTACACTTGGAGATTGAACATTGTAACTGTCACACCCTCAAAATCCACTTGCAGAGTTTTACGCGAGGCGTGTGAACAAACCAGGATCACAGTCAATAGTTACTCAGAACGACTCTATATGCCATAACATAACAAATTCAACCAAAATACCAACGTTAAATAATGCGGAAGCGTTTTTGAAAACAACCCAAGTCTATAAAGTATAACTTATGGCAAAACAAGTGCCAAATCAAAAGTAAACCATAATTGTTAA